>JANRMT010038502.1:10501-22093 GCA_026402145.1 Polypterus bichir lapradei | reverse complement strand
TGCACAACACAACTGCTGGTCCCAACCCCATTGATAAAGCAAGAAATTCCACTAAATAACCCTGATAAGGCACACCTGTGAAGTGAAAACCATTTCAGGTGACTACCTGTTGAAGCTCATCGAGAGAATGCCGAGAGTGTGCAAAGCAGTAATCAAAGGGTGGCTATTTTGAAGAAACTAGAATATAAAACATGTTTTCAGTTATTTCATCTTTTTTTGTTAAGTACATAACTCCACATGTGTTCATTCATAGTTTTGATGCCTTCAGTGAGAATCTACCAATGTACAGTAAATGGTCATGAAAATAAAGAAAACACATTGAATGAGGAGGTGTGTCCAAACTTTTGGCCTGTACTGTACTTTGAATTTCAGTTTCAGACTTCCCATTTATTGAAATATAAGATTTCTGCTTCATATGTGTAATAATTTATATTTACTTACATTACGGTTCACTTCCTACAAATCTGCCCAAGCCTATATGTTGTCTAAGTCCCTCTGTACCAATTTAACTGATTCAGCATCTACTCTTCCATGCCTTCTATACTCTATTCACATTTAATTGGCTGTGTATACAAGAAAGATATTTGGGATACTTTTAAATTTTTTTTTTTAATGTTGACTAATGATCATTCTTATCGCTGTTTAAAATTTGGCTTTGCTAATGGTACTTGGTGGTACATTTTGAAAAGATAACTCATTCATACTCACTTGTTTAGATACTGTACTTGTTAGTTATTTTGTTAATGCTCTTTCTTTTTTTTTTGCAGTGTTGCAAATTTGGGTTATGCATCATGCTAATATTTTGTATTTAGTGTGACCATAAAACAGTGAATTCATAGTTGTTTAATGCTGTGATCACTTTTTTTAAAACTATAGAGAAAATGGTATATTTTTATACTTCCTAAGTTACACTTAATGTAGAATTTTTTGCACGGCCATTTGTTGCATTGGACATTCTATAATGCATTGGTAATATATAAGAGTAAGGCAAAAACCATAAATGTAATTATCCTTTTACAAAGTCAAAAAATGTGCAAACAAATAATTTGTCTGTATTTGTAGTAATTTTAAAAAAAAATAATTATTACATTGTATGATCTAGTAGGGTTTTCATCACTGTGAAATTAGAGAAAGAATAAATACTGCAAAGTTTATTTTGTTATATTTACTTGACTACTATACTCATTTACTGATGTCTCACAAGTATATACAGGAGATTCAATAAAGTGTCATGACATTTATTTCTACAATAACCTGATACTTGTTAATGTCTCTACTTACTACCAGGTAAGTTGCAGTAAATTATAACGGTGGGAATTGTCAGGAAATGTAATATCATTTTGATACTTTGGTTACAGTACAGAAATATCAGCTTTTGATAAATATATATATAATTTTTTTCCTTCATTCTAATTATACAGCTGTGGTCAAATTGGTTGGTACCCTTAAGGCTCTTTGAATAGGTGCTGTGTGCATTATGAAAGCTGATTAAATGAAATACAAGTGTCTCTTTTTTACCTGTAAAGCTAAACAAGTGTGAAAAGAGATGAAGTATTACCTATTCTACAAAGATATTCTAAAATGGCCTGGACACATTTTTGGTATCCCTAGAGAAGATCATAAATTATTGTACTAGAGTGATTTTCTTTAAACTATCTGCTTTCTTTAATTAGTATCACACGTTTCTAATCGTTCAATCAGTCATTCAGCCTATGTAAATGTAGAAAAGTAGTCCCTCTGCTGTTTGTTATCATCATTTGTCCCACACTGAACATGGACCAACAGAAGCAAAGGAGAGAACTGTCTGAGGAGATCAAAAATAACATTTCAGCCAAACATGTTGAAAGGCTACAAGACCATCTCCAAGATACTTGATATCCCTGTGACAGTAGTTGCAAATATTATTAAGAAGTTTGCGACTGTAGCCAACCTAACCGGACACCGCTGTAAGGAAAAAGCCTATCCCAGAATGGTCTGACGAATAGTAGACAAACAGCCAAGGACAACATCCAGAGAGATACAAGCTGAACTCCAAAGTCTAGGCTTATCAGCATCTGATTGCTCGATCCATCACTTTTTTAGTGAATGGAAGAAGACCCAGGATGACTTCACTGTTGAAAGAAAAACATTAAAAAGCCAAACTGGAAGTTGCTAAAATGCCATTGACAGGAGAATGGTCTTTGGACAGATGAGACAAAACTGGAGCTTTTTGGCAAGTCACTTCAGCTCTATGTCCACAGATATCCACAGATTGAAAAAAATGAAGCTTTCAAAAAAAAGAACAACATACTATACCTACTATGAAACATGGAGGATGCTTGGTTTATTTTTGGGGCTACTTTGCTGAATGTGGCAGAGGGTGCCTTGAGTTGTTGAAGGGAACAATGAAATCTCAAGACTATCAAGATATTCTGGAGAGAAACGTTCTGTCCAGTGTCAGAAAGCTCCATCTGAGTTGCAAGTCATGGATTCTCCAAAAGCATAATGACCCAAATCACACAGCTAAAAGCACACCAGAATTGCTTAGAACATTGGACTATTCTAAAGTGGCCTTGTATGAATCCTGATTTGAATCCTATTGAACACCAATGGAAGGAACTGAAACATGCAGTGTGGAGAAGGCATCCTTCAAACCTGACACAGCTGGAGCACTTTGTTCAGGAAGAGTTGGCCATAATACCTATTGACAGGTGCAGAAGTCTCATTGAGAGCTATAGGAATCACTTGTTTGAAGTGATTTCCTCTAAAGATTGTGCAAAATATATTAAGTTAAGGGTCCCATCATATTTGTCCATGGCATTTTTATTTGTGTTATTATTTGAAATATTCTGTTAAATCAAAACTCTAAAGCAAAGTCTGATTGTTGTTGAATACTGAATAAACAATGATGTGTGCCAATTGCATTTTGTAAGTCTTAAGTTATTTCACAGACAATTGTTGTTTCTTCTTTTTTTTGTGGAGGTATACCAACAAATTTGTCCACTTGTCCACTTCTGTAAATGGGTATATTTTTTATTATATTTCTGAAGGCACCAATGCCACCCATTTTCCCGTCCTTGTGACACTGTTGATGTCAGTGAAGATGTGAATTTTTCTTGGGTCTTAAGAAAGAACTAGAAGGCCCATTGTCTGATTGCTTTCAAAGTATCTGTTAGCATTCATTCATTCCATTTTCTTCTGAAACTTGCTTTTTTATCTACAAAGTTGCAGGACAGGTAATTAAAATGCCAATGTTTGTCCCTCTATTTTCTGACAGTTAAAAAGTAGCATGATATGTCAAGACCCTTTTAATTTAATTTACTATCCACAGTTATATACCGCAAAATGTTTTAAACCAGAAATAGTTGCAAGTATTAGAAGGAAACATTTTATAAAAGCTTTAACACCAGCATAATGACAGTGCTACATGATCATAATACAATGTTCTTATTAAAGCAAGCAGGCCTGATTTATTTATTGATTTTTCTGTTTGCAATCCCTTTTGCTGATTACTTGAATTTCATCATATGTATTCCATAGTCTTTTGTTAAAATCACCTTTTCAGTGTTTTATCTTTTTTTTCTTTATTTTAGGTCTTTATATTTATTTATCAATAATTTTTGCTCAATGAAAAATTGCAAAGATGTTTAGCTTTGAAGGAGACTTTAAAACTCGACCTAAAGTTTCCCTTGGAGGTGCAAGTCGGAAGGTAAATTCTGTATTCGACTTTTAACTCTGTTTTTGTTTTTGCTTTAATTTATTTTTGTACTGTTCATTGTTTCTTTCAAACTGGGAAATGCATAAGTATATGGTTAAAAATGATTGCCTTTTGTAGTGTTTTGGATTTTAAAGGACACATTGCATTTTAATTTTTTTTTTGCTGTTTCCTTTTGAGAAAGTGAGTGACAAGTAAAGTATTGCTAATTGTAAACTATTTTTGTTCTGAATTCCAAAATCAAGAATTTTTACCAGCTTCCTGTTAATAATCTGTTAGGAAATATTAATAGTATAAAATATGAATAACAAGCAAAAGGAAGCAACCATAGCTCTTTCTTTGTTAAATAAAGAAAGCACTGCATTATAAAACCATTTCATGTATGTATTTCCCTTTTTTAGTTATGAACTGTGTTATAGAGGACATTTTTTTTCATTAAGTTTATTGTTTTTCATGAACAATTATTTTATTGTCTGTTTATAAAAGGAGGCTTGGACATGTCATAATTAATTATTTTATGTATATAGGACACCTAGCTCAAAAATATTTGTTTTACTCTAAATATTTGCCATTCCTTCAAGCCAACATATTGCTTTAAGTAAGCTGATATCCTCAAGTAACATTTTGGATGTTAATATTTTAGATAATACCTACAATGCTGTTGTCTGTGACAATTTTCAAAGAAAATAATTGATAAAATCAGCTTGTATATTATTATGAAAACAAATTTACAGGTTGTATTTGCTATTGTCCTCTTTATGTGATAAAATATTGGCTTTGTTATACATTTTAATGTCCTGCTTTTTCCTCCTGTTTATTGGATAAAACTCTTTAAAGTTACATGCACGTTTAGTAGATTATTGTTAATGCATGTGTTTCAAATTTAAAACTTTTAGATCTAACCCCTTCATTAACCTTCCTGGATGAAAAGTATGCTGACAATGCAGTTTTCTGAAATTAATTAAATTGCTGTTTTTAGTCTGCAATATCATTAACAAATGGGCTTTCTCAAATTAAGATATTATTACAGTACCCTTTTAAATATTTGCAAAAGGTAAAATTTTGACTATTATTGTGTATTATTTAAAACAAATAAATGGCAGCTAAATCTGTTCATTGGTAAGTTTGATTCCTGGTTTTTGCTTTGTAGGAAGAAAAAGCTTCACTTCTGCATCGGACACAAGAGGAACGAAAAAAGAGGGAGGTAAAAACATAATTGACTTTTGTAATGAAGATTCCAAGAGTAAAACTTGTTTACTTTTTGCTGGAATTTAGTATTAGAAAATATTACCACTTGAGCGCCTTTCTAAATCAGTGTGTTTTTGTACAACAAATAATAATGAAAATATCTATTTTCCTAGCCTCCACTTCAGTTTATTATGCAATTTAAATGTAATCACATAAACCTGGTTTTAATTGGTGTTAAGAAACATCAGTTTTGCTCAAGCTTGAATGTTCAAAGCATTAAATATACTGATGTGTTTGTATTTCTTTTGGTATTAGGATGAAAGACGAAGGCTAAAAAATGCAATAATCATTCAGTCATATATACGAGGATACAAGGATAGAAAACAGCAAGTAAGTGTTTCTCACTCATCTTAAATTTGCAAGACATAAGATCATATTAAATAAATTAACACTACATAAGGATTAGGAGCATGAAACATGAAATCTATCAAGTTTCCCAGCTATGCAAAGGGAAGAAATGTCATTAGATATTTAGAGAAAATACAGTCCCTTACTATCTGGAATACAAAGTTATTCTGTCATACTACCAACAACTGTTGTTAACCTTTAAAATCTGCATTGATTATTGACAGAAAACTTAATTCTAAAGAATGTATTGCTGCAATTTAAAGGATAGATACAGCTGAAAGTAAACGTAATGAAGAATGCAAAGCTTTGTATTTCTTCATTAGTGGCACTCTGCATAGTAATGGTTGTTACTATCACATGGGCTCAAAATCAAAAACTTTTTAAAGTGTGCAATAAATGTTAAATTGAGTATTTAATGTAACTTGTATAAACTGTAGTACACTGTTTACTGTTAGAAAATGTACTGAACTTTACAGTCACAGCTGAGGTGAAGTAAGTATGTAGATCGGAGCATGCCTATAATTTCAATTCTATATACAGTGTAACAGCACCTTCTCCAGCTGCACAGCACACTTGTAAGATAACAGATCTATCATTCACAGTGTGACGATGCGGGTTCGATACATGGTTCCATCGTCTGTCCGGGAGCCCTTGAACCCTACACCGTCGGTAATGTTACCGATGAGCTTAGCAGTGAGGCACAACAAAGCAAGGGGATGGTGCAAAAGTGTAAAGTGCTTTTATTAAAACAATCAACAAAAAAATGTTCAAATTAAATAAAGTGCACTGTCTTCCAAAATCATCAGATAAATAATCCATAAAATCTGTTGTGAAATGGAGGTAAAAACCAATAAATAGAAAAACAAGGTTAAAACACAATGCAGGAAACAATCCTTAACACAAAGCCTGGTGCTTCTTATACCCTGGTGGCTCTCCTGCTTCTCCCGTCTGGGCCCCGCAACAGAAGAGTCGCCCTCTCAGCAGCTGACCTTTTCTCCCCTCGACTGGTCTAGAGGCTTCCCGATCCCTGGCTTCGGTCGCACTCTCACCCCAGATCGAGATTTGGTTTCCTTGACGACCAGGACGCTCACGTCAAGGACTTCACCCACCAAGCCTCCCGACTCCCGCTGCCTTCACGGCCTTACGAGGCCTGTGGTCCTTCAACTGGTCACTCCAGCTCGTTGCTCACTCAGCTGGAACGACCGCTTCCTTCTGCCCCCACCGAGTGTTGGCCAAACGCCCTTCTTGGGGCTCACCTTCCAGCTGCCTACCTGTGAAATATTTTGCTGTTTACATGATAACTGCAAAGTATTTAAGGCAGAACTATGCAGTTGTTAAAAGTTCTGTATGATATTTTAGTATGATATAGATATCTCAAAGTAAAATCTTAGCTGTTTTTGTAGAAATTGGTTCTTTCCACCATTCTACTCCCATACCAGCTTCAAAATGGATATCTGTAGGCACTTTTGTACACTCACAGCTTTTTAGAACATTGATATTTTATTATCAGTACACATTCCTAGCAAATAACTGAATGAAAAAAGATACAAAATGCCTGTATATTGTTATAGGTAAGAGCACATAAATAAGTGCTAAATTGTTTTGGCATGATTGTATCTATACTAATAAAAGGCAAAGCCCTCACTGACTCACTCACTCACTCACTCACTCATCACTAATGCTCCAACTTCCCGTGTAGGTAGAAGGCTGAAATTTGGCAGGCTCATTCCTTACAGCTCACTTACAAAAGTTAAGCATGTTTCATTTCGAAATTCTACACGTAACGGTCATAACGGTCGATAACGGTCGACAATGTCCACCATGTTGAACTTTCTTATTTATGGCACCATCTTCACGAAATTTGGTAGGCGGCTTCCCTGCGCTAACCAAAACCGATGTATGTACTTATTTCGATGGTATGACGCCATTGTCGGCTGCCATATTGAACTTTCCAACGTCACTAATTTTCCAACTTCCCGTGTAGGTAGAAGGCTGACCCCATCTTCACGAAATTTGGTAGGTGGCTTCCCTGCGTTAACCAAAATCGATGTACGTACTTATTTCGGTGGTATGACGCCACTGTCGGCCGCCATATTGAGTTTTCCAAACATCACTAATTCTCCAACTTCCCGTGTAGGTAGAAGGCTGAAATTTGGCAGGCTCATTCCTTACACCTTACTTACAAAAGTTAAGCAGGTTTCATTTCGAAATTCTACGCGTAACGGTCATAACGGTCAACAATGTCCGCCATGTTGAACTTTCTTATTCATGGCCCCATCTTCACGAAATTTGGTAGGCGGCTTCCCTGCGCTAACCGAAACCAATGTACATACTTATTTCGGTGGTATGACACCACTGTCAGCCGCCATATTGAACTTTCCAACGTCACTAATTCTCCAACTTCCCGTGTAGGTAGAAAGCTGAAATTTGGCAGGCTCATTCCTTACAGCTTACTTACAAAAGTTAAGCAGGTTTCATTTCGAAATTCTACACGTAACGGTCATAGCGGTCGATAACAGTCGACAATGTCCGCCATGTTGAATTTTCTTATTTATGGCCCCATCTTCACGAAATTTGGTAGGCGGATTCCCTGCGCTAACCGAAACCGATGTATGTACTTATTTCGATGGTATGACGCCACTGTCAGCCGCCATATTGAACTTTACAAAGTCACTAATTTTCACAATGTCCGCCATGTTGAACTTTCTTATTTATGGCCCCATCTTCACGAAATTTGGTAGGCGGATTCCCTGCGCTAACCGAAACTGATGTATGTACTTATTTCGATGGTATGACGCCACTGTCGGCCGCCATATTGAACTTTCCAACGTCACTAATTTTCCAACTTCCCGTGTAGGTAGATGGCTGACCCCATCTTCACGAAATTTGGTAGGTGGCTTCCCTACGCTAACCAAAACCGATGTATGTACTTATTTTGGTGGTATGACGCCACTGTCGGCCGCCATATTGAATTTTCCAAACATCACTAATTCTCCAACTTCCCGTGTAGGTAGAAGGCTGAAATTTGGCAGGCTCATTCCTTACCGCTTACTTACAAAAGTTAAGCAGGTTTCATTTCGAAATTCTACGCGTAATGGTCAAAACGGTCAACAATGTCCGCCATGTTGAACTTTCTTATTCATGGCCCCATCTTCACGAAATTTGGTAGGCGGCTTCCCTGCGCTAACCGAAACCAATGTACATACTTATTTCGGTGGTATGACGCTACTGTCAGCCGCCATATTGAACTTTCCAACGTCACTAATTCTCCAACTTCCCGTGTAGGTAAAAGGCTGAAATTTGGCAGGCTTATTCCTTACAGCTTACTTACAAAAGTTAAGCAGGTTTCATTTCAAAATTCTACGCGTAACGGTCATAACGGTCAACAACGTCCGCCATGTTGAACTTTCTTATTCATAGGTAGAAGGCTGAAATTTGGTACTTATTTCGGTGATATGATGCCACTGTCGGCTGCCATATTGAACTTTTCAACGGTCTTTGTTACTTATGGGCCCATCTTCAAGAAATTTGGTACGTGGGTTCCCAACACTAACTGAATCCTACTTACGTACATATATACGTCGATAGCCTGCAGCTCGGTCACCGTGTGAGGCGGCGTTGGGTCCCCCATCCCAACGCCTCCCACGTTGTTGGCTGCCTGCCTATATAAAGCCGTCTGTCGCTCCAGTCTCTACATTCCCTTCCTTGCTTCGCCACGGTATTCACGTCTCCCTGCTGATAACTACAGCCTTTTTATTCAATCCACGGCTTCTCCGCTGTTTTATTGTTCATTTATTACGATTATAGTTATTGTATAGGTATTTTAGACTTACTTTACATTGTTCAGGTACCCATTTCCTTTATCATTCCAACCGTACCCCCATTAACATGTCTATCGAGGTGATCACCATCGATCAAAGAACTTTCACTTACCAAGTGGTTTCCATGCCCGCAGATGGCACCTGCCTTTTCCATTCTCTTTGTTACATATTGCACAGCCATATCAGGCTCACTCTTGATATCCGGAGGAACATTGTGTCTTATGTATTGAATAACTGAGACAGGTTCAAGGTGTGGACTGATGACGGTACAGGAGATAATTATACTACACAGGAGCACTAGAAGAGTGAAATGCTTAAGTGTACCGAAATGGCCAAATATTTTACACCTTTGGACAACCGCCAATGCCTCTTAAACATCTTAGCTTCACAGGTGACGATTTCAGTAGTGGACACTTTGATGTTTAGAAATGTTTAAACTCTCAAAAGCTGGATGTGAAGTTATCAATGAAACTGGTTGTATACTTACAACGCTTGACAGATGCCGAATGTCTCTTCAACACAAGTCCTACAAATACTGTCGTAACTGAAACAAACAATGAAACTCAAACCGATTATGACAGCAGCAATCCAAGCTGTGAGATTTGAAACAAGATTACTGTTCACATGGCCAACTGTACGTTGCATGCTCAAGAGTAAGCTCAGCGCACAGCTACAGCTTGGTCATATTGCAACAGGAGGGCCGAACTGACAACGTGGCATACAAAGAGATCCTTAACAAATAATTATTGGTATATTTTCCCTCAGTTTTAAAAGGTTTAATTTTCTTCTTAATAAAAATTTTAAGGCAGTACTTCACCGCTGCGAAGCGCGGGTATTTTGCTAGTTGTTCTAATATTTCTTACGAAAATAGCACATGATCATCTCTCATCTAAAATATTCATGTGCTGTTAGTTGGAAATTCAGTCTCCTTTGGCACTTGGCACATCAAGGCAGATATTGTTAAAATTTACTCAGTCATCATTGAGAATATGGTGACCTCCTCCAACATTGTTTGGTTTCTTTCTGCAGCCGGCTATTCCATTCCCCCACCGACTTAGAACCTGCACGAACTTCTCCCTGCTCATGCCTCGATTATCTGGGAGTGAAGTGGAGTTTTAGAGTGAAAATAATAGATTGTTATTTGGAACATACGCATTTCATGTGTGTTACGTTTCTACAGTAATCTGTGTAAACACAATTTTAAAACAGAAACTTTTTCATATTTTAGTAATAAATGTTACAAAATGTAGACATAAACTATAAAATGTGTGAAGCCTGAAGGCCAAAGATCAAATAAACACTTTCATAAAAGGTTCAAGAATTTTTACAACAGCTTCCGTGGCGTACTGGTAAGATTTTGTCACTTAGAGCGCAGCAGACTTGCTATACCTCAAGAGACCTGAGTTTGATTCCCCGCTGGGGAGAAAATTTATTTCTTTATTTTTTTTTAAACTTCGCCTTTCTGCCTGCCTGAACTCCCTGTCTATCTATATAGTAATAACAGTAATTTTATTATTATATAGTAGCTTCCCTGTCTGCCTATCATATAGTGCCTTTCCTTCCTATCTATCTATATATCTATCCACTTAGCTGTTTTTTTATATATCTATTATACAGTGCCTTCCCTGTTTATTTATATACTAGCAGAATACCCGCGCTTCGCAGCGGAGAAGTACTGTGTTAAAGAAGTTATGAAAAACAAAAGGAAAAATTTAAAAAATAACGTAACTTGATTGTTAATGTAATTGTTTTGTCATTGATAATGAGTGTTGTTGTCATATCTATCTATATATATACAGTGGAGCCTTGGTTCACGACCATAATTCGTTCCAGAACTTTGGTCGTAAACCGAGTTGGTCGTGAACCGAAGCAGTTTCCCCCATAGGATGGTATGTAAATACAATTAATCCGTTCCAGACCGTACAAACTGTATGTAAATATGTAAAAATATGTAAAGATTAAGCACAAATATAGTTAATTACACCATAGAATGCACAGTGTAATAGTAAACTAATGTAAAAACATTGAATAACATATAAAACACCCAGGCTCCCTGATCAGCTACACGAGCTGGCTTGCTCGCGCTCTCTCTCTCTCTGTAGCACACACACCACCAAAGCCCCTCCCTCCCTCAGCTACAGGAGCAGGCTGGCTCACGCTCTCTCTCTCTGTGTAGCGCGAGCGCGCGCGCACACACACACACACACACACACACACCCCTATCCTCCCCCCCCATCCCTTCCCTGTCAGCAGCCCACGCGCGCTCTCTCTCTCTCTGCACTTGCTCGCTCACGCTCTCTAATCTCTCTGTAGCACGTGCTCGCGCAGCATTTTTTTTAAGATGAGTTTTAAGCACAGCGGAAAAAAGAAACATTGGAACAAATCCGAAGCGCGTGCAAAAACCAACTCGCAAGCAAACAAAAAAGTAACATTACAGGAGATCACGCTATTAAACCTAAAGCCTGATCGCTGTAAACAATG
>JANRMT010038497.1:0-13088 GCA_026402145.1 Polypterus bichir lapradei | reverse complement strand
ATTACACTAACCTGGCTTTGTGTGGGGGATGGGGGAAAAGACTTTAGCAAAGAAATGCTCATCAAACTGGTTTAAGACACATCCCCCAAATCCTGTCGTAAAATTACAAAGAAAAGTCGTAAACATGGGGGGGGATAAACAAGAATGCCTCTCACCAAGGTACCACTAAATTACATTGGTTTGCCTAAATTATAAATAAAGACATACAAAACATTTATCAAGTTATATGTAAAATCTCACATCACAACACATGCAAAATCTTACATTACAACACCAGGTCATCCCTGCATGGAGTTTGCATGTTCTGTATTCAGATATGAAAGATACTATATTACAGATAGATGGATAGATCGATAATAATTTTAGTACAGTCAGCAGAATCACAAAATTACTTACATGTATACTGCAGATAGATAGACATAAAAGGCACTACATAATATATAGATAGATAGATATTAATTTAAGTACAGTCAAAACGATCACAAAAGTACTCACATGCATACTGCAGATAGATATATAGATAAATATGAAAGGCACTATATAATAGACAGATATATTAAAGGCTTTAAGTCTCAAAGCCAGCATTTCTTAAACTACATGTTTGCAATGTTTTGTCCCATGGATGTGTGGTAAAATTGCAAATATTGTTGTGAATGATACAACGTCCTCTATTCACTCCCCTTTTTCTGACAGCCCATAGTGTGCTGCTTGACGGCGCTGGTGCTGTTCGAAGGGTTAACAGCTGCAGGTGGTTCAACAGCAATCTCTGTTGTTAAGAATTAGTTATGTTACCAGTATAAGATTGGTCTAAACCTAAATAATCAACTTAAACCCCAATGTTAACATTTGCAGTGCACCATCTACTGGAATGTATTTTGTATTTTGCATTGCATTTGTCATTCCAGCAGATGGCACATCACAAACATTTGTGGTAATAAAATGAATTGCCTTTGTCATTCCAACATATGGTACATTAAAAGCATTTGTAGTCCTAAAATACATTGCATTTGTCATTTCAAGACATGGTGCATTATAACCATTTTTACAGTGGGTATAGAAAAGAATCCCCCACTTCGAAATATTCCAATTTTATTTGCTTTACAGCCTTAAACAAGAACTGAACAGAACAGCAATACAACTTCCCCAGCCTGCTGTTTAGGGTCGCTAGGCACACCTATAAAACAACAAAATGTCACTCTGTGTCTTGTCGTTACCCGTTCTTCATACACTGCTGACTCTTTAGACTTTCTTTCTCTCTCCTCATCCGCACACCCCCTCCTTCCTGTCTCCTCCCTCCCCTCCACACGCACCTTCTGTCTTTCTATGTAGCTGTAAAAACGCAGAGCCTGCTCTAAACAAAGAGTAAACAGATAACATTCATTACAGTACGTCACAATAGCTTCTTCTTCGATTTCCATTTTTTCTTCGCGACCCCCCTGTAGATATCTCA
Organism: Polypterus bichir lapradei; assembly: GCA_026402145.1. Taxonomy (NCBI): domain Eukaryota; kingdom Metazoa; phylum Chordata; class Cladistia; order Polypteriformes; family Polypteridae; genus Polypterus; species Polypterus bichir. The sequence goes on along the minus strand of JANRMT010038497.1, from coordinate 11,638 downwards.
CTCCACAGGTTGAGCCACACTGCTGTAAAGCTAAAATAAATGGCTACTGTGCCGGTAAGCGGCAGCGCGCAGCTTCACTGATGAGGGCCAAACTGCGGACAGCCTCGACACGGAGCTTCAGGCTTGAAAGAAGGAAAAAAGACAAACCTTTAACAACTGATTAAATAAGCTAACTAATATGTTCTGCTGTAACTTTATTTATTATTGTTAGGACATACAAAGAAGCACTGGCATATAAACCTAAATGCTAATCTAACATATATCTGCGTGAGCTCATATAAAAGCCTCACTCGTCTGTCAGGGCTAAGCTGCTGCTAACGTCACGGACACCGATGTGCAGTGAAAGGTCCGTGACCTTCAATAATCAGCTCTTAACCCCAATATACAGTAGCTCAGACTAGGTAGATATCAGAATGCATTTTATTTTAACGTTATTGCCCAAAGTATTATTGAGCCCTAATAAATCTAAATGCCATTAAGTGTTTATATGTTTGATGTGCCAGCCTAAGAGCCTGCCCGGTACTCACACTGGCAAAGGCCCTGCCTGCAGTTTGTTTGTCTTCTGTCAGTGAGCGACTCAGCACCGGCGTTCACTAAACAAGATCTGCCTGTGAAAAGGCTGGCAGGCCAGGACCCTTCTGATGAAATAAATGGCGTCCTTTTAAAGTTACCTCAGGAATACACTTTACATAGCTAATAGCATTAAAACTAATAATAAAGCATATTGATCCCTAATCAAAATTCTTAACATTATCCACCTTAATAAAAGGAAAAGTGTCTCTGTGTCTGTGTATCTGCGTGTCCGTTCAGTTCGTATGTCTCTCTCATTCCAACAGATGTCACAACACAAATGTTTTGTAGTAATAACATTAATTGCATTTGTCACTTCAGCAAATGGTACATCACAAATACTAACACTGCTTTTACGAATCGAACACCAAATGGTGTGTAACAGAGACATCGTGTTAAATTCGTCATTCCAACAGAATCTCAAAACATTAAAACACATCTCAAACATTAAAATGGCTTTTACAAATCCCATAGTAAATTGTATATAACAGAGACATACACATTGTATTTGTCATTCCAACATTCCATCCTTCTATACATTATATTACTACAAATGTTTGTAATGTGCCATCTGTTGAAATGGCAAATATAATGCATTTTATTAATACATGAATTACATTCCAATAGGTGGCGCTCTGCCAATGATAACACTGAGGTCAACGCTGATCACCTGAGCTGAGCAAGGATGGCAGAAGTAAGACCCCCTTGGTTTGGAACTGGCATAAAACCAAATGTTATACGAGTCTTCATGTGTCTCAGAGACATCTGAACATTTGTTAGTGATGGTGACAGCGAGTCCCAGTGTGGGGCTGTGGTGTTATGGGTCCACAGCTCGCTCAGCAAAGGCTATTTTTTAAACAAATAGTCACCGCACTCACGCAGCTTAGTGAGGGGGCGTGGTGGCCATACCAAGCCACGGGGCGATCTGCGATGTGGGCGTTTCTCACTTAGTGCACAGGTGAGGAACTGCCCATACCTGTGATTGTTCCTGTGACTCATGTGCTGCAGCTGCTATGGCCCCTCTCATTATAAAAAGTGTGAGTCGTTGTCAATGGAGAGATCGAAAAAAAAGATCAGAAAAATGAAAAGAAAAGGACGGAGGTTACAGGAAGCGAGGGAGCAAGTCGGTGCAGAGGTGAGATGCTAGCATAGAAAAGCAACAGGCTTGTCATTGGTTTTTAGAAGACTGCTTCCAGCGTCATTTGAACCCTGTTGATTTTAAAGGATTGTTTTTTCTGTTGTTTTTACCTCCACGTTTTTATTGGATTATTTATTTAATGACTCTTTTTGAAAGCACTGCACTTTATTTGAACACTGTTTTTGTTTGACTATTTTAATAAAAGCACTTTTGCACTTTTTGAACCATCCCCTTACTATGTTGTTGCTAGACTGTCTAGCTCATCTCGGTGACATTATCGACGGTGTTGGGTTCAAGGGCTCCCGAACAGCGATGGGAGCATGGAGCTGAACCCGCATCGTCACAGGGGCACTGAGAAGTGACAGGCTGGAGGGGTCACTCTTATGTACTTAAGTGGAATGATTCTGAGGTGGGCTATTACAGCAGGACTGGCATCAGGGCATCACTTATACCCAATTGTGTGACTCGGATCTGTGTGTGTTAATCGTAGGGTGCAGGAGTAGACGAGCCTGTTCAACAGACTTGATTACGTCTCACAAATCCTGAGATAAAACGACTTGAATAACCAAGAAAATCTAAAAAAAATGTGAAGGAGGCGAGAGCGGCGAGCGCCTGCTGTGTGTCACGTGTCTGTCTGTTATCAGTTTTTAAGATGTTTTCATATTTCTACTGTCCATGTGTTTATTAATTTATCATATTATTCTGTTTCTTCAGATGAGTGGGCTTCAGTTGGGGTCTTTATTGAAATATCTGATAAATTCCTGGCATGGACAAAGAAACACAAAAATTCTTTACTTATAAGCAGGAGATGAGAACTTATTATGGTATTGATAATTTTTTAAATAAAGAGGACTAATATGGAGTCTGTGGACTTCAGAGTGTAATAAACGAATAAGAAATAATGACGTGAATGACACTTTCGCAGACCCCCTGTGACAGGTCATCTCTTCTCTCACTTGGTGGTCTTCACTCTCTGAGCTCCTGTCTCACATTAACTGTTCACCCTCAGTGTCTCCTCAGATGTTCTCTTTGTGAGCTCTCAGCTTTCTCTTTAAATCTCCTCCTCCTCCTCACTGAGCTCAGACAAACTTTCACTTTCGTTTCTTCACAAGTCACGTCCTTGTTTCTCTGACTGATTCTCTCTGCCTGCCTCTCCTCAGACTGACGATGGCTGAAGCCCAGCTGTTCGTATCACAGGAAGACTTCACCTGCTCGGTGTGTCTGGACACCCTGACTGACCCCGTCTCAATCCCCTGTGGACATAATTTCTGCCTGAAGTGCCTCACAAAGTACTGGGATCAGAGCCAAGAGAGCAGCTGTCCTCAGTGCAGACACGTGTTCATGATGAGGCCTGCTCTGCGAAGAAATAATCTGCTGAATGAATTCATCCAGAAATTAAAGGAGACAACAATCAGTTCTCCTCCATCTCAGAATTATGCCGGCCCTGGATATGTGGAGTGTGACTTCTGTACTGGTAAGAAGTTCAAAGCGGTGAAGTCCTGTCTCACCTGTCCGGCCTCCTACTGTCAGACTCACCTGCAGCCTCACTATGAAGGAGACGCCCTGAAGCACCACAAGCTGGTTGATCCTGATAGAAATCTGAAGAAGAAACTCTGTGAGAAACATCAGAAAAGTCTGGAGATATACTGTAAAACTGATGATTCCTGTATCTGCATGATGTGTGTGGTGACTGGACATAATGGGCATAAAATGGTCGAACTGGAGACAGAAAGAAAAGAAAAGCAGGTGAGTGATGTTTAGTGTTTAGTTTAAACTGTTTGAATAACTTTGAGTTAAGGAATTTGTACATTTAATGTGACAGAGAAATCTATTCATCTTCAGTAAAACACGATTATCTGTCACTTGATTAACTGTCAGGACTAAATAACAAAAACCCAACCTTGTTCACGCCAGCGTCTCCCGATTACTACTGCGAGTTCTGCACATTGGAACAACAGAAATCCCAGTGTCCGTTACGTACCTTCAGCTTTAATAGCGGTTTGTAGCTTTTCTCTTTTGTTATAATTAAACTAAAATACTATACATTGTTATGGCCTATCAACATATGTGTGTGCTGTTTGAACTTATTAAACGTTTACGAAACAGCAACAGCTCTTCAAGTTTTGCTTCAATGACGTAGTAGGAAGGCCAACAGTGAACGATAGAAAGTGGGATGCTGAAATAACTGAAAAATGTGTTGAAAATGGAAACCAGTGACGGTATCGTTATTCTGTATTAATGTTAATGGTATTGTGCATTGTAATTTTCTTTATATATTCTGTTATATCAGGTTGTGTTAATATATTGTGGTGTGCAGGCAGCTTGTGATGCTCTGTATTGGGGCAGAAAGGGTGGAAAGCTGTAAGAGAGCGGATTGGCTGAGGGGCTTCTGTTCTGTGAGGGGCTTACAGGAGAAGTGAGGAGAGAAAGGAAGGTGTGGAGCAGGGAGTCAGGAGACAATAAGCAGGAGTGTTTGTGGGATCAGAAATACACAACGAGAGTGGCAGGAGATCAAATGATCGGTAGGGAAAGCTTTCTTTGATTGTTTAGGAGGTGAGCTCTGTAAGCCAAATAGAGGAGTGTAAGACAGGACACCGCTTGTGAGGGAACGAAGACTCCACGTTAAACGTAGAAAACTCCAGGACCTCTGAGTCGTATTTGCTTATTACGCCGGTCATTACAATATTATATAAATTAATTCATTTTGTTAATATAGTTTTTTATGACTGTTCGCTACACTAATCTACTGTATGTCATTTTTAAAGTAGCTGCTCTGTTATCCGTCTTTTCTCTTATCTGTCACAGCCTCGGTCCTGACCCCTGACTGATAATCGAGGTCTAACTGGACCTTATAAACCTGATGTTTCAAGTTCAGAGCATTGGCTGCTGGAGTCCATCCTGGTGAGACTGGTGCAAGTCATGAAACAGCTCAGGATGAGATCCCCAAGATGGCCCACAAACACCTGAGTTCTCTACTCACAGCCAGCTGAGTTTCTTTCTGCTCTGATCAGTTTCTCTTTTGAGTTTCTAAGGCAGTGGGATGCCAACTATAGCCTGCTGTCTAGAAATGTCCACTGGCAGGGGTGCGAGCGTCACGTGGGCTGCGAGTAGAAATGTCTGACATTCGGACCCTCTGAGGTGTTCTTAACAAGATGATGTTACCGTTGGCTGATGTAAGCGTAGTAAGTGAGCACACAATGTCATCCTAAACGTAATTCAATAGAAGGTCTGACACGTCAATAGACACACTCTGTACTGCTGACACTTACACGCTGAGTGTGTTTAGCTGCTCGTCTGCCTTTGTGGTGTTTGTCCATTTTTAAAGAATCGGAGTTTGCATTTGGCTGATCTCAGGGCTGTTTAAGAGACACATTATTGTCACATGTCAATCTGTATTGTACTCCAGAGTTAAGTCTACGATTCTTACAATAAGTTCAGCTCAGAAATGTCAATATACTATTCCTGTGTAGATTTTCTGTTTTTAATGATACAACTCATCAGGCTGTTCATTAGTGATTAGACATCATGTTATTTAGTGGAGCAGTAAGGACATTTTGAATGTCAAACCCCTGAGTGATAATCCCACCAAATGTATGATTTTGACAAAGACTCTGAGCTTCCATATTTGGTAAAACCCTAACAAGTCCAGCAGGAGTGTAAAGAACTTACTAGAAGTGTAAGTCTCACCATCTAAGCCAAATTTCAAATCCCCCATCACTACTACACAACCTCAATGTACAGTAAGTTCAGATAAAGACACTTAACTTCAGTCCACCATTTGGTGCTTCTTCAAATAAAGGACTAGTGTCACATCGGCTCTGCCAGGTCTCAGTAAGTGACACAAATGTGGCCGAGTCCTCGCTGGAATATTAAAAGAGCTTGGCTCACAGGCGAACACACGTTTAGAAACCAACATCTCAAACAACAATGAAGTCTATGAAGTGGCCTGATATTTGTCAGTTTAATATGAATCAGGTCACTAATATCGACATCTAATGTTTGATCTGTTTATGTTTTCTGTTGTTTGGCTATCACTTGATTTGGATTGATTTACATAAATCAGTTCTTCAGATGTCCCTGAAAGCAGACATGTAATTGTAGGACAGACTGGCACTGCTTGGTCAGAAGTCTTTTTCTTAAGCTGCCACCGCCTGCCCCTCTTTTATTGACTCGTACCTTCAGCTCAGATGTCAGTTCACTTCACCAGGACTCTCCTTGACAGTTTTGTGTCTCATCTGATCAGTTTGATCAACCAAAGCAAATGTCACCCAGCGATGTCTCAGTATGTCACTCTTTATCACTTTGTGACTGAAGAAGGAGCCAAAACTTAACTTGATGGACAACACTTAGCAGGAATTAGCAGTAAAAGGTTGGATTTCTGTTCATCCAAGACAACTACAGCAGCAAGTCCACTCGGTCCTTTATAACCCTTTGTAAGCACTAGAACTCTGATCTCTGCCCCTGGATTAGCTTCTGCCCTGTAGTAAGACCCTTATTGTGGCCATCACAAAGGCTCAATGATCTCTTCTGCTCCAATGGGTAAATTAGTTCCAGACGGTAAGAGCTGAAGACCCCTCTAATGGAGCCGAATGTGGGGGTCTCATTCAGTCCTGACTTGATAAAGGAAAGCAAGGTACACAAGTAAGAGAGACCACATCTAAAAAAATTGTAGAATTACTGATGGAGGACATCAACCAGCAGTTGTACATTTGTTTTCCATTAAAAGATAACCAGTAAGAGTGAAACCTCAAAGACTTTAAACTGCAGAACAACTCACAGTCACAGGAGAAAAGGATAAGAGAGAGAAAAGAATCTGTTAGAAGAAAGACAAAGCCAACTGAATGTTCTTAAATGTGTGACAGAGGAAGCTCTCCATGGACACAATAATCTGGACAAAGCGTCACCTCCACCTGAGTGACCATAAACCAAGTCAGGAGTTCACCTGCTCAGAGTCTGAGAACTTCTGACTGTGACTCGGTAGTTAAGATAAAGCCAGGGGGTGAATTCTGGGAGTTGACATCACCATAACTGTGTGAAGGAGAAGGCTTAGCTGTTGTGATGGTCTCTTCATGAATTCTGTAATAAAACTAAAGTGGAGTTGAATCAGTTCAGAGTAGCATCTCACACACACAGAGGAGCTATAAGGGAGTGTAGACAACCTGTGAGGAAAACCAAACTGCCATCACAGTGCTGACTCTAGAAACTTAATAAGTAACTAAGAACTGAAGCAGAACTGAGACGAGAACATTTAAAAGCTGGATCTGAATGAATGATGTTTGCTGGGAATCTTTTTTGATAAAAAATATGAGAAATAAAATCACAAGTTATGTGCCTTTCCTATAAGCGCAGGAGAAAGAACAAACTAAGGTAACAGAGACTCATGTTTGGTGTTGTCTGTTGATGTCGTCTGTCTGTATACACTTGGATACGTTCATCTTCAGTTGTCCTTATATTAGAAATACATTTTATTTTTCCACTGTGACTCTTCCCTGGTGGAGTTTGCATGTTGTCATTGTGTTTATGGAAGATAAAAACTGTATGTATTAGCAGAATTTGCATAAATGGACATAAAAATAATTAACAGCTTCTAAAGCATTAGATTAAGCATAAATTAAAATGACAAGCTAATAATATGATATTTCAAGCAAATGGTTAAATAAAGACATAAGTTAAATTGCATTTTCTAGTTAAAGCCTTATTGAAAATTACCAGTATTGGGAATTGTAGGATAGAAAAGGAAGAGAAAGACATGTAGAAACTACCCAAGGACAAAAAAAGAAAGGAGAATAAGAAAACCTGTTGAGTGATACTAATAACAAAATGTAGAAGAAATGGTCAGGATAGGTACGTGAGAAACCAGCTGGAATAGTGAGTCAGCAGAAAACAGTAAAGGCATTGTGACAACGAGGTCAAGAAGATGTAATGTATGAAAAATAAAATTAGTATATTCATGTACTAGTATACATAAATATAGAAAATATATAAGCATTAACCTTAGTGCAGAAATTAATGCAAGTCAGGCATGCCAAGCAAGTTATTAAACAGAACCACATGCCATATTTCTTTTTAATTAAAGCTTAGCTTTAAGTTACAAGTATAAACTAGCATGCAAGCCAAGGAAGGGGAAGTGACAAGAGTGCACAAATATGGAAGAAGGAACTTCTGCCGAGCCAAGGCCAATAAAATTGAACAAAACAGAAAGTAAAAATGGACAACAGACAGTGAAAATACCGGAGGCCAGCTACTGGGGAAGTCAGGAGATCATAATGGTTCTCATGAAAACTCGAGGTATCGGCTGGGCAGGTGCAGAGGGGAGTCAGAGAATAAAAGCAAATGAGCTAATGTGAGCGAGGTTGGAATGATAAGAAATGACTACAACAACAACAACATTTATTTATATAGCACATTTTCATACAAAAAATGTAGCTCAAAGTGTTTTACATAATGAAGAAAAGAAAAATAAAAGACACAGTAAGAAAAATAAGTCAACATTAATTAACATAGAATAAGAGGAAGGTCCGATGGCCAGGGAGGACAGAAAAATAAAATAAAAAAAAAACTCCAGACGGCTGGAGAAAAAAATTAAATCTGCAGGGATTCCAGACCGTGAGACCGCCCAGTCCCCTCTGGACAAATATAAGTTTTAAGGACTATATAAGTTTTGAGTTCTGAACTGTTCAGGGCTCAGCTCAATTTGGCCGTATTGGGTTGAGTCTGTGTTATTATTATTGTTATTTTATTGCAATAAAACCGTAGACTCTGTTTGCCTATCCTGAGTCTCCTAATAGCCTTCATTTCAGGTAAAAAGACTTGTGATGACAATTTTTCACCACGACATGTTCATGTGGGTTTCCTCCTACAATCGAAAAACTTGCAGTTTAGGTGGACTGGGGCTTTGGAACATTAGCTCTATTGTGTGTGTATTCAACCTCGATTTCCTTATTTTTCCTCTCTTCTTAGGGTATCTGGAGTTAGGGGGCTCTCAAAAACATGGCCTGTTAAAGCCCACTGAGACACTCCTTGGGTGATTTTTGGATAAACAAGAAAAGAGAAATTATGTTCTTTGCAGTGTGAGGTGCGCAGAGTGAAGAGTAAAGCAGACAGGCCTGTTCCTTGTGCTGCTCCAGTGTTGCTCACACAGTCCTTGAGTCTACCTGACAGATAGTCCATCATCAGGACACCACAGGCTCACCCACCTGCACATCTCTGAGCTGACCCCTTAACAGGGATGGCTGGGTGGTCCTGAAGGCTCTGGTGAAACCAAAACATATAAACATAATAAACATCTCTCTATTATAAGAGACGAGACGTGATCTTTCTGAAGAGACTTTTTGGAAGTCCAGAGAGTCGGAAGCAAAATCGGCAAGATGGAGACTTTGGTTATTCTGAAAGTCAACAAAAATGAAAGTAATGATCGCATTCACACAGACAAATGGAAATTATTACTCAGTGAAATAAAAGAACAATGAAAAGAGATTGAATATATTGTTTGGATTGAAACTTTAAGTCAGAGACTTGTAGATCGTCTAATTCGTGCTGCCATCAGGGACAAGTAGTGTTTCTTCCCAATAAAGAGGCCTCTCCGCGAGAATTAAAAGATTTGTGGTTTGGTGAAAGTGAAATCCACGTACGCGGTCACACTTGGGTCACAGAGTAGCACAGATACACAGGAGATTTTAGAGACAAACGTTATTCAGACACTTCAAACAAACATAAGTCTCTTTCAGGAGTGAATCGAGGTCCGTGTGTAGTCGGAGGGGACAGTTCCGTCTCTCAATTAGAAGAATAGAAAATCTTCCTGTTCATAGGGGCGCACCTTGGGAGCGGGACCACCACAGGAGCAGAGGATGTCTGGGGGAGAAGAGAGACAAGGCAGTGAGATAAAAGGACAGGTGCTGTACAATGTTTTAAATGTTCAAAGCGTCACACGATCCAAACCTGGGGGTGAGCGAGTGAAGCGAGCAGGGGGCAGAGCTCACTAGTTTTATTAAAAATAATAATCCGCCACCTAAACAAAACACCTGAGGTAAGTAATATATCAAAAATATCATTTCTGAGTTTTAGAATTCCTTTTAGTTGCCTTCTTCTTGAATTCAACAGAATCGTTTGTGTATTTCAGTATCTTACTTGACTTCAGAAAATGACAACGGCAGACAACGTCCTCACATGTCAGACTCAGGATATCAAATGGCCCTGTCAATCCTCTAATTACTGACATGACGTGTTTTAAGTCCTCCTGGCCTTTCACCAGTTTCTTTACTTTACACTCCAGTTTGTTTTTATTATTTTTGGTGTTGTGTGAACTTCACATTTCCCAGTTTGTTGATATGATGTCTTCTAAACATCAAGAACTAACTCACACACCAGTGTGCCCTCAAACTGTCTTCTGGATTTGACGTTCTCTTTAAGCCCAAACTCAAACTTACTTCAATTAAATTAAACCTTTCTTTTAATCTTTATTGTCATTCCTGTTTGTTCAATCAAATCTAAGTTGTGTCATGAAATGTCAAACAAATGTGTTGTTAAAATATCAGGAGTCAGAAAGAGAAGAAGAAATCACAAAGTGAACGTGAATTCTGATATGACCATGCATATCCTCTTGTGTGTCCAAACAGAAACAGCTGGGGGCGACACTGAGTGACATCAAGAGGGGACTTGAGGAGAGAGAGAAGACACTGAAGGGGACGAGGAGGGCCATGGAGGAGATGAAGGTGAGTGGAATAGGAAGACAACACATCAAATCAAAGAGAGGAGAAATAAATGAGAACTTTAAGAGCAGAAGAGCTTCACTGGTGATGATGAGTAGGGACACGAGAAGGGAGAGTTAGAGAAGACGTGTTGTGGTGTCCTTCATGGCCTTTCACTGTTGACAGAATCCCAGGTGTTACTCAGTGGAGACTCAGACAGCATCACCCTAAAGTCCTCTGATATTCCATCATCTGCTTAAAGGGGACTTAACTCTACTGACAGAAACTCACACTGAAGGTCGACGCTGATGTTCTGAATTAGATCAGCGGACACAACGTCCATTAATGGACTAAGTTGTTTTTATTTTAAAATATCATTGCATACAATTAAGTTCAACTTATGCAACAAATGACTTTCAAAGTCAAACTAAAAAATAAAAAAAAAATCATAAAGTTAAAACAGAAATCTAAAAACACAAAAAAAATTAAAACTACCAAACAGGATTCACGCTGCAGCCAAGAAAAAGAGACAAGAACCAAGAACTGGGCCAAAATTCCTGATAATTTAAATAGATAGAAAAATAAATAAATTAATAAAAAGGCAGAATTTCCTTTTCCCCTGCTATGGTTGCTTATTTTAAAGTTTTATTAATTAGATCTTGACATATTTTACAAAGGTTTTGAACAGATCATCTAAGTGAGAATTTTTTAGTTTTAAATGTCAAATATCAGTGACCTAGTGACTTATCACAGGGGGGCTGGGGGTCTTTAAGTTCAGCAGGACAAGTCGACGAGCTCACAATGTGGTAAAGTCAGTTACAGTCAATGTGTCTTCCTTCACTTTAGGCCCCTCTGGTAGCCCACCAGCCACAGCTGTTAGTAAGTTAGGAGTGATTGTGACCCCACTGCTGTCTGATAAAACATTCAAACATTTTGGCCCTAAATTATGTTACTTTGTTGTCCTCTCAAAACATGTGGCCCAGTTAGGCTGGATATCGATTACCACACTCGCAGGTTCGATTCTTTCCAATTTTAAATGAGATAAATGTGATCGATGAAAGAGTCAAAGTCAGATGGTTGAATATTTCGCACATATGGAGCTGGAGTGTATTCTATGCATGACTGACTTCCACTCCTTTTCTGAGATATTCATTAAAAGGTCCTTTTCCCACCGTATCTTAGGACCCTTAAAAGGGAGATTCTTTGAAATGTTTTTATATGTTGCTGAGATGCTGTCTGACTC
>JANRMT010038410.1:0-10484 GCA_026402145.1 Polypterus bichir lapradei | reverse complement strand
CTATCTATCTATCTATCTATTATATAGTGCCTTTCACAACTATCTATCTATCTATATAAAAGCGGTCGGGATTGTCCTTCCTTCCCGTGAGTACTACGCAGGCGTGGAGTTTCACACACGCCCCGTCCATTTTGCAATGCACGATGGGATTTGTAGTTTCGTTTTTTCAGGTAAAAGATGATTTTCTACTCCAGACTGTGCGATATCTTCTTCTTCTTTCTTACTATATAAAAGTGGTCGGGATTGTCCTTCCGTCCTGTGAGTGGAAAGTGTAGCGGTATTCCGCTTATCACAGACTTACTACTTGCAGCTTGCGGTACGAAGCGACATGATGTGAGCAGAGTTCTGGTGCTCCCGTCGTTCCCTTACTTTTGTGCGCGATGCGCTGGAAAAATAGACAAAATTATGTCTTTGGAAATAATTAATGTTGATGGAGTACAAATGCCTCACCGCATAGTAAATATCAGGGGCGTTCAAAAGGGCGACCTCAATATAGAAAAAAAGTTTAAATTTCATCACAAAAATAACAGAAACTACGAGTATTAAAGTAATACCGCTCAAATGCAATATAACCAAATTAATGAGTTTGTATAAAATATCAAATTGATCTACATATTGAATTGCCTTAAGAAGTGGTCAACTTAAAAGTCGGTCACCTTAAAAGGTGGGTCAGCCTAGCCTGTTATATAGTGCCTTTCACATCTATCTATCTATCTATCTATCTATCTATCTATCTATCTATCTATCTATCTATCTATCTATCTATCTATCTACAAACCGGATTCCAAAAAAGTTGGGACACTATACAAATCGTGAATAAAAACTGAATGCAATGATGTGGAGGTGCCAACTTCTAATATTTTATTCAGAATAAAGCATAAATCACGGAACAAAAGTTTAAACTGAGAAAATGTATCATTTTAAGGGAAAAATATGTTGATTCAGAATTTCATGGTGTCAACAAATCCCAAAAAAGTTGGGACAAGGCCATTTTCACCACTGTGTGGCATCTCCCCTTCTTCTTACAACACTCAACAGACGTCTGGGTTCCGAGGAGACCAGTTTCTCAAGTTTAGAAATAGGAATGCTCTCCCATTCTTGTCTAATACAAGCCTCTAACTGTTCAATCGTCTTGGGCCTTCTTTGTCGCACCTTCCTCTTTATGATGCGCCAAATGTTCTCTATAGGTGAAAGATCTGGACTGCAGACTGGCCATTTCAGTACCCGGATCCTTCTCCTACGCAGCCATGATGTTGTGATTGATGCAGAATGTGGTCTGGCATTATCTTGTTGAAAAATGCAGGGTCTTCCCTGAAAGAGATGACGTCTGGATGAGAGCATATGTTGTTCTAGAACCTGAATATATTTTTCTGCATTGATGGTGCCTTTCCAGACATGCAAGCTGCCCATGCCACACGCACTCATGCAACCCCATACCATCAGAGATGCAGGCTTCTGAACTGAGCGTTGATAACAACTTGGGTTGTCCTTGTCCTCTTTGGTCCGGATGACATGGCGTCCCAGATTTCCAAAAAGAACTTCGAATCGTGACTCGTCTGACCACAGAACAGTCTTCCATTTTGCCACACTCCATTTTAAATGATCCCTGGCCCAGTGACAACGCCTGAGCTTGTGGATCTTGCTTAGAAATGGCTTCTTCTTTGCACTGTAGAGTTTCAGCTGGCAACGGCGGATGGCACGGTGGATTGTGTTCACTGACAATGGTTTCTGGAAGTATTCCTGAGCCCATTCTGTGATTTCCTTTACAGTAGCATTCCTGTTTGTGGTGCAGTGTCGTTTAAGGGCCCGGAGATCACGGGCATCCAGTATGGTTTTACGGCCTTGACCCTTACGCACAGAGATTGTTCCAGATTCTCTAAATCTTCGGATGATGTTATGCACAGTTGATGATGATAGATGCAAAGTCTTTGCAATTTTTCGCTGGGTAACACCTTTCTGATATTGCTCCACTATCTTTCTGTGCAACATTGTGGGAATTGGTGATCCTCTACCCATCTTGGCTTCTGAGAGACACTGCCACTCTGAGAAGCTCTTTTTATACCCAATCATGTTGCCAATTGACCTAATTAGTGTTTATTGGTCTTCCAGCTCTTCGTTATGCTCAAATTTACTTTTTCCAGCCTCTTATTGCTACTTGTCCCAACTTTTTTGGGATTTGTTGACACCGTGAAATTTTGAATCAACATATTTTTCCTTTAAGATGATACATTTACTCGCATTAAACGTTTGATCTGTCATCTACGTTCTATTACAAATAAAATATTGACATTTGCCATCTCCACATCATTCCATTCAGTTTTTATTCACAATTTGTTTAGTGTCACAACTTTTTTGGAATCCGGTTTGTATTATATAGTGCCTTTCACAACTATCTATCTATCTATCTATCTATCTATCTATTATATAGTGCCTTTCACAACTATCTATCTATCTATCTATCTATCTATCTATCTATCTATCTATCTATCTATCTATCTATTATATAGTGCCTTTCACAACTATCTATCTATCTATCTATCTATCTATTATATAGTGCCTTTCACAACTATCTATCTCTCTATCTATCTATTATATAGTGCCTTTCACAGCTATGTATTTCTTATGTAAACTTTCCGTATCTACCTCTCGGCCCCAGTGACTCGGGTTCCACTCCCGCCAAGTCACTGCCCGTGATGTCTCTGCCTCTTTATCTTCCTGTAGATTTTCTCTCGCACATTCAGTGCATATTTGTATTTTCTGGCCCACACAGATGCAATGCCCCCCTGGCCTGCTCCCCCCTCAGCACACTCACACACTCTCACCCTACGTCCCACCGCTGTCCTCATCTCTCCTTTGCGGTTCTGCTTTTGACGTGCATCTCTTGAAGTTTTTTTTCATCAACTCAACTCAACTCTTTGGGGTTTTCAGCTGAACTTCAGTTTGATTTCATTTTTGGTTGTCCTGTTCTTTCATGCCAGTGGCTTCCTTTGGTCTCTTCTTAGATGAGCAGTTTGCCCGTCTCGTGTGCCACGCCGATGTCTTTCCTGTCTGCTTTATCCCAGTCGTCCTCTTTGATGATGGCTGTGCCCTCGCCGCTAGTTCCGAGACTGGTGTGCAGCACAGTGTTGAGACGTTGTCTGATGTGTGTGCCTACTTTGGACTTATTGTCAACACTAAGAGGACTGAAGTGAGAATATGTTGGTCCAAACAATACAAGCTCTGGACAGGTTCACGTACCTTAGCAGCCTCCTGGCCCAGGGCGTCGTGATTGACGATGAAGGAGACACCATGATGGTGCTCTCCTACTTTGCTCTATGCTCGTGAACAGTGGACAGGGTACCAATGGGCACGCTAAGAAATGGAACCATTTCCACACAGTTTGCCTCAGAAAGCATCCTTCATATCAAGTGGCAAGACAGAATTCCAGACACACCGGCCAACCCAACATCCTTACCATCCTGACGCAGTGCCAGGGACTCTGGGCAAGTCATGTCATTGTAGGCCACATAGTCCGCATGCCAGACCACCACCTTCTCAAGGGGGCTGCTTTACGGTGAAACACTGCAGTGGAGACCATCTTGAGGTTTTCATTAAACACCTTAATCCTGGTGAAGTGGGAGCTTATTGCCCAGGACCGTGTCCAAAAGGGGGCAGAGACACATGAATGGGAACTGACAGCCACAGCTGAAAGACACAAGCTGACCGACCTCCTTCATCAAAACATGGAAGCCATCCATTGTCCCACACCGTTCAAGAACTTTCCATGCATGGATTGCCCTCTCCACCCATAGACTGACCCGGACCCTTCTTAATAATTTGATGACCTGAGTAGTCCACTTTGCTGTGCATGATGGGTAAAGCATCCACTGACTGATCCCTCTGAATTCCGCTTCAGGTCATGAATGTTCAGTGTTGGCAGAAATGAAAGGGCGAGTGGTGGCACAAGCCCCATGCTGTGTTGGCACACCCAACCCCATCTAACAGACCAATCTGTCAATGGGGGCATCTGAAATACTTGGGGGGATGATGTGATAAAATCCACAAAATCCAGCAAGTAACATTATACCTGACAGTGTGGGTAGTGGGGGCTGCATGTGATATTTTGGGGGCTTAGCCTGGCTAGTGCCAGGCCCGGGCACGTCCCATTTTATTTCTGTCCATCAGACCATTTGCGTTTGTTCAAGTTGGGCACAGAATTCCCTCACCCAGGTAAAGGTGCAGACCTGCACTTCCTGCATTGGCATGAGATGCCCAGCTGGTATTTTTTTCATCTCCAAATCTCTGCTGCTATCGTCATGCCACCTAGTCACACAAAATTAAAATGAGCCCTTAATGGGGCAAGTGGCAGATTTCTTTCTTTTTGTGATCACTCACATCGTTTTTTGTTTCTGCATTCTTCTTTACATATGTCATTGCATAATTTATCCAAACAACCGCATATTTGGGTTAAAATATCCATATTTTATGTTGCCTCATCTTAACAGGGAATATTTTACACCTTTTATTTGAGAGTGTTTACTTGACAGATGAGAACAGCCTGGCACCCAAATGGTTGGTGTCTCTCTAAGCGAAGCCCGCTACTGCCAGTTATGGGACAAGTGGCAGACGACAGTCACCTCACTTTTGGAACCCTTCAATAATCCCCGCCCCACAGCGCTGCCAATGTAACCCGTAGCAGAAATGCCAAAAAGGATGGCACCAGGAGAAGCCCTCTGTTGTGAAGTTTGATTCCTACAGTCCCAAAATGCACTTCCAAAAATGCCCACTAGAGGGTGATATACCGCCATACCCCGGCTAGAATAAAGGCAAACACAATCTTTATAAAATAAAACGTTTAATCTTCACATAACAAAAATGATCTGCAATGCAGTGAAGCTCTGAAAAGCACAAATGGCATAGGGTGCCTGTTGAAGGCAATTCCAACGGAAAGCAACGTCCCGTTCCAGTGGCAAAGATCAAAAATCCAGAAAATCACAAGAAGTATAAGGCACAGCAAAAAAAAAGCAAGAGCTCACCCCCTCCTAAGGAATTATGGGATACCCTCCAATTTATAGGTTGGAGAACTGATGATTGGCAGGTGGCACCGCTCCTCGGGCAAGCACCCACAAAACACATGGAACATAAATAAGGCATTGACACTTAAACACAAGCAAAGGCAAACAAACACAAATACACTTGTACTGTACATACAATAGGACCAACAAAGACGACATAAATCATGAATTTGAACCCTAGCCGTGACACCCTCTATGTCATCCAGTGCGACATTAGAGTGAGACAGCCGGCCAGAAGCGTAGAGCAGCTGTCAGTCAAACTCTGAAGAGGCGGGGCAAATGGGTTGAGCGGCGTTTAAAGAGGCGGGGTAACGCTTTGCGGTAACATTACCTAAAAAGGGGAAGGGGTGGAACAAATCTTTAAGTGACTCCCCATTGGACTGTTGGAGTTGGCAGGACGGTCTGACTCAAGCCACTTCAACTTCAAGTTCAAGTTTGAACTCCCTGCGCATCATGGGTTGTTATGCAAAATGAGCAGAGCAGTGCCTTGAACTTTGGGGTGGGTCAAGAGGTGGATAGCAAGCTGGCATTAAAACTATTTAGAAAAGTCGTGCAAACCTGTTAAAATACCCGCTGAATTAGGAAAGGGGTGGCAGCGTAGCATGTTTGGATGTGGGTCAGTATTTATGTGATGCCACATAATTTTGGCACTGCTTGCATATCATGGGAGGTGAGTTACATTATTCTGCCAGGGTGCTGCAAAAATACTGGACTGGCAGAAGCAGTGCCTACATTTCCAAGATTTTTTTAATTATTATTATTGATTTCTTGCATCCAACAGCGTGTGAAAAGCAGTTTACTGCTTCAGGTCAGCATGCCACAGTAATTCATGGCAGCCAAGGAGCTGATGCCATCCGCCTCACCAGGGAGCAAACGCTCTTGGCTGCAGTGCGTCTCTCGTTCTTTCTGTCTTTGGTGTGCCATCTTTGCAAACCAACCCCGACTCCCTATACAGACATCCAAAAGATCTCAGATGGGAGCCACCTTGACGCCAAGCTGCCTGAAGTCACTACTATTAACCCCTCCAGTGACTCTGAAGGGAATGCTGATAAAGGCGCTATATAAACGGAAATGGTTCGATCCACCCCAAACAACCCCCCATACAGCATGGTCATTTCACTCATGATGGTACCACCCTCCCTCGGGCTTTGCCTCTTATCGTGTTCATCCGGCTGCCCCGCACACAGCCTCACGGTTCCGGCTCATTCTGCGGCGTGTCCTCGGGCCCAGTTTGTTGCACTTCTTTCTGAGCAATCATTCAAAAGCCAAGTGCGAGTGGTGCCGTTCACGGCTCAGCGGGCTTAACGAACGGAGAGGCGCCCCGGGGTGGGCAGGCAGCTGTCAGGATCAATGCAGCACGTCGTTCCGGTCTCGGGCTGACAGGCACCGGAGCCTCGGGGTGGGAGTGAGAGACTTCAGTGCAAAAGGGGGCTGCAGCGGAGCAAGACGTTCAATGATGCTGCAAGGGAGAAGAGAGAGCTGGGGCGGGCAGGCTTATACAGCGCCTTTCGGCATGACAAAGCTTTACAGAATCATTAGCACCTCGACCCGTAACATTAAACCAAGGCTGGGGAGTTAAATATAGAGTTAGATAAATGTCGATAAAAGTTATGTAGGTATAATAAAATATGCATCTATGATATATCATTAATTGAAAACGAACAAATTGGTATTAGTGGGCTCCCTTCAAAAAAATACGTTAGGGGGGCGCGATTAAAACTGTTATGATAACTCGGGCCGCAAATACTTAAAGGTTGAGAAACGCTGGGTTACATCGATTACGTTCAAGGGAAACTCACAGGCGTTTTTTTCACCGTTCAAACCAAAATTCTGTCTGCCTTAAGAAGAAACAACCGACCACGGACGGGAAGCCGCTCAATAGAAATCGCCGTTTACGAAGGTCCTGCCATGGAATTTTCTAAGGCTCTGCGGGAACGATCTCTGTGGGTGCCTACATAAATAAACACGCAAATTAACAAAGGTACTGAGACATCTGAAAATCGATAAATAATAACAACGTGAATTATGAGCATACACAATTAAAGGTGTCAGGAAATACATGTTTCCTGCTGATTTCTTAATGTATTTCTCAACGCATTTATTTCAGTGACACTTCAATACAACATTGAAATAAATAAAATGCAAAGCGTCATTTTCCCTTTTGGTGAATTTCAGCAGGCTTCACTCTGCGCTAAAGAAATCCTACTAGAGAGCGTCGCTCAACAAGGGTGCGACCCGTCCATGTTCATTTGACTTCACTTCAACTAACAGCTGAGCGCTGCGCTGTGCGTGTCCAAACTACCCATAAGCCATCGCGAACGCGTGGTATTGCACCAGCTTGCCGCTGGTGAATGCAATAAAATCTATTTATTATTTAAGTACGGGACCCCAGGGACACACCCACTCTTGACCCGCTTGCACACGCAAACACACACTCACACAGACATGAAAAAAGTGTCTCGAAGTGAGTAAACAATAAAGAATATTTTAGGCAAACGAAGAAGGAAAACAATTATTAAACAACTGATGCCGCCGCCACCGCCATCCTCAATGATGAATTGACGGAAAACATAACACTAAGTATAAAAAGATCAACGACAAACACCACAATACAAAGTCCAAGCACAGTCCAGATGTAGATGTAGATTGGAGGTGATAAAAGAATGGAAGTCCCAAAGGGTGATGGAGAAGAACTGCAGGCGAATCTCAGTAGCCCGAGATGGAACTCTGTGGCAGTGTCACTTTAAATGAACTACAAATCCCAGCAGCCCCAGATTGAACCCTGTGGCAGTGCCACTTTAAATGAACTACAAATTCCAGCAGCCCCAGATTGAACCCTGTGGCAGTGCCACTTTAAATGAACTACAAATCCCAGCAGCCCCAGATTGAACCCTGTGGCAGTGCCACTTTAAATGAACTACAAATCCCAGCAGACCCAGCTTGAACCCTGTGGCAGTGCCACTTTAAATGAACTACAAATCCCAGCAGCCTCATATTGAACCCTGTGGCAGTGCCACTTTAAATGAACTACAAATCCCAGAAGCCCCAGTAGTACATTCCCATTGGTCAGCGTTAGGTGTTGCCATTGGGTGGGGGTTGCCCGGGGGAAATAAGGGTGACATAGACTTTAAAGAAGATGGCAAAAAAAAGCTCAATCATCTGTTTTTTGTGTAGCGACTCTTTACCCCCGTTCCAGGTTTTCACACTTTCCTGAGATTTCCAATTTCTGGATTTGTGTTCTGTGACCCGTGCCTGATGTTCATGTCGTCAGATCAGAGTTGGTAAAAAGGTCTTTGTCTGTGGGGCGCTTGCAACGCCTGCAATTCTTCTCCATCACCTATTCACGGTGGGGCTCCCATTCTTTTATCACCTCTAATCTACATCTACATCTGGACTGTGCGTGGACTTTGTAATGTGGTGTTTGTCGTTGATCTTTTTATACTTAGTGTTATGTTCTCCGTTAATTCATCATTGAGGATGGCATTTGCTTATGCATCACTTGTTTAATACCTGGAATTGTTTTCCTTCTTTATATGCCTAATAAATTTTCTTTATTGTTTACTCACTTTGAGACACTTTTGTCATGTCTGTGTGAGTGTGTGTCACCACAGGTTTCCAGCTGGGGCTGCTGGGATTTGTAGTTCATTTAAGTGCAGCTGCTAGAATCGTCATTCTGGGGGTGCTGGGATTTGCAATTTATTTAAGTGGTGCTGCTACAGGCTTCTATCTGGGGCTGCTGGGATTTGTAGTTCATTTACTGTAAGTAGTGGCTACTATCCATTGCAATGGCCACGTCATTTTCTAATTGCCTTTAGCTTCAGATTTGGCCACGTATAACTTGAAATAATAACGTTTGTTGGTGTTACGTTGCTTTTTTTAGCAACACTGACACAATTCTCTTGGATGTCACGTGAGCACAATTAAATCATGTTGAAACAAAATTATTAAATTATTTTCTTTTAACAGAAGTGTCATTAGCCTCAGGTGCTGTTGTCCTTGCTCACCTATTTTAAGTTAATCTTACTCAAAAGTGACACTTTTTCTTTAATACTCAGGACATGGTATGCCCATTTTAGATTTGATGTAACTTAAATAAACACGTTGTATGCACGTGACTGTCCTGTATCTGCATAAAGGCCGGCCCCTTTTGTTGTATAGTGGTCCAAGGGATCCCCACATCTTTGTACAGTAAGAAAGAAAGTTAAAGACTTTTAAAAAATTCATTTTTCCCCAAATAGTGTGGGTTTTGGGTGTTGGAAGCTGACTTGCGGTGCTTTTTTTTAATACACTGGCATATTTGTTGCCCACTCTACCCACTTAACAGTAACGGCGGCACTCAGCTGAGTCGTGTGGTTCCACTTAGAACTATTGATTAGCAAAGAACCATTTCATTCTGGGACGGGTTCTTTGCACAAAAGGTTGGTTCTTGAGGCTTTGAAAAGGTTCTGTCCGAAGGTGAGAAGGGACAGGAGATGAAACGTTTGTCAAATCAGTAACGAGTCGAACCCGTGAAGACCAAAGCCAAATCAAATCAATCATGGAGAATAACGGTGCATATGGATAGCAGAAAGTCAAAAATGAATTGCGCATTTCGTTTGAGTTTTACGGATCTCAAACGATGAGTCCACCAGCAGACCTCCGCAGCTCCGTTGGACCGCCAGTTGAACTGCACGTTTTGCCACCTGGTTTACTTGACTTGAGTCAGATCACCGCCATCTTAGCGACATTGTGACCGGGTGTTATCACTGACACGTGTAACAATGGCGAGCAGCTCTGGAATCCGCCACTAGAGTCGATTAGAAATGTTTAGAAATGGACCACCTGGCACAATTAAAGTGTCATCTCGAATCGAAACGCAATGCACTTAGAGCTGCCGCTAGAAGAAATGAAATACGCGCCGGCGTCACTTCTAGTTTATGACTTGAAATCTACGGACATGAATTGAAATGCAATGCAATGCGCTTCTGGATTGCGCTCTAACTTGATACGAAAAGCGATCAATCGTTTGGTTGATATGTTTTTTTAATTATAACGCGGTAGAAACGGGACACAATTAAATAACCCACTTGCATATATCGAATGCCGGCACGAATCGTCTTCCATAGAGGTGCTGTTTGCGGCGAGAGTCCGTCAAAATCAGGAACTCCCTTGTGCTTCTCAAATCTTTTATCATCCATTCATGGCTACTCATGGAATCTGTTACAGATTCACACAAAAGAATATTTCTGGAAACTTCTCATGGATTGTTGTTTTGCCGTTGCTCTAATCTGGCACCTTCATTTAAGATTATCCATCACAAAAGAATTGTTTTCTTCGCCTGCAAATGTTAAGATTACACATCCACAATAAATGGTAAAAGTTCTTATTTTTAACTGCTTGTTTTGATGCAATTATTAATAACTACATAAATATTAATTACACCAACTATAT
>JANRMT010038359.1:0-10126 GCA_026402145.1 Polypterus bichir lapradei | reverse complement strand
TGAGTGAGTGAGTGAGTGAGTGAGTGAGTGAGTGAATGAGTGAGTGAGTGAGGGCTTTGCCTTTTATTAGTATAGATTAGAACAATCTAGATAAGAACAGGCCATTCATGCCAACAAAGCTCACCAGTCTTATCCACTTAATTATAAATAACATCATGTCTAGTTTTGAAGGTCTATACTGTAAATGTCTACTGTCTACCACACTACTTCCTAACTTATTACATGTGTCTATGGTTATCTGTCTAGAGAAATACATCCTAATGTTTGTGCTAAATTTACCTTTAACAAGTTTCCAACTGTGTTACTGTGTTCTTCCTGGAGTCAATTTAAAATAACAGTCTCGATCCACTATAATAATTCCCTTTATAATTTTAAATACTTCAATCATGTCTTCTCTCAATCTCATTTTACTTAAACTGAGGCGGAGCCTCTGCAGGGGCAGCAACACCCAATCCCCACCACCCCACACGGTACAGAGCCGCAAGCAGAGACCAAAAAACCAGCAAGAAGGAACAAGCTCAAATGGCCCAAGGCGAACGAAGCAGAAGTATGGCACACGTTGGATGTAGACCTGATAAAGATTCTGGAGGAAAGGCTGCGTGGAGGTGCCGAAACCTAGCTTAATTTGTTTGGAGACGTATTATACAAGGCCTGCAAAGACAGGTTTGGCGAAGCAATCTCCAAACAGAGAACTGCTCCAAGAGAAAGGGGGAGGAGGGAAAGGGAGATCACCCAGCTAGTGCAAAGACGCCGACAACTCCGCAAAAGCTGGAGAAAGGCACCCCACGCAGAGAAAGAAGGTCTGAAAGTCCTGTGGGAGGAGGTGAGGCGAAGGCTTGCCAGTCTCCGCAGAGCGGAACGCATCCGCAAGCGGAGCAAGCGAAAGCAGAAAGAGCGAGCCAGCTTCTTCAAGGACCCCTTCAGACACGCTAGGCAATTGCTGGAGGGAAACAAGTCCGGGAAGCTCGAAATAACCAGGGAGCAAATGGAACAGCACATCAAAAGGCAGTGCAGTGACCGGTTAAGAAATATCCCACTAGGAACACCAGGGTACGTGCCCCGGCCTGCGCCACCGACGGCCGAGTTCAACATCATGCCTCCCAAGCTTAGCGAAGTCAGGCAAGCCGTGAAGAAAGCGAGGTCCTCATCAGCACCAGGCCCCAACGGAGTCCCCTATAAGCTATATAAGAACTGTCCCAAGGTACTGGAGCTGCTATGGTATCTAATGAGAACTGTCTGGAAAAAGCAGCTCATTCCATCAGAGTGGCAAAGGGCCGTAGCGGTCTTCATCCCAAAGGAAGCAAACTCCAAGGACATCGGCCAATTCAGAAACATCGCCCTGCTGAACGTGGAAGGCAAAATTTTCTTCTCAGTGCTGGCCAAGAGGTTGACCACCTACCTGCTAAAGAATGGCTACATTGACACCAGCTGCCAGAAAGCAGGGGTTCCAGGTTTCCCAGGGTGCGTAGAGCACTCTACGATGATCTGGGATCAGATCCAGAAGGCCAAGCGGGAGAAGACCGACCTGCATGTAGTTTGGCTCGATCTCGCTAATGCATATGGTTCAGTCCCACATCAGCTGATCAACTACGCCTTGGAGTTCTTCCACATGCCTCCTTGCGTCAAGAACCTGGTAGCGCTATACTTTATTGACCTGCAGATGTGCTTTGCCCTCCAAGACTTCACCACCGGGTGGCAGCAGTTGGAGGTGGGAATTGCAATGGGGTGTGCCATCTCTCCAATCTTGTTTGTGGCAGCCTTTGAGATAATCCTCATCGGAGCAAGACAAGTGGTTGGAGGAATCAAATTACCATCTGGTCAGAGGCTACCCCCAGTGAGGAGCTATATGAATGATGTAACCAGCCTCCTTCAGACAGCAGCATGTACATCCCGGCTGCTGGGAAGGATGGACGAGTTGATGTCATGGGCCAGAATGAAGATAAAACCTTCCAAATCTCGTAGCCTGTCACTCAGAAGGGGAATCAGAAATGATAACACCATCTTCACCGTCGGGGGAGAGAAAATCCCCCTTCTGGCTGAACAACCCATCAGAAGCCTGGGAAGGCAGTATACCGCAGATCTGTCAGACAAGCACATGGGGAGGTCCGTCATGAAACAGCTCACGGATGGCCTGTGAAAGATCGATCAGAGCCAACTCCCCGGGAAGTATAAGGTTTGGTGCTATCAGTTCACACTCTTCAGGAGGGTAATGTGGCCCCTGAAAATGAGCGAGATCCCCTCATCCGCCGTGAGTAAGATGGACGCAAAAGCCAACTCGTTCATCCGGAAATGGCTGGGATTGCCACGGTGCCTTTCCGAAACGGGCCTCTTTGGGAAGAACATACTACAGCTCCCACTGCAGTCCATCAGCCTGGGTTACAAGCAAGAAAAGTCCAGGCTGGTGCTCGAGCTAAGGGAATCCACCGACCAGTCAGTGAGGAATGCCAATGCCATGGTTTCCACTGGCCGGAAGTGGAATGCCCAAGCGGAGGTTGACCAAGCCGTCAGCAGGCTGCAACACCAGGAGATCATGGGCAGAGTCCAGGTCGGAAGAGCAGGGCTAGGATGGGGAGAAGCGCCACGGTTCTGGTCTAAGGATAACTGCAAGGAGAGGAAGGAGATGGTGGTGGCAGAGGTGTCGAGGACAGTGGATGAGCGCTACAAGATCAAGGCCTTGTCGCAGGGCCGACAAGGAGGCTGGACGACCTGGGAGGGAGTTGTCAGCCGGAACATCAGTTGGTCGGATCTGTGGAGGATCCCACAGGCAAGGGTCAGTTTCCTGATTCGTGCAACTTACGACACGCTTCCCTGTCCTCGCAACCTCAACCAGTGGTTTGGGAATGAGGAAAGTTGCGCACTCTGCAACGCGCCCAACGCAAGTCTCCAACACATCTTGTCAGGCTGCAAGATAGCACTTTCCCAGGGGCGCTACAGATGGCGCCACGACCAGGTCCTGAGGAAACTGGCTGAGGTGCTGGAGGGGCGTCGAAAGGGCAGCACAGGACCACCACTAGCAGAGGACTGTACCAGCTTCGTCACGGAAGGGGGGGGGCAAAGTTACACCAGGCCAAGAGAGATGTCAAGGCCTTTTTCCCCCGACCAAGAATGGAACATGAGGGTTGACCTCAACAAACAGCTGAGGTTCCCCACGGAGATAACAATTACATCTCTCCGTCCTGATATTGTGGTGTGGTCCACCAAAGTAAGATCGGTGCACCTCATTGAGCTGACCGTTCCATCTGAAGGGGAGATAGAGGCTGCCTTCGAGCGCAAGAAGGCCAACTACTCTGAGCTGGCTGAGGAGTGCAGGGAGGCCGGCTGGAAGACCACCATCTACCCAGTGGAGGTGGGATGCCGAGGGTATGTGGGGCTGTCAACCACACGCCTCCTGAGGGATGCAGGGGTGACTGGAAGGAACCTAAGAAAGGCCATTAAAGATCTGGCAGAAGAGGCAGAGAAAAGCAGCTTTTGGCTCTGGTTGAGGCGAAAGGATAGGAGCTGGGGAAAACCCCAATAACAGCTGCAGGGGGTGACAGGGAGACGTCCCTGTCACTGCTCCGCCACCAGGAGATGTTCTAGCGATTAAAGGAGCGAAACGTTGGTGAATGGTGGTTCCTAGCTGAAGACGCTGCAGCTGACCCATGGGCACCGGAGGAGGTGCGACAGGCAGCAATGCCAAGCAGGTTATACCACCTACCTGTACATCGACTGAAAAGGCTCATTTTAATCTTTCCTCATGATTCATCCCCTTTAACCCTGGAATCATCCTAGTCACTCTTCTTTGCCTTTTTTGTAGCATGGAGACCTAAACTGTTTATGGTACTCTGTCTAACCAAAGCATTATAAAATTTGAGCATAACCTATTTGGACTTGAACTCCATACATCGTGCTATATAACCTAACATTCTGTTAGCCTTTATAATGATTCAATGAATTCTGAATTATCAGCCATTACACCTATCTTGGCATCATCTACAAGCGTGTTATTTATTTGTATATTCAAATCATTTATATATATATATATATATATATATATATATATATATATAAAAAACAGAAGTAGCCCTAGTACTGACCCCTGTGGGACACCACTTTGATTGTATCCTTTTGTTGCTTCCTTATTAGGAATTCACATTGGAATTATTAGTCTTATACACTTTATAGCTGTTTTTTTCTTTGTAGCTTCTTTTTTAATTCTTTATTAACCCATGTGTTATATTTGTAGCATATGTGCTTCTAAGCCTGCCATGCTTCAAGGACTCTCACTCAAATTTAGCCTTTTAGTCATTTTGCTGATGAAATTAAAATAATTGTTTCTTACCATTTTCATTTAATTTATTTGCATTTTCAGAGTTTTGACAAAGCTACTGTTAATAACAAATATGTTATTTTCTAATTAATTTCTTTACATTTTTTACAAATTCATACATCTATCCATCCATTATCAAATCCGCTATATCCTAACTACAGGGCCACGGAGGTCTGCTGGAGCCAATCCCAGCCAACACAGGGCGCAAGGCAGGAAACAAATCCCGGGCAGGGTGCCAGCTCACCGCAGGGCACACACACACACACACCTACACACCAAGCACTCACTAGGGACAACTTAGGATAAAAGTTCATTATTTATCATATATGGATAGACTTACTATATACTGCAGTGTCCTGATGATAAATAGTTCAGCAGTCAGTGTGTTAACATACTGTGTTAAAAATCTGTCACTGATTACATCTAAAAATTCCTGCTGTCGTACTCCACTATTTCCAAGGATAGCCAAGTTAATATTTGAGGAGTTAAAGTCTGCCATGACTATAATATACCCCTGTAAACTTACCTTTTTAATATTACTAAAAAGATGTGCATTGAAATTACTGTATGCATTTGGCAGTCTGTAACACACTCCTAGAATAAAGCCTAATTTTCTAATGATTTCCAAACAAATTCAAATGTCTTCATTAAGATGGGGCTCATCATTTAATTGAAAAGGACTTGCACTTAATTCTTTTTGAAATAAACACCAATCACCTCCATTTCTGTTCTGTCTTTCCTTCCAAAAAATGTGTATGTTATATTCATCCTTATCTTTGTTATTTAGCCAGGTTTCTGTTATTGCTGTAGCATAATTATGCTCAGCTACATACATTTCCAACTGACTTGTTTTATTTTTTATACTTTTAACATTAGGGCAAGCTATTTTCAATGTGTTACGTATTTTACTTTTGCACTTAAACTTTGTTTTATAATTTACATTAATATTTATATTTATTTGTACACCACCCCTTGTTTCTTCATACACAGTTATAAACCTGGCCTGTCCTAAACTCCCTGCCCCCCATTTCCTAGTTTTTTTTTATTATTATTATTATATGCATTCTTTAATGTTCTTATTTCTAAGCTACAAAATTATAGCTATCATGAGGGAACACAGAGGAGATCAGCATTTCACACAGACAATCAGCAAGCTATGGTTCAAGCCCAGGCCTGTCTGTCTGTCTGTCTATCTATATATCTGTCTATCTATCTGCCTATCTATTGTGGCAGGCGGCTGGGGGCTGTGCCCAGCCGGGATGCCTGGAAGGACCAGGACAGGGACTGTACCTCCCCAGGACAACGAGAGGGCAGCCGCCCTGGTTGGTATGGGGGCCACGGTAATAGAGCTTGGAAGCTCAACCCTATAGGGGCCCGTGGCCACTGCCAGGGGGCGCTCAGAAGAGTGAGGAGCCCTGGGCTCCAGCACTTCCGCCACACCTGGAGTTACCACAGGAAGTTCATCAGGGCACCTGGAGCACGTCCGGGTGGAGATTAAAGGGGCCACCTCCCTCTAGTCATCAGCTGGAGTCAGGAGGAGAAAGACAGAGTTTGTGGGGAGAGGAGTAGAGGCGGCAGAAGGATTCAACGAGAAAGAGGAAGAAGGGACTGAGTTGGCCGATTAAGGCATTGTGGTGTTGCTATTACATGCAATAAAATGTCTGTGTTTTGGACATACGGTGTCTGTCTGTCTGTGTCCGGGGGCTGGCTTTCCACACTATCTATCTATCATTAATAATGGCTAGCATGGTAAACAATAAGATTCTGTGTCTGCAGAGGTGACTTACAGGGTAAAGTAAAAACCCCAAGAAAACCATACAGGTAGATCCTGGCAGGGGCCATGTTGTTAATTGTCAGGTTAGCAATAAATGTACCACCAGAGAGTAGTAAAAATGTATTTACAAATGTATTAGGTGCCCATCAATCAATTAGCAGGGGCACTCCGTAAGACAGAGCAGGTGCAACCTGCCCAGGACTAGGCTAGCTTATGTAGAATAGTAGGGTCAGAAAGGAAATGGCAAATTTTGTGGAACCTCCTGGCTGAAACACGGTACAGAATCACAGAAGAAAATGTGTGGGACTGTGCTGTCCTTCTGGGAAGTCAAACAGTGAAAGAGCTTGGAAATAGAAGTTAAGTCAGTGAATGAGCTTGTTTAGAAAATAAGGTACAGATCTCAGTTTATAGTGCTTATAGTCTCCCAGTGAATGCTCTATCTGTCCATTTCAAAAGTAATCAAACGTTGTTTAGTGAAACCTGAAGAGGATGCAGAGTTCCTTGTTCTTTGTCTGTTACTTTGCTACACTGATTCCTCCCTGTGTATATCCATTCGTATTGTTTTTTTTTATTTTAACAAATGCTCTAATTTTGTCTATCTTGGTCTTTTTTGTATTATTTTGGGAAGTAGTCAAGAAAGTCCAAGATCAGGGGCCATCTGTTAAGGAATCTTAGCTGAGCATAGTCTCACAGGAGCAGCATATTCTCAAAAAAGTTGGAATTATTAGTCAGGATGATACAGTCATACAAGATATTTGCCAGTGTTATATCCCTTAAAGTTAAGAGAAGAAGCACAATCCCTTGCTGTACAAAGAAAGTTCATAGAGACCTTAAACAGAAAATGTTCTAAGCAACTTAATAGTGGGGAATACAGAAAAGCCAAACAATCCCATACAGAGTATGATGGGCATGGAATGTCATGAAAACTGAAGCTGCTGCTAAACACCGTAAGATAGCTGAGGCTTGCATACACCCCCCCACCAAGAGAAATGGGTACACAGGCCATGTTATTTCATAACTGTGGTTAAATCAAGGTTGACTAACACTGTTAAGATGAATATTCTTCCTAAGCTCCTTTTTTTATTTCAAAACATTCCAATATACATCAATAAATCATTTTTTAAGCAATTAGATTCAGCAATATCCTCATTTATTTGGAACTCAAAACATCCAAGTATCCAAAGAGTGACTCTACAAAGACAAAAGGCAGAAGGTGGCATGGCTCTACCTAACTTCCAGTTTTATTACTGGGCAGCAGACATACAAGCTATAAAAACCTGGACACAAATAGATGAACATACACAGGCCTGGTCCGCAATAGATCTAAAATCCTGCAGTACTTCTTTATATTCCCTGCTCTGTGCCCCAATTAATGCAAGTTATCGTCAGTATACTAATAACCCAATTGTGCTTCACTCACTCAGAATATGGAACCAATGTAGAAAGCATTTTAAGATGGAGAATCTTTTATCAGTGGCACCTCTGCAAGAGAACCACCTCTTTCAACCTTCACAAACATATGCAGTCTTTAATATCTGGAAAAAATTTGGGATTAACTTGCTTAGAGATCTTTATATAGACGTCTTTGCATCCTATGAACAATTACAATCTAAATTTAACATTACAGCTACACATTTCTTTCATTATCTTCAAATTAGGAACTTTGTTAAACAGAACCTGCCCAATTTTCCTCATCTTGCACCCTCGTCCACGCTGGAAAAAATATTGCTCAATTTCAAGGACTCAGACACCATCTCTGCAATATATATATAATTATTTTACAGTCCCTCCCTTTCAAAGATCCAAGAGGACACTGGGAAAAACATCTCTCAATTAATATATCAGAAAAAGAGTGGAAAATAGCAATGCAGAGAATTCACTTGAGCTCCAGGTGTGCAAAGCATACAATTATTCATTCATTCATTCATCATCCAACCGGCTATATCCTAACAGGGTCACGGGGGTCTGCTGGAGCCAATCCCAGCCAACACAGGGCAGGAACCAATCCCGGGCAGGGTGCCAACCCACCACAGGACACACAAACACCAAGCATACACTAAGGCCAATTTAGAATCACCAATCCACATGTCTTTGGACTGTGGGAGGAAACTGGAGCACCCGGAGGAAACCCACGCGGACACCATGCAAACTCCACGCAGGGAGGACCTGAGAAGCGAACCCGGGTCTCCTAACTGCAAGGCAGCAGCACTACCACTACGCCACCATGCCGCCCTGCATGCAATTATTCAACTCAAAATTATATATCGAGCACATCTGTCTCACCTAAAACTCTCCAAAATGTTTCCAGGGCAAGATCCAACCTGCGAATGCTGCAATCAAGTCCCAGCCTCACAGGGTCACATGTTTTGGGCCTGCACCAAATTAATGTCATTATGGACCAAAATTTTTAATTACCTTTCAGACTGCCTTGGTGTCACAATCGCTTCTAATCCACTAACAGCTGTGTTTGGTGTTCTTCCAGATGGGTTTAAAGTGGAGAAGGACAAACAAACTGTGATTGCATTCACTACACTTTTGGCACGTAGACTTATTTTGCTAAACTGGAAGAATCCTAACTCTCCTCTTTTAAGTCACTGGGAAACCGATGTTTTATACTATTTGAAATTGGAAAAAATCAAATACTCAGTTAGAGGATCTGTACAGATTTTTTTCAAAACATGGCAGGATCTAATCAGTAATATTTTAGAATAAGCTCTTAAAGCACAGAGGAAGCAATTATTTCTGTATTTCTTTTTCTTCTCCATTCATCTCTATTGGCTTATTAAACTTATCAATTTAGTTATGTTTACAAGCCTTAAGTTTTACTCTGTTGGCCTTGCTCTTTCTCTCAGGGGTGGGGGTCGATTTGCTCTCAATCCTACTTTTTTATATTTAATGGCTTTTTAACCTCCTCATAGATTTATGGATTATTTAATTATTTATGGAAGGAGCAGTGCACTATTTATTTGACCACTTGTTTGTTTTGCATCTTTAATTAAAGCACTGTTCACTTTTGCTCCTAAAAAAAAAAAAAAAAAAAAATCAAGGTTGACTAGACAGCTGAACTTATTTCCAGAAGGATTATGTAATATTTAATGTACTGTACATATTTTTCTAAAATAATTTTCAAACGTGTGTTTGTTTCAGAAGGCACAGTCTCCGATATATTAAGCTTAGGTAAGAAAGCTGCACAAGAGACTAGAAAAGGGAACAGGTTTCCAAAGAATAAAATCTTTATTGTTGAACTGGCAGGTACAAACACAAGACCTTGTGCAGAAGGGGTTTGTCAACAACAGCTCCCATCTCCAGGTCAAAAGAACACAAAGTCCACCTCATCAAGTGGATTAAATGGCTCAGAGCCAATCACTAGATCAGTGGCAGGCTTCCATGCTTACCATACAACATGCTTCTTGCACAAGTTTTGGAACATTTAAAAGGCTGAGCCCCGGCCAACGTGACGGCTCACTCTCCTGTCCTCTCTCCTTCAGACTGCCCCTGCTCTAGTGATGGCTCAGAGCCAATCACTAGAGCAGGGGCAGTCTGAAGGAGAGAGGACAGGAGAGTGAGCCGTCACGTTGGCCGGGGCTCAGCCTTTTAAATGTTCCAAAACTTGTGCAAGAAGCATGTTGTATGGTAAGCATGGAAGCCTGCCACTGATCCCGCAAATGGGACAGGGAAGAGTGTGTTTGTTTCTCATTGAAATACTGTTTAAGAGGGAGTTTCTGAAGGGCAGCTGTGTTTCTTTACCATAGTTTTACTGTTAAACAGAGCAGTATATATACTGTGTATATATATATATATATATCTCTATATATATATATATCTACATATACATTGTTTCATATATATATTAGGGGTGGGACTCGATTAAAAAAATTAATCCAATTAATTAGAGGCTGTGTAATAATTAATCTTGATTAATCGTATGTAATCGCACACGTAAATTTGCCCCAAATTGCAAATGTGTTTTTTTAATTTAAAAGGGTTTTAGTGGGTGACAGAATCAAATAATAGACATGGACATGAATATTGTAAACTCAAGC
>JANRMT010038330.1:9442-19514 GCA_026402145.1 Polypterus bichir lapradei | reverse complement strand
ATATATATATATATATATATGTGTGTGTATATGTATATATATATGTTTGTGTGTGTGTGTAAATATATATATATATATATATATATATATATATATATATATATATATATATATATGACAGCAACACTCATCACTCACAACAGTGACAAAACAATTACATTGACAATCATGTTATGTTATTTTCAAAATGTTTCCTTTTCTTTTTCATTGCTTCTTTAACACACTACTTCTCCGCTGCGAAGCGCGGGTATTTTGCTAGTAGTTTCATAATAGTTTACTTCATAATAATATGGTTTCTTTCAAATGACAAGAAGAGGTGTTTATTTATTCACCAGTTCTTTGACATTAGAATTTTTTTTAATCTTTCTATGTAAAAACATAGCCTGAGTCTTGACAACCTTTTAAAGAGTGCCTTTCACGGACATTTGAGAATTTAATTGCAGGTAACGTAGATCACTGAAGTACTATTTAGCACATTTTTCTTAAAGTGAATAAAGTTTAGAACTTCTACCCCTGTGGTATTCGTGTTGTTATCTCAGGCGTAAACCTGAAATAAGTTCAGTACCTAGCAATATGTGGAGACCAGCAGAGGAAATAACTACATATAATAAGGCAGGGGATTATTTAAATATTAAAATGTAAAATCATGCTGTTGGTTGCTCAAAAATTGAATAAATGAAGAGGGTTTAATGAGTGGAGTAAATAGGTTGCTCATAATAATAATAAAAATATGCAAGGGCAAGCAGTATGTAAAGAATCAGTAACTATG
The DNA here is from genome assembly GCA_026402145.1 of Polypterus bichir lapradei. Lineage (NCBI taxonomy): Eukaryota > Metazoa > Chordata > Cladistia > Polypteriformes > Polypteridae > Polypterus > Polypterus bichir. Next base: position 18,745 of record JANRMT010038330.1, on the reverse strand, counting down.
TATGAGAAATATATTTGGTATAAAGTTATACCATATATAACAAGCAAAACCTTTAAATGAAAGCAAAATGACATATTTGTAATGGAAAATGAAAGAAAATATAAATTTAACCTGCATCTACACCAATGCAAAACTCTTATTTTGATACTGTGTTACTTGATACCACTGTCATGTGTACTCTATCATTTCTATCTTAACCTTTCATATGTGTGACATTACAAGTTAAAAGAATGGCACATCACTGCTGATTGACCTCATCATTGCATTCTTAAAACATTCAGAAATCATTGTGAACCAATTCCAAATGGGATTAAAGTGGAAATAATTTTTTGCCTCAAAAGAGAAGCAGGAATTTCCAGCTTTATTACATTAAACCATACAAGATTTGCAATCATATGAAATTATTTAAATCATACTGTAAATTGCGTAACAGTTAAGATCTATTGAAGGGTGGGTGTGTGTGTATCTATATGTGTGTGTCTATGTGTGTGTTTATATAAAGTATAAGGAGTGAAATCGGCTTATACTGTATCATGCTGTTTCAAAATTTGAGAAATTGTTTTGTTTTTACTTGTGTATAATAATTTCACACATTCATGAAAGCCCAACTTCATTTTTTGTGAAGCTACGGACCTGTAGGATAGCCACCAAAAGGAAGATTCCTGCATAGGATCAGGTACCCATTGGCTAACTTTGTTTTTCTTTGGTTTCAGGTGTGGGCCAATATTGTAAATAAGCAGATCAGAAAACCACTTCCATATATAGCCAGGCAGTCCCAGGATCATTATGAAAATGTATTACTTAATGTCACAAAATAACAATTAGATAATGGTAAATATAAAATAATTGAAGAATTAGACTTAAAATTTTGGAGCAGATACAAGGCTGATAGACATCTCCTCAAAACACAGCTTTTCTAATTTGCACAGGTTCGGTTTAACTTAGACAGTGTAATGTATAATTCTCTTTTTTTCCTCTGGTCTTTAGCAGCACTTGAGGTATATATTTGTATTCTATATCATTCTATTGTATTATTTTGTACTGTTACTGGCAGTGGAGTAATTAGAAGTGGAAGCCAGAGAAGCAGACACTAAGTTTAATATTGTTTAATACTCCATAATTTTATATGCCAAAGTGAAAGCAAATCAAGAGATGACAGTCCACACTATACAATCAGGTATAGCTAGATGTTCAGTGTTCCATGCAGCTCTGATGTACTGCTGTTCAGTGTCTTGTGAAATATCCTGATTAACTCATTGACTGACTTCACAAAGTGAATCTCGGGGATTGTCCTGAAGTAATTTAGTCTCCTTTAGAAAGACATAAATCTTACCTGTCCCCAGGTAGCATTTTTTTTGGCTTTCTGTTAAGGGGCTCATAAATCTCACTTTCTTGTCCCTAAGGCAGCTGGCTTTACTTTTTTAGGTCATAAAACTTGCGATTCTGATTTCAGAAGGTATACTATTATCATTTTAACATGTTTGTGTAACTTCATACCCAAACCACTAGTTTTTCTTATTTCTTATCGGTAACACTCTATATGGCATTACCAAATCAACAGAACTGAACTTATATTCTTTGACGTACTCTACTAAAATGATTTACCATACTTAATTATTTTGGTTCTTCTCTAAATACAAAAGCATTAACAGACCAGTTACAGTTTACATTTTTTTTATATAGGAAAAATGTGTCTTTGTAAAAGTCCTTCTTCAGAGCTACTAATTTACGTACTGTTCAATATATTAAAAAAAGAGAAATTCTGCTTCTTGAAAAGTACCTCAACTTCCTCATCCACTCCTTTTCAATTAAATGTAATGGGGTACAAGGAGTTTTTAAATTTCATTGATGGCCCCTTTTGTGTTCATGCTCTTTTTATCCTAGTCATTATTAGGTTCTGCCTAAATTGTGTGTGCCACACTGAACAGACACATAGTTGAACTGTTGTGTGCAAAGCATAATGTGCTTTTTTCTGTAGGCATTTACATGGTTGAGTCAGAATTGTGGTAACAATTTATTCACAAAACATACTTCATATGTGCAGGATGATTTACAGGAATGTCTCAACCTATTCACCATCATATTCAACACATGTACCATATGTGGCACATAAATTGTCCACAAAAATTGTATATAGGTATATACATAGTAGTACCATTAGTGTTAACATAATTTTGACTTGCCCTGTATACAAGAGATGATCAAAAATCTAAAAGGGATGTTCTACTGGTTTGATTTTGTAAGTAGCAAAAGATGACCTCCTGTGTTAAAATATAAATAAATAAATACATGAGTTACATGTCCATCTGTGATCTCCCTTGTGTCTGTGTCCCTGCTTGCATTGCATTGTTTTAGGCCCTTCTGTTAAACTGTGGACTTGAAGAGGTGCCACACCTTGTTCTCCAGACCTGCGCTTGTGTGACTACCATCTGTTCCTCAGTCTGTAGGTCTGTTTCCATAGGATCACTGTAATGTTCTCTTTGATGAAAATGTCAACTTCAGGTAGATCAGGTGGAAGCATTTAGTTGCCTTATATTGCTACATGTGTGTTAGTGTTAACATGGATTATGTTGGAAAACTAAGCGTTTTGTGTTTACTGGTATAATCATTCAGGCTCAAAACTTTATTTTTATTTTTTAAATTTCCCTGGTGTACTTAAAATTTGTTTCCTTAATTAGCATGGTAAAGATGAAACCTAAAAACAGAATGTCTGCGGCTTGTTAGCAAGAAATACCAGAATGCATATAAAAAATTATTTTTAAATGGATAAATGCACACTTCCACTAATGCTACCATTGAGGGAGATCTATTTCAGCTTTAAGTGGTGGCGGCTGCTACATCAGAATTTTTGATTTGCACACTAGCAAACATGTAAAGGCTAAAAAAATAAGCCTAAATGTGGTAATGTCAAAGCTGCCATATTTGCTAAATATAAATTATGTTCATTTTTCTAGTGTGGATGTCCATTTCTTTTTCTCTCAACAGTATGGCTCCTTGGGCAGAGTGCACTCACAATTAAGACAAATGGTCTGCTGGAGCCAATCCCAGCCAACACAGGGTGCAAGGCAGGAACAAATCCCCGGGCAGGGTGACAGCCCACCGCAGGACACACACACACCCACACACCAAGCACACACTAGGGACACTTTAGAATCTCCAATGCACCTAACCTGCATGTCTTTGGACTGTGGGTGGAAACCGGAACACCTGGAGGAAACCCACGCAGATACGGGGTGAACATGCAAACTCCACGCAGGGAGGACCCAGGAAGCGAACCCAGATCTCCTTACTGCAAGGCAGTAGCACTACCACTGTGCCACCGAGGAGCATTTCTTTAAAGTTGCTGGGTGGCTTGGTTGCAGCCTCCCTTATATTGTTTTTAAGTTAGTGTCTGTGTGGGAGATAATGGGTTGATACAGTATTTCCCTCTAAAATGTTGAAAATGGTTTCAGCCCTGGTCAGGTGTAACAGTTAACTTGAAATTGTTTAGAATGTTGTACTTGTTTCCCAACACTCTTGATCTGAAGGTAAAATTGTGTGAGTGCCAATGGCAGTTACATGCAGTGTGTATTTTTAAATATCAGAGCATTAATTTAAAATTCATTTGTGTTCAGTATAATGGTAAAATGTATAATTGTTTAGAACATTATATGACAAGAATAGGGATAAATTTTAAAATCGGGAATTTATCATCTTGTGCCTATTAATGTATGCTTTGTGGATTTATTGATTCAATTCAATTCTTTATTGTCGTGTACAAGTACCATCTACAATGAAATGCTTGCTTGCATGTGCCCCCGCAGACAGTGAGCATAGACAAAAGAAAAAACAAACGCACAATCAATCAATAAATGAATATAAATAAGTAAATATATATGTGAAGGTAGCAATTATTAATTGCACAGATAATTTTAAGACAAATTAAAACAAAGCCATTTCTTTTTAATGGTGTAATCGAGTTCTTATTTATCTGATCATTTTTAATGTATTTCTCTGTAGGTTTCAAATGGGATAGCTTCTTGCCTTTGTTGGATTTTTCATATACGTCCACCCTATCTCTGAAATCTGAGAACCTAATGGAGATTTGTGCTATGGCCAGGCACTTAAGGATGTGGTCTGTAGTGGAGTTATGCAAAGGATTTCAGAAAGAACAAGGTTTAACAGATAAAAATATTTCACAGACAAATAAAACAAGTGAAAGTCATCCTTCATCCTTAATAAAACAACCTTGGACAATCAAAAGTCAAGGAAACCACACACCACTAAGAAATAGTGAGGTGTATAGCCATATAGAAACAAAGCCAGACCTTCATGGTTATTTTGAGAGGCCAACAAGTTGTTTTACGTTGACATCAGAAACCAGTGATCCAGCAGAGAGTAAATCGCAAATACTTGAAGGCTGCTTCACAAGCACATTGAACGTTTTAGATGATTTGAGTGTTGAATCATCAAGCAGTTGTACTATTACTTCTATGTCTTTAAACAAAACATTACAGCAACCTCAGGGGATCTTCAGCAGTCCTTCAAGGCGACTGAAATTATTGGATTTTAAATCGCCATCTAGTAAATCAAAGTCTAGTCTCAAAAACCTGTCAACTGCCAAATCTTCTCAGTCCTTAGACTATGAAAAACCGAATTTGCTAGTTTCACAAAACTTTGACAAAACAGATGTTTCTCGAGATCAAGGTAACAGTAGCTCTCTTGCTGTTTCTAAATGTAAGCAGAAGTTATGGTTTTCACCCCGTAGAGAATGCAAAAGTGAGAGAGCTGTAACTTGTCAAGAAGCCTTAAAGTCTCCCATTAAGACAGAGGTCGTGGAAGAGGAAGTGCCATCACCAAACACGGCAGAAAAATATAAACTACTTGGTGTTTTGGGACTGCAACGCAAGTCTTTAATTGTTTGTGGAGAAGAGCTGACTGGCTGGAGTCAAAAGAAGAGACTTAGAAAGCTTAAAGTTAACAGCTATTGCCTGACTACTCAAAGAAAAAAGAATACAAATGCATTGTGTACAGGAGATCAGGTTATAGATGAGAAGCAAAGTGCCTTGAGTCAGGTGAATACTGTTCCTGCTGCTGTTTTTCCCTCTGTTAATTACTCCACCAAGAAAGTAAATCTTAATATTTCCACATCTGTTAAAACAGAACCTCCCGATATCATTGATCAGGTGAGTTACAGAGTTGCACTAAAGCGAAGAGGTTATGGATGGACCAAAAATAAAGCTACAAGAGCCAAAGTTGCAGCAGGAAAAACTAAGCTTCCTGGAGAACGTAAAGCACTGCAAGACATCCATAATGCTGAGAAAAAAAACACTTTAGAATGTCAAACACTTAGAAGCTATAAAGTGGAAGGAAGACCTATCACAGGTTTACAACCTAAAAATTCTGTTGTTACTAAGGATCACATTAAAACGGAGAATGTAGCTCGGGAATGTTACTCAACAGATTCACTTGTACAAAATAAATATTTAAGTATAACACGTTCTCACAGTCGGTTAGTCAATTCTAGCAGAATTGGCAAACTAGACTCTAAAAACTATGTTTTAGAAGATTTCTCAACAACGTCTGTTAGGATTTTAAGGAAAAATTCAGAAATGAAGAATGGAAAACTGAATGAAAAGTTTACTCATGGTATCGGAAATAAAGTAATACTAGGAGGAGGAAAATTTTCAGCCTGCCAGCCTTTTCAGAAAGTAAATGTTACATCAAGAGGTTCAATCACTTGTAAAACTGAACCTTTAGATGACACAAAAGAAAGTAAACCTTGGATTTCTGAAAACAAACGACAGTATCTGAGATCAAGCACTTGCAAACTTGAGATGATTTCAGCCCTAGGAAAAAGAGAGAGGAAACCTACTCAGAAGAGGTTAGAAGCAGGATTTCTGCTCAACTGGCACAGTTCTGATAATCGGAAGCAAGAAATTGTCAAGAGCTCTGATAGAGACAATAAGAAAAATGAACTCTGTTTTAGAGCATCCATATCTCGGATAAATGACAAAAGGAGAATGACTAGTGGATTATCTTCCCGATCTGAAATAGCTGGAACGGTTAAAAAAGCCAATCCAGTCATCTTGCTTGGGAATAATTTGCTAAAATTTAAAGGAAAGAGCATTCTGACTAAAAAATGTAACCGCTACCACGTTGATCAGAAAGGAAGGAGGAAATGTTCCATGCAACATTCTGTGCTTAGAAAAATGACAAAAATACAAACCCTGGCACATTCGGAATCAAAACAGGTCCATACAAAGGAATTACCAAAGGTATGTAGTAGCACAATTTAATATTTTATTGAAACTGTTGTTTTTGGGTTTGTGGTGAAGGTCTTGTTTGTTTTTGGTTTGTTTTGGTTTAATTTTAAAATATTTTTACATTGTTTTCTCAACCTCTGTACATGCTATAATTTTTTTTTTTTAGTTTTCCACGGCATTATAAGTCGTCTTGAGTGAAAAACCCATTTAAACACAACATGTCTGTGGCCAACTTTGTTGGAAGCAGAGTGATAATGGAAATTGACAGAGAGACTTTTAACTGTAAAGGCAGATTTTTTTTTTCTTGGGCTCATGGGATGCTTTGATGTTATTGGTGTGTCATTTTTAAATCGGCTCCTTTAGAAATGTACATACAGTAGAATTATTATCGCTTAATAATCACTGTTTTGTATAGTATCTTTCTTAAAGCTGCTTCAGTCTTTTTTTTTTTTTTTTTTATATAAATAGAAGTGAGGTAATGTGACATGTCTTTATCTTCTCTAGAAATCTCTTGTTCACCAGCATTTTCAGCTTAATTTGTTATACCTTTTATATGCCACAAAAATTGAGCAAATGACTGTTTACAAAAGTGCTGTCTCTGACATCCTCTCTAGTAATATCTTTCTTTTATCCTATGTCTTTCTTCTATTATACCTCTTTCTGCTCTTCTTTTGTCTTCTATTATGTAATGGATGTTCCCCTTGGCACCTTGTTCTGATTCTTTTCCACAAATGTATGGAAGTCATCTTTTGAAAAACCTGGTCCTGTTTGAACACTTTGTATTGCACATTAATGTGCCAACTAATATCAAGAACAGGCTGTCTGTGGTATGGGTATTTGGAAGCTGAGTGGCACTAGTTAGTGATGAGGTAAACTGCTACTCTTTTTGGCTCCCCCATTTAACATATTAAGTAACACAATAACTACTATATAACACTATCATGCATAGAATTTAATTTGGTAAAGCTCATACTTATGAAACAAACAATGGGTAAATAAAACCCTGCATTTAGCAACGCCACAATATAATTTGAGCATTGCATAAGTAGTTACAGTGCTTAAAGCATCTTTCACCTTTATATTTAAAGATACATTTTACTAAACCTTATTGCTGACATCCCATTGAGAATAAGAACTGGCCTTTGAAACCTCTCTATCCATTTGCTTGATCAGTAGTGGTTATAGTTAATTAGTCTTATATTACATTTGTCATTAATTGTAGAAATCTTGCTCAGTTTGAAAGTATCATACACTTTACTTTGAAAGAGATTCTTATTGTCAAAGTGTCAATAAGCTTACATACAAAATGGTGTTTTGACAAAATTTACACAAACCAAAATGTGCAGTGCCATGGAAAAGCATTCTGTCCCTTGACAAAATTTTTAATTTTTCTTAGTAACAACTCCTACACTGAAATTTTAGAAAACTGTTTTCACGTATTTAAAGTACTGAATCTCAAAATTAGTTTGTGACATTGTTTTACATTTAAACAAAATGTAAGAAGCAAGTATTCATTCTGTGGTATAGAAGAATAGAGTTTAGAGATGAAAAAGCAATTGCTTAATAAGGACACAGTTACCTTAAATTAGTCTCCATCAGTGAATCATTAAAGTAATTCCCACATTTCCTGGGTAAAAACCCCATAGTTATGAGATGACTTTTCAGGTTGTGAAACGTCGTCTTCCTTTCAGCTGGAGTCTTCCTGGGATGAACATACCTGTAGAAAACATTTACTGTATGAAAGGCTATGCTTAGGAGTTCCGCTTCAGGTGTGATGCAATTGTTGCCTCCTGCTTTTCCTTAATGTAACTTATGGATTGTAGCAAAGACCATAGCCAGACTCTAAAGATGTGTTGACGTGGTGTGGTCATACATGGCAGCGGCTGAGGTACTGCTGGGGGTCAAAACATGGTGTGGCTGAAAGATGGTATTTGGTGATGCCATCTCTTGAATATTTGAATAGAATGTAAAAAGGTTGTTGTTCTGTGATTACTTGACAATCCATGCATCTTTTTAAATGCCTTGTAAGCTTCCTTTAAGTTATTTGTCTCAAGACGTCCTTCATTTCATTGGCCAATGACTGGTAGTACTCTTCCCTGCTACATTTGGTTTTGCCAAACAAATGCCACGTAGCCACTTTTGTTCCCCTCTGTTATTATTCAGGTAGTCCTGTGCCTTTGTGTTAAGAGTGTTCAGGACATCATTGGAAGGCTGCCGATGGGATCTTCCAAAGCGAACAGTATTCTTTGCCATGTTAAAAATGGGGTTGCTTATTGTAGGTGACAAATACTACAAACCTTTCGCAGTAGTAACCTTGTACTCACAGGAGTTAATAGGATCATCTTGCAGCTTCTGATTATTGAAAATTAGCTGTGTCTTATGCTTATATTTAACCTTGTACATAAGAACACAGCCTAAACACCTGAAGACTGAAGTAAAGCACTTAAGATCTGTAAAGTATTATCTTAAGATTGACACTTGGCATCTTCCTTTTGTCTCTCAAAATATTGTCCCTGCACATTTTCACTTTTAGGATGCCATAACTATTGTCTGCTACTGGGTCATCTGCCCTGTAAGATTCTAAAAAACAGCTTTTTAGTCTGTTTTTCAGTTTACTTAGTTTTTCTTTTAAAGTGTAATTTCTGTTAATTTCACTTTTAGGGCAGTACAAAGGACATCTTTCTTTCTGCAGAAATGAATCTTACATCTGCTCACGTTTCAATGCACATTTCCACTGTAGTGGAGCCCATGATCCTGGCCACCTGTCGTCAGTTGGGCAGGCACTTATTCACTGGACACAATCGGTAGAATATAACAGGGCCTGTTCTTTCCTAAGTGTTTTGTGCAGGTTTGAGAGAGGATATTTATTTCAGTGAGACCATTTTTTTCCAACCTTGCTTTTTCAGTTGTACTGTAGAGTGCTAATGTTTATTTACTTATTTTTATATAACTTTGCTGAATGTTTTCAGATGTTTGGTCAGTTATTCAGTAAATCTATAATACAGTAAGTGATTTGCTAGACTTTTGACTCCAGTAAATCTCCACCATTTCACAACTC
>JANRMT010038315.1:0-11137 GCA_026402145.1 Polypterus bichir lapradei | reverse complement strand
CCGTCCGTCGATCCAGTCTCTACATTCCCTTCCTTGCTTCGCCACGGGATTCACGTCTCCCTGCTGATAACTACAGCCTTTTTGTTTAATCCACGGCTTCTCCGCTGTTTTATTGTTTGTTTATTACAATTATAGTTATTGTATAGGTATTTTACACTTACTTTACATTACTCAGATATCCATTTCCTTCATCATTCCAACCCCCATTACCATGTCTATCGAGGTAATCACCATCGATCAAAGAACTGTCACTTACCGAGTGGTTTCCATGCCCGGAGATGGCGCCTGCCTTTTCCATTCTCTTTGTTACATATTGCACGGCCATATCAGGCTCACTCTTGATATCCGGAAGAACATTGTGTCTTATGTATTGAATGACTGGGACAGGTTCAAGGTGTGGACTGATGACGGTACAGGAGATAATTATACTACACAGGAGCACTATAAGAGTGAAATGCTTAAGCCCTTCACCTATGGTTCTGCATGTGAGTTGATGGCTGCCGCTGAATTGTTCGGTTGTCGCTTTCAAGTGTACCGAAATAGCCAAATATTTTACACCTTTGGACAACCGCCAATGCCTCTTAAACATCTTAGATTCACAGGTGACGATTTCAGTAGTGGACACTTTGATGTTTATGAATGTTTAAACTCTCAAAAGCTGGATGTGAAGTTATCGATGAAACCGGTTGTGTGCTTACAACGCTTGACAGATGCCGAATGTCACTTCAACACAAGTCCTGCAAATACTATCGTAATTGAAACAAACCATGAACCTCAAACTGATTATGACAGCAGCAATTCAAGCTGTGAGATTTCAGACAAGATTACTGTTCACATGGCCAACTGTAAGTTACATGCTCAAGAGTAAGCACAGCGCACAGCTTGGTCATGTTACAACCGGAGGGCCGAACTGACAACATGGTATACAAAGAGATCCTTAACAAATAATTATTGGCATATTTTCCCTCAGTTTAAAAAGGTTAAATTTTCTTCTTAATAAAAATTTTAATGCAGTACTTCGCCACTGCGAAGCGCGGGTATTTTGCTAGTTTTGAATAAATTGTAAGCGATGGATACATTTTTGTGGGATGACAGATAGAATACCATTACAGTAATCTATACGTGAGGTGACTCGGGCATTAACCAATACTTTAGTACTGTGTTGCGTAAGAACAGGACGAAGTCTAGAAATGTTTCAGAGATGGAAGAAAGCAGTCCGAGAAATGTTACTTATATGGGAGGAATTATTTAATAATAATACTAATTATTATTATTATTAATAATTGCCATTATTAGTGTATAAATGGATATAAATAATTGCATGTAAACGATTCACCAAAATCTGTTGTATGTAAACAATACTGTTTAAAACGTTATTGTTTTTTCATCAGAAAACCCGGTTTCCACGTCTACCTGTATTAGTTTAAATGGCACTTTTACCACTCGCAATAGGGCGGACGCGCTGACTCATCCTGTCGACTGGGCAACACAGTGAATGCGGCGTCTATCTATATATGTCTATGTTTTCTATAGCCTGCTACAGGAAGGTACTCTCTTGACCATTGGCATTGGTTTCTCTCCTTGCTATTTTCGTTATACTGCAACAGTGGTTTCCTAAGCCTTTGTTATACTGAATTCCTTTCTCACTGTTTTCCGTTCCTATTTTAGGCTTCGGCTAGTAATGTAATAAAGAGCAAACAGAAAAATTACTGGTATGAAACACTGCAAATCCTAAAGAAGAATTTGATAACAACTTTAGCATGCAACATTTTTTGTTTAGAAGGCGCTTTACAAGTCTTAATTGGAAAACACTGGAAATAAAACAAAAAGGCATCAACCAGCAGCAAGATAAAAGTTTAAAAAGTTTACTGCATAAATTCTTTGAATTCCACTCAGGAATTTCTGTTGAAATTGAAAACCAAAGTAAAAGATTTAACCCTGTGCATATTTTATTATTTGATGGGTAGAGAAATTTTGCAGAAAAGTTCCACAATTTTGAGGTTTCACCTTAGTAGTAGAGTGTTGTACCGTGTTAGCCACAGATTGATATATGAGAAAGTAGGATGAAATGACACCTTTTATTGGCTAACTAAATAGATTAGAAATGCAAGCTTTCGAGGCAGCTGTATTGATAACAAGCCTCACAAGGCCAGCTGTTTGAGATGCTGGAATATACTCATCATGTTTAAACAAACTATGGTACAGTGTTTGTTGCTTCATTGGTTGACTAGTCTCCTGAAACACGGTGTTTGAAAAATAGGCTTGGAAATTGAATGGCTGCATCTGCTACTACAGTCAACCCCTGAAATTTGTGGGGGTTACGTTCCTATAGCACCCGTGAATTGTGAAAAACTGCAAATTTTGGATATGATCAAAAAAATGCCTATAAATGACTGTTTTTATAGTTTAAACCCTAAATATGCCCCCAAGACACTTTCATTTCATTTCAAACTCAGCTTAATACATTACCCTAAAAAAAGAATGTAAAGGTAAACCCATATACTGTACAGTACTATACTGCTATGTCTCCTGCAGTGCTAGAATGTAAAATACCAATGTTACTCCTATATGTACTGTAATTCACGCAAGTGCGTTTTCTTTGGTATGTCCTGTCGTTTTCTTTAGTATAACTAGGGTAAATACAGTAATAATTTAATTTTATAAAAATACTTTAAAATTTACGGGTACTCGCCAATAATGAATGATATTGATTGAAGATGATGATGATGATGATGATGAATTAGCTGTGCAGTATGAAGAAGGTATGTAATGAAGATAATGACTGCACAGCAAACCAGAGGATTTTCAGCTCTTTGGGTGGCGCCTCTTCTTCAGGTGCTTCAGGAGGAGTTGTATCTTCTGACAGGTCTTCTTCTGATGGGGTTTCGTGCTGGCTTTTCTTGATAGGTTTGAGGAACATTGTGATGGAAAGTTGCTGTCATTGATGCCATTATTAACATTGACAGCCCGAGCCATATAGGGATCCCATGCTTAGGTTCATTGTCGGAAGCCTTAGCAGGTGCAGGGCATTTGGGAGGCATCTTAGGGCTTTAAGAAGAACAAAATGAAAAATACGAGAACACTCAGCAAAACTTTCGAGATAGCTACACGCGGTAAACTGTTATGCATAACAGGGCAGCAGCCAATCAACAGCAAGGAGAAATGCTCTTGGATTGGCTACTTTCAAACCTCCTGTCTCTGAGTACAGGGGTACAGTATTTCACCAACCCAGGCCATGTTTTACTCTACAGTTGATTTGTGTTCTCTCTACAGTACTAAAAAATTTATACAGTCTTATATTTTTATGGAAATTTTGCTGAATTTATGTTAATATTTATGTTAAAAAATTAGTAAATTATATTATTCTTAATTTTGTTCTTAATAATTTAGCATTAAAACACATGAAAAATTATATATTGCCACAGAAAAAGCCATAAAAAATTGCGGAGGATATTTGCAGTTTCCACAAACAATTATTAGTTGGGGTCTAAGGAAAAATCCGCAAACAACTGAGGTTGCGAACTCTGAACTGCGACTTTGTGGGAGTTGACTGTATACAGGATTAGTTCTCTACACTAAACGTACACCTGGGGACCCTTTACTGCGAGGGAGCAGCACTACCGCCACACTACCATGCATGTTTAATACCTGCTTTAATGCATTTCATCATGAAAATGATAGCAAGTATTTATCTTAGCATTCTAAATTTTCAGAGAGCAGGAATATCATGAAGTGAATGGATTCTGTGCGGTGATCGCTGCCGGCGCCACCTCTTAGTGCGGAGGCAGTCAGTTTAAGATGCGTAGTGACTAACAACTGGGTCAGGGAACACAACACAAAGCATTTAATATGCTACATTAACTTATGACGGGGTTTGTGAAAATCTAGTAAATTAAACATTGATTTTAGGATGAAGTTTAGTTTACGACATTCTACTTTAATTATAAAATAAACCATGAGAATAAAGTGGAAATGTCAACTTTATTCTCAACATATAGTTCCACCTTAAATCCCTTCACACCTCTCCGCCAGCGTCTTTTGTCCTGTAAATGTGTCGATAAGCAGTAAGCAGCCTACTATCACATCCCCCCACCACCGCACAGTTTTCTCAGCTCAAGTCTGTTTACCTGCGTGTCAGTTGCTTAGAGCTGTATAGAGTGAGAAATCAAGCAAAATGACACCTTTTATAAATACTATATCGTTATTTGGAACACATGCATTTCAAGTGTTATCTGTGTCTACAACAATCTATGTAAACACATTGTTTAAACAGAAACGTTTTTCATGTTTTAGTAATAATTGACAAAATGTAGACATGAAGTGTATAAATGCGTGAAGCCTGAAGTCCAAATATCAAATAAACACTTTCACAAAAGGTACAAATATAACAGAACAAGTGCACTTCTATTCAAGATTATAACTACAGAAAAAGAACCCATGTTAGGGTGTGACATTCACACCCCTTTGATACAACCACTCCAGTGGCGCAGCGGTATCAACTGTTGACTGGTAATCAAAGCTTCACGGGTTCGACCCTGGACGAATCTGTTTTGAGAAGTGAGCTTCTCTTATTCTTACCCTTTTAGAATAAAAACATACATTTGACTTGAGTCTGTAACAGCCAGTGTAAATTTATGATACTTGTAATGGTTAGCTTTGTTTTTTTTTTCAGTTTTATTCTCTCAGTCACGTTTACGATCCCACATCCCCGATCTGACACTGCTGTTTTCACATAAAGTCACACTATAACAGAGGTGAACTCAGATGATGACGACAGTTCTACATCAGAGAAAGAATGCACATCGCACTTTTGCCGTCACTGTACTTTGTACATGTACACGGGAAGCTCTGCAGTCTACTTTTGACTTTACGCTGTAGGAAAATAAATTAATAAATCAAGGTAAATAGGTAAATAACATTCAATCTGGCTCTTATATACAAAGTACAGCGATGGCAGCTTCCACCTTCAGCTATTGACTCTTCATTATGCAAGCGACTCTCCACACTAGTGTTTAGATCTGGACGGTGTATGTGCCCAAAAAAGAAGTCTGACTGCATTCTAGCACCATTGCTCGCGTAATGAAGTGTCAGCGTGCACTTTTCGTGGCATTACACATGTATTTTTTGAGCATGCCCATGTCGATCAAACACAGGAAGCTCTGCAGTCTACTTTTGACTTTATGCTGTAGGAAGTAAGTAAATAAATCAAGGTAAATAACATTCGATCGGGCTTTTTTGTAACAAAAATGTTAATGTTGTGGTGAGAAGGAATTTAAAGTGGGACGGAACTACAACTTTTTTCGTAGGCTTTGGTAATTCTAGTGTTAAAGGTTTTTTTTTTTTTTTTTTATTCAGTTTTATTTTCTCCAGCACATTCATGCACCCCCTGATCTGACACTGCTGATTTCAAATAAAGACGTGCTATAACAGGTGAACTCAGATGAGGATGAGGGTTTTACATCGGAGAAAGAGAACAGAACCCCTCACCGCAAGAAACATCCACTCACACAGAAGAACAACACAGCTGCACCAGGATTAAAGGCGAAAGATGGCACTGTTTGGATGCAGCAAGAGGTCAGGCGTTGTCCTGTCAGTCAATCTTCCACAAGCATATCCTTCAACGAAACAGCAGGGCATGTGAAGCTTGCCAAGGTATCGTGCAAAGTCCTGTTTGTGGTTATGTTTTGTGATTGTCTTTATATGAAAAACAGTTATATGTTAGTTATATAAAAGCCACATTGAATGTTATTTACCTATATTTATTTACTTACCTTCCTACAGCGTAAAGTCACAAGTAGACTGCAGAGCTTCCTGTATTTGATCGAAACTTTGTCAGCATACCCTTTACAAGTACCATAAATTTACACCGGCCATTACAGACTCAAATCAAATGTATGTTTTTATTATATGATAGTAACAATAAGAGCAGCTCACTACTCAAAATGGCAATTCTGGGAAACACCTGGAATCAAACCTGTGACCTCTTGATCATGAGTCAGTAGTTCTTACCGTTGCACCACCCAAGTGGTCGTGTCTGCATCGTACCCTAACCTGAATTCTTTTTCTTCAGTTATATTCTTGAATAAAAACACATTTGTTTTGTTATATGTGTACCTTTTGTGAAAGTGTTCATTTGCTATTTGGACTTCAGTTTTCACACATTATAAAATTCATGTAATAATTTTTTTGTTAGTACTATAACATGAAAAAAGTTTCTGTTTTAGCTATGTGTTCAACATTTCTTGCATTTTTCGCATTTCCCGTCATCCTACATTTACATAGATTGTTTTAAACACAGAATACACATGAAATGCAGGATTTCTCAGTCAACCTCTCAGAAAAGGAGTGGGAGGTAGCAATGCACAGAATTCACTCGAGCTCCATATGTGCAAAGCATACAAGTATTCAACTTAAAATGATATATCGAGCACATCTGTCTTGCTTAATATTGTCCAAAATGTTTCCAGGGCAAGATCCAACCTGCGAATGCTGCAATCAAGTTCCAGCCTCATTGGGCCATATGTTTTGAGAATGCACCAAATTAACATCATTCTGGACCAAAATCTTGAAATGCCATTCAGAAATCCTTGGAGTCACAATCTCTACTAACCCATTAACAGCTGTGTTTGGTGCACTTCCAGATGGGCTTAAAGTGGAGAAGGACAAACAAACTGTAATTGCTTTTACTGCACTATTGGTACGTAGACTTATCTTGCTCAACTGGAAGAATTCTAACTCTCCTATTCTAAGTCAGTGGGTAAGTTATGTTATATACTATTTGAAATTGGAAAAAATCAAATTTGCACTTAGAGGATCTGTACAAAACCTTTTCAAAAGTGATCAACACATTTACAAAACAAAAGACGCTGATGGAGAGGTGCAAAGGAATTTAAGGTGACCCGGGAGTACGAGTTTTTTCGTGGGCTTCAGGGATTCTAGTGTTAAATAAACTGTCAGAACCAAGCAAAATCGTCAGTACAGGGTGACAAGAAGGTACTTGGATAGCCCCAAATATCAATGCCTCCTTAAGTGTCTCAACTTTATTTGTCATAAGTAATGAAACAACCTGCAACACTTTTATGGCCACAGATTTAAAAATAGCATTAAACAAGCAGTACAAATGTTGCAACATGGTTTGTTTCCAAGCTTTCAACTTTCAGTAGAGAGCAGGGACTGCTGTAAAGTATCAGTTTTCTTACAAGATGGCCCCTTAAAATGAGTTAGTAAACAGTGTTCAGCCATGTTAAATTAAACCATTTTAATCCTTTTGCTAACAAGGTACAACAGTACCGACTCCCTAGGCTGAAACACCCACTTCAATGCTACAAGCCAAAGCATGGGAATCAGTGTTAATACCGATGTTTAAATATCATTACACAGTTTGTAACAGATCATAACATATCTGACCCATGGAGATTCTTAAATCCTAACCTAAGAGCATACTCCTTTTTCTCACCTGTACATCATTGTTACTCAAGAACTAATTATTTCCTCATAGACAATCATTTTTTGCCCACTATCAAATCTTTGAAGTACGACACTATCATTAAAGCTTAAATTAGTGCATCCTACGCACTCATCTCATAGCTGGAGTCATAACCCCCTGTTAATAGCTGATGAGAACTGTACAGAATTCATATCCAAGCAAATTGATTATTTTCTTGAGACAAATGCATCCTCAGAGGTCTCAGCTGGTATACTCTGGGAAACTCTGAAAGCATTTTAAAGAGAAAAGATTGTTTCATATGTTTCTCACAAAAATAAACTGGAAACCAAGAAGGCATCTGAGTTAATCAGCAAAATTACAAGAATTGATCTAGAATACGCCAGATCTCCAAATGAGGCACTCTACAGGAAAAGACAGGTTTTGCAATCACAATTTAACCTCCTGACTATTAAAGAAACGGAACAGCTTATCTTAAAATCGCAACATCATTATTATGAACACGGAGAAAAGGCCAATAAGGTCTTAGCCCAACTAATCCACAAGCAGGAAGCCCATAATGTAGTAACAGCAATTAACAACATAGACGGAGATAAAATTATTGATCATCCTCTTTAATAAAACCCCTGTGTGCGTCCAGGTGTCTGTGTGTGTGTGTGTGTGTCTTCTGGTGAAGTGCGCCTGCGCAGGGCCACGCCGTGCATTGCACCGTGCCCCGCCCATGTGCACGGCACCGGGAACGCACACATACTGGAAGCTGGGCATACAGTGAATGGCCTAGCCCTGGCTGTGCATGATAAGCAAATAAAGGACATCATTGCTGGGGAAGAGCACTTATAATAATCAGCTGCACACCATCACAGATTAAAATACCTGCTGGGGAACTGCACAGTACTTGCTGGGGAGACCTCACAGGCACGATTATCAGCTGCACACCACAAATTACATCAGTTGCTGGGGACACTCTGCTGATTGCCCACTGTTGTGACAGAAAGTTAAAGTCATATTACGGACATCAAAGCCAGTATTACTGTCAGAGAAAATTACAGGCATTTTACGGAAATATAAACCAGTATTACTACAAGAGAAAATTAAAGGCACACAATACAGTGACGCATATTACAGCCACATACAAGCCAGTATTACTGTAAGAGAAAATATTACGGACGTATCTACTAACAACATGCCACCCAAAAAAAAAAGACACGTCAAGTAGGACAAAAGACACAGACAATCAAATCCTATATAAGCAACATCTCCTAGAAGAATGGTCAACTCAACAAGTAAACATCAACAAATGAAAGTCTGAAAGATAAAGAAAAATACGAGCAAATAGATCGATTGAAGAAAAAGAAAATGAGCGTCAGAAAAACGTTAAAAGAGAAAGACTCAGAAGAGCAAACCTTAGAAAAAGTTGCCATTTACCTGCCAGAACCAGTATTCAGCCTGGTCAGTTATATGTTGCATTATCAAGAGTTAGAAGTTTTCCAGATGTTGTTGTCAAGGTTGTAGATGGTCCTGAACAAGGCAAACTGTTGCCAAACTCAGACAGAATATTTACAAGAAATGTTGTCTATAATGAAATTTTATAGAAACATTTCATCAGGTAAAAAATAGAAACTTTTTCCTAAATATCTTCTTCAGATATTGTGTATTACAAATTGTTACACTAGTTTTACACTAATATCATATTAAATTGTAAATTGTCACATAAGTTTCTATTTTATTTTTATGATTATTTTACTTTACGTTTCTTGCAAAAATATTTTTGACAAAAAAAAAATTAAGACAACAAACAGAATGAGGTCAACGTCCCTTGCCATTTAATATAGACTGTTCCTACTAATGTTTATGCACTACTGTTCTAGCGCCCGTTATTGTAACGGGCTTAATGTCTAGTAAAAATATAACTGACATATTTAGAGAGTATTATACGCCCTTATATTCTAAGCAGCTTAAAGAAGGTAAGGATCAATCTAATGAGAATCTTGATTAATTAGAGATACCACAGCTAGATACCCTTAGTGGTACGGAACTGGATAAACCACAGACACTTTCAGAATTACTAGGTGCTATAAACTCACTTCAAAGTGGCAAAGCAGCTAGCCCGAATAGCTACCCAAATAAGTTAGCTCTATTATTAGAAATGTTTATAGATGCGAAAACACAAAAAAATTCTACCTCAAAGTTTTCACCAAGAATTAATTACCATCTTTCCAAAGGAGAACAAGGACCTACTACAATGTGCATCATACAGACCAAGCTCTCTTCTGAATAATAATGTTAAGGTACTCTCCAAAGTTCTATCCAGAAAGACTGAGAAAGTGCTTCCTTAGGTAATATCACAAGCAGTGATATTTTCATATGAAAACGAGAACTAGAACTAAAAATATTATTTTTCATTTTACAAGAACGACAACTTAAATTAAGGCAGAGAAACTAAAACTAAATAATAATAAAAATTAGTGATATGTGAACAAACTAAAATGAGAACGAAAATTGAGTAAAAACGAAAAAAACAGCAATAGCATTTTTGTTGAATCCGGCTCAGTCCTGCAGAGAGTTTGTTTGTAGGTCACCCTGTGCGTTCATTTACATTGCGCTCTTCACGATGCGGTGATCTTGTAACTTGGGCTTACTATTGTCTTGTGGCATGACTTCCGTAAAGGACCGCTGTTTGTTTGTTGAGCACATTTGGTTGAAGCAGTATGGTTGACAATGGCGAGTTTTGTACAGATGTTTGAAACTGAGAAAGTAACATGTGGAAATACTTTAATTACAGCACAGATGATAATAAAAGCAAATGTAGCGTGCGAGAAGAAGAAAAGTGTCTCGACATTTCAGTGCAGGACCAGCTAGATCAGTACTTAGTGGAAGTCCAGCACTTCTCTGGCACCATGACTGCACTTTATACAGGGATGTGTGGTCTCACCTGTCATCATGAAAAATAAAACAACTAATAATCATAACATAAAATATATTTGTCCACTGGTCTGTGCTATTAATTTGTTTTCTGTATGATTCCAATAATTTTGATAATTTGTATAGTCAAAATTGCTGAATTTGTGCATTTCCTGATCAAGTATAGGGGACAAAACGTGAGTTGTGGCAGCAACAAGACGAGCCGAGCCTCCCCTCAGACTGCGCTCTCCCTCATATACTGGGTTGATGCATGTAATTGGCGCATGCCTGTTCCTGTCTCTCTGTATGTCGCCAATATAATGTTTGCACACGCTTTTACTTTACACTCTGACTTTCCAGTCTGGCTAATATCATTAATGAATGTGTGTGACATATATAGTCTTGCTGATCAGACATAAAACCGCAGTGAAAAGCGACAAGGCGAGGCAGACAGCACCGTGCTGCACTGAAGGGGGCAGATGTGAGCCCAACAGGTGCTCGTTGCTGCTGTTCTTCTACGCAGAGGCTCTAGGCACAGATAAGTTAGTGATATCAGAAAGTCTAGTGCACTGCAGCGGTTTGTTTATTGTTATTTTTTGTTCAAACTGACTGCCAAAATGGAAGATTAAGACTTTTAAGACTAAAGGGACAGGTGCTGGTCATAAAATTAGAATATCATGACAAAGTTGATTTATTTCAGTAATTCCATTCAAAAAGTGAAACTTGTATATTAGATTCATTCATTACACACAGACTGATGTATTTCAAATGTTTATTTCTTTTAATTTTGAT
>JANRMT010038277.1:0-11945 GCA_026402145.1 Polypterus bichir lapradei | reverse complement strand
CGGGTATTCTGCTAGTGTCTAATAAATCTATTATGGATGTGAAAAACAGAAAAGACTACCAGTTATGGTTATCAATAATGCCTGCTTTGATTTGATACAGAGAATGTTATAATGACATTGGTAGAGATGTTCAGTGTCTTGCTCAATCAAAGTGATGTAAAAAATATCACACAATATTTTATTTGTTTTCATTTGAAAAATGTCAATGACGTGATGCATACACTACGACACAGAGCTTTGCTTTCTATATTTCAGTTAAACCCGTACAAACAAGAGAAGTAAATGAAAGATCTTGAAACTATGCGCATCTCCATAAGGATTAAAAAAAAGATTTCAAGTGAAATGCAGTCAGTAGATTTTAGTCACATTTTTCTTTCATTTTTTGGAGCTGTGATGAAGATCAAAATGTTGAACAGCTTCGCTTACATGGATCTTCTCGTCTACTAATCTCTGAAAGTATTTAAGCTTACCTGTGACTTTAGGCCACATAACATTCCCACACATTCATACAAAAGTTAAAAGGTATAAATGCTGTATTAAAAATGTTCTTGACCATTGTTTTTACTGTGCTGTCAGATCACCTTTAACATGCATTTAACACAAAAAGTACCAACTAACTAACTAACTCGTTAGGTTCTTTTATAATGGGGAATAGGAAGAATTGTCAAAACCAGCCATGTACCAGTCACCTATGGTATCATGCCCAGTCTATGTTGTACCCAGCAAATTTCACCCTCATGACTTATACAGTGGATTCAGAAAGTATTCAGACCCCTTCACTTTTTAACATTTTGCTATGTTGTAGCCTTACACTAAAGCCAATTAAATTAAAATTTTCCCTACATTAAACAACACTAATTACCCCCAAAATAAGAAAGACGAAAACAAGATTTGAGAAGTACTTGCAAATGTACCAAATTTCAAAAACTTAAATCTGACATTGACACAAGTGCTCAGACCCTTTACTTAGTACTTAGTTGAAACACCTTTGGTGGTGTTTACAACCCAGTCTTCTTGGGTGTGACGCAACAAGCTTCACTTATCTGGATTTAGGGAATTTCTGCCATTCTCCTTTGCAGATCCTCTGAAGCTCTCTCTGTGGAGACTGTCGGTGGTCTGGTCTGTCCACAGATGTTCAGTTGAGTTTAAGTTCAGGTTCTGGCTGGGTAACTCAAGGACATTTATAGAGTTGTTCCTAAGCCACTCAGGTGTTGTCTTTGCTTTTTGCTTAAGGTCATTGTCCTGTTGGAAGGTGAACCTTTGGCTCAGTCTGAGTTCCTAAGCACTCTGGAACAAGTTTTCATTAAAGAATATTAGAACGATCTAGATGACAACAGGCCATTCAGCCCAACAAAGCTCACCGGTCCTATCCACTTAATTCTTCCAAAATAACAACAAGTCTAGTTTTGAAAGTCCCAAAAGCCCTATTGCCTACTTGGCGACTTATTCCAAGTGTCAATGGTTCACTGTGTAAAGAAAAATTCCCTGATGTTTGTGTGAAATTTACTCTTACCGAGTTTGCAAGTGTTGTTGCTGAACTCATTTTAAAGTAACAATCTCTGTACTCTCTACTTTGCTCCATTCAGCTTTCCTACAATCCTGTCTGGTCGTCTTGTCACTGCCACAGAAAATCAACCCCACAGCTTGATGCTACCACCACCATACTTCACCATTGGAATGGTATTGCACAGATGATAAGCAGTACATGGTTACATCCACACATGAAGCTAATCTTGGTTTTCCTCTGACCAGACAATCTTGTTTTTCCAAGTCTGAGTTCTTTAGGTGCCATTTTGCAAACTCCAAGTGGGTTTCCCTGTATCGTTAGTAGATCGTCGCAGTGATGTTTGTCCTTCTGGAATTTCCTCCCTTCTTCAGACAGATTCTCTGGAGCTGAGTGACTATTGGGTTGTTGGTGACCAGTCTCATAATGGCCATTCTCTAGTGTTCTCCCAGTTTGGCAGGTTGGCCAGCTCTAGGAAGAGTCGTGGTTGTAAGGATAATGTAGGCTACTGTGCTTTTGGGAATATTCAGTGCTGCAGGAATTTTTTGTAGCCTTACCCCAATCTGTGCTTCTCACCCCAGGCACTCCTAGCCACAAACTCAAGTGGTAGGCTGCCCAGCCTGCACAGGCCTAAAATTGGGCTCACGCTTTTAAAGTTCAACATACTCAAAAATAACGTTTAGTGAAGCAGATGACCATAAACATCTGGCTTTTAAGACGAGCACAAACACCCTTCTATGAATAAAGAATGTTCTGACATAAATAAAAATGGAAGGACAAAATAAGACAAAAGGGTTTGCCTAAAAAAGAAAGGGTAAAGTAAATACAACTAGTCCAAAAACCTAAAGACAAAATACAGAAAAGGGCAGGAAAAATCAGCAATACTACAATAATTATACAACACTAGTTTTGATCTCTGATGTCACGGAAAGCAGTTTTAGTAGCGAATATACTGTGTTCACTGCTGACCTTACTTACTGAATATTTTTCTGGTAATTTGCTGTGTAGCTGACTTAGATTAACACTTTTTTTTCCAGATACTTTATGAGGCCATAGTGAAATCACAGAGTTATAGCAGTCATGCACAGACCTTTTCATGCATGCATGCATGCATACTGTAAGATTGCTGCCTGATCTGCTTCAGGCATGCGTGGTCACAGTCCAATCAGTACTCCAGCTGGATTTCCACCCTGCATATGTGTAAAAAAATGCAAAACATTTGCAGTATTTTCATTTGAGGGGTACATTAGCAGACCATAATGAAAATATTATGAGTACTGCTACTTTATATATAACACTGATCCCTGTGCACTGCAGCACCACATAGCTAATTATGCATGCAACAAAGCTTTAAAAGAGCCCTTGCTCAGAGTGAGGCCCTGGGAAATAATAATAATTATCAAAAGATTTATTACTATTTACAAGAGTTTCTGTCTTCTTGATGGAAAAGAGTCGGTACACAACCTTGGGGTAATGACTGATAACCAGCTGTCCTTCAGGGACCATGTTACTACTCTCGCGGGATTCACTCTGTACAATATCCGACAGAATATGCAGCACATACATCACTTTGATTGAACAAGACACTGAACGTCTCTACCATTATATCATTATGACATTCTCTATATCAAATCAAAGCAGGCAATATTGATAACGATAACTTGTGGTCTTTTCAGTTTTGCACATCCGTCCAGGTTTTGGTTTTGTCACGGCTGGGCTACTGCAACTCTTTGCTAGCAGGGGTACCACCTTGTGTCACCAGGCCACTGCAGACATTTCAAAATGCAGCGGCATAGCTGGTATTCGACCAGACAAGGTGGGCACATGTCACTCCTCTCTTCAGATCACTACACTGGTGAGGCAATTCTTCTTCTTCTTTTTCTTTCGGCTGCTGCCATTTAGGGGTCGCCACAGCGGATCATCTTCTTCCATATCTATCTGTCCTCTGCATCTTGTTCTGTTACACCCATCACCTGCATGTCCTCTCTCACCACATCCATAAACCTTCTCTTAGGCCTTCCTCTTTTACTCTTCCCTGGCAGCTTTATCCTTAGCATCCTTCTCCCAATATACCCAGCATCTCTCCTCTGCACATGTCCAAACCAATGCACTCTCACCTCTCTGACTTTGCCTCCTAACCGTTCAACTTGAGCTGACCCTCTAATGTACTCATTTCTAATCCTGTCCATCCTCGTCACACCCAATGCAAATCTTAGCATCTTTAACTCTGCCACCTCCAGCTCTGTCTCCTGCTTTCTGGTCATTGCCTGTTGAGGCAAATATTTTGTCTAAATCCTTGATGCTTGCCTATAGAGTAGTCAGTGGGTCTGCACCTATGTGTATGGAGACACTTGTGAGGTCCTGTGTTCCTTCTCAACCAGTCAGATCTGCTGTGAAATGGCATCTGTTGTTGCCACCGCTGCGTGGTATCAAATCTCAGTCCACACTCTATTCATGTGTAGCTCCTGCCCACTTCCTTTTGGAACTCTGACTCTCTCCATGTGTTCAAGAAGCGTTTGAAGTCTCTCTCGTTTGCTGAATTTCTGTCTGTTAGGTTTTGTAAGTGTGGGAATTGTAAGTCACTTGTATTTTGTTCTGAGCTCTTTGCTTGTGATGAATAATTTTATAATGTTGCTCTATTATATTTATCCCTAAACAGTCACCAGACTTAATGTTACTCAATTATGTTGACCTCTTCAGTAAGTCACTTTGGATAAATGTGTCTGCTAAGCTAATAAATTTAAATGGCGGAATAAAAAAGTGCAAAGTATCTGCACAGAGAGAGCGGAAACAGAAAAGATGGTCAAGTTTTGTCCAGAGCCATGGCTTCAAAAAATGGAAGGAACCAGTCCTATACAGCTGCTTCAGGGTACGGTCAATGTGTGCGTCAGGAATGGAAGTCTTTGAGAGTGATGATTGTTTTTTTTTTTCTATAGTTTGTGGCAATTTGTTGCATTTTGTTTGTGGTTATTGTTTCGTCAGTGTCTTTTGTTGTTTGAGGTATGGTGATGCAGTGGTTAGCACTGCTGCCTCACAGCTCAGATCACACAAGTCCAGCATAGTTTGATGCTCCCCTAGCAGTATGCAGGAGCAAAGGGTGTAGAACTGAAATCTGCAGTCAGAAGCCCTCTAAAACACTAAAGAAATTATTTTTTATTTTAAACTTAAGCTGATGATCCATGGGCGGCACGGTGGCGCAGTGGTAGCGCTGCTGCCTCGCAGTTAGGAGACCCAGGTTCGCTTCCCGGGTCCTCCCTGCGTGGAGTTTGCATGTTCTCCCCGTGTCTGCGTGGGTTTCCTCCGGGCGCTCCGGTTTCCTCCCACAGTCCAAAGACATGCAGGTTAGGTGGATTGGCGATTCTAAATTGGCCCTAGTGTGTGTGGGTGTGTTTGTGTGTGTCCTGTGGTGGGTTGGCACCCTGCCCGGGATTGGTTCCTGCCTTGTGCCCTGTGTTGGCTGGGATTGGCTCCAGCAGAGCCCCGTGACCCTGTGTTTGGATTCAGCGGGTTGGAAAATGGATGGATGATGATCCATCTAGAGCACCCAGATGATCCATCTAGAGCACCCAGTGTGCTACATTTGAGCCGCAACCCATGGGTTGGGAAACTGTGAGGCTGCAACACACTGCCCTCTAGTGGCTTGGCAAACAAAAATCCAATGATAATCCCCACTTTCACTCTCTGAGGTTATACATTCACATTTTGAAACGTCTTAATTGAATATCGGGTCTTGCATTTCTCTTGAGCATTTAAATGAATGTCTCATTAATCTTTGAACTTGCCCTGATGTAGCTGACATTTTTGTAACTGACTTTTCCTTTCCTTTTGCATCTCCTTTCACCATTAAGCTTACAAGGCTGTTCATCTTGTTTTGCAAAACACTCCTCCATCCATAAAACTTTACCACACTGCGCATTAAGTCAGAGAATTTTTTTATTTGTATGGAGAAAATGTAGACATCAAACCCAAGGAGTGCTGTAATATCTAGGAGTTCAGTCTCTCAGCGTGAGAAAGACGAATTTGTTGTTTAACAGCCTATACAAATTGGCTCACACTCTTCTTGATGTTCAAGTGGATTACTTATTGATCACATATCCCAATAATTCAGTGCTTCCCTTATGATTTAAAAGGTCAGAACAACTGTGGAAATCTAGCGTGTGTTTTGAAATACATACAAACTTTAATAGCAGGAGGAAATAAAAGCGTAATTGAAATAAAACGATTTCAGCCGTGCCGCACGGTCTTTTCCTTTTTAAAAAAGTGATCCTGCTTTGTCAGGAATTGAACATTGAATTCAGCAAAGCCTGACATAATATTTAACAAATTTAATTACATCCTGATTCTTTTCAGAATGAGATGGAGGAATATTAAATTTCCCTTTCAGAGTACAGTGGAGTCCATATAACAGGTGACTGAGCATTTCACACAAGATGCAGGTAAAATGAATAAAACAAAATTGGTTTCTCTGCGGCTAATATAATTTTCTCCTCTCAAAGAAAGCATCAGTGCGTGAAATCAGAAAAGACTCCCTGATTCAGCTGAATGCTCCTGTTGATCTCAAGGGTCTTTTCAAAGGATCGGGCCCGCACAAGGAGACAATTCATTCTTTTTATGTTTAGGTGACGGCAGTCAAACCAACGCTTAGAAATCTATTTTAAAAAAGCTTGAAAAGGCAGCCTGTTATTTTAATCAATATTTAAAGAAAAATATTTAACTTTGTAATTGAATTCCTAAATAAATAATTGCTGTTATATCAGTTTTGGGAGGCATGTGTAAAGTTGCTGGTAAGTTTTCACCTCCTTTTGGTGATTTATTATGCATTTCATTTTGTGTTTTAACAGCTGATTGTTTTAATTATGCTTCTTTTATGTATTATGATTAGCATTTTTTCATACTTTTTGTCCTTATCCTGAAAGAAATCTGGCCGATTATATGCCTCTGATAGGGTTTTGAAACCCGGGGATTCTGATTCTGAAATCAGATTTCTTATTTAACTCATTTTTGAGCAATTTCGAATTTTTTAGCGTTTTACTATGACACCATTTTGTTTTCCCTTGGGTGCTACCATTTTGTTGATTCCTTCATCATGACGCAGATCCAGGCTACTAGGGATTTGACCTCTAGGGTGATGACTTCAAAGGGGTCAATTGGTGAGAGGTTAAAAAGTCATGTCAAAGGCAGGTCGACGACATTATCGTCAATGTAAATAAAATTTGGCAGTGGACTCCAAAGATTTGCAGAAATTTCCTCAAAGCTCCAAATTGTAGCCTTTTCTTTTTTTGTTCTTTAATCCCACAAGAAAGCTGTCAAGTATTCATAAGGCATTTTCACACTCGGTCCGATTGCTTTATTCTGAATCAGGGGACATTTCATTACTTTGGTTCAATTTCCAGTTGGTTCAGCTGCAGTCCTTCAAGTGAATCAAACATATCAGTAAACTCCTCGTGGCCACGTCATGAACTTCTTTCATTGGGAAGAAGCATTTTTTCCAAAGAAAAATTATCTGGGAAGGTTGATGACAGTTGTGTTTGTGCACTGCTGCAGTTTCCCTAATTATTTGATTTATTTACCAAACGCAGCTGTGCACGTAAAACACCTATTATCAAACAAGTGGAAGGCTACTTGAAAATTGTACACTACTGTGCTTGGGATGAAAAGGACACAAACATTTACAGGAAAAAAAATGCAATGTAATCGTCATTCCAACAGATGGCGTATCACAAACATTTCTAGTAATAAAATGCGCTGCATTTGTCATTCCAGTAGATGGCGCATCACACATATTAACACTGCTTTTACAAATACCGTACCTAATGGCATATAGACAGATCACAAGCTTTGTAGTAATGCATTTTACTACTACAAATGTTAGTGATGCGCCATCTGTTAGAATGACAAATGTGAATTTTATTACTACATGCGTTTCAAAATTCATTCTAACAGATGGTGCACTACAAATGCTGATCTTTTATGGTTGCTTAGATTTCAACCCATCTTGAACAGGTAGCTCAGCTGGTGATCTTATAAATCTGTAAACATCGAGCATCTATAAAATCAGGCACGTGCAGCAAGTGTGAAAGACGTGTATGCTCAGTTCATGTTAGCAAGAGAGAACTCAGAAAGAAATTAAATAATTCATTTCAGGTTTGATGCTTTAATTCTATGGAGCTTGAATTTCAGGGCAGGACTGAAGGTAACACTGTTTATTATTTAAAACTTCCACTTGGTTTAACTTAAGTTACAATAACACTGCTTTATTAAAGTAAAAAGGCTTTCGTTATCACCGACATTGATCCCATTTCCCAATTAGCTCAGAATTAAAAATGCATGATTTATGTTTGCTTTGATTGGATGATGATGTGACTAGTCAGTGGTGAGTTGCAGTCGCCTTTCCTTGCCTTACGTGTTTGAATGAGTGAGTTACAAATGATAGCAAAATCAAGCGCTTTTTAATGCAGCAGCATACGCAGCACTAATAAAGTAACTGTATACATTGTGACAGATTGGGGGCGCTGTCGCTCCCTTGAACCCTTGTCCAAGACGTCAGACACGAGATAAAAGTCCAATAGTTGACTTTATTTATACTTCACAGTGCACAAAGCACCCTCCTCTCCGTAATACTCATTAAATTAAATACTCAATAACAATAAACTCTCCACCACTCCCAGACGCGTTGCTACCCTTCCATCCAGCTCAGCTCAACGCTCTGGTGTTCCTTCAAGTCTTTTATATTCCCTGACCCGGAAGTGTTCCCACAGTCCTTCAGTCCATGATTCCTTATTACTTCCGGATCAGATAAAAAGTCCTTTTCTTCAACCCGGAAGTACGTCACTTCTGCTGTCGCTTTGCCTATGACGTACTTCCGGGTTATAGGGCACATGTGACTCTCTGGGCCTCCCTGCAGTGTCTTCTGTTGGCCCCTGGGGTATCCAGCAGGTTTGTAGGGGAAAACTCCATAGTCCATGATTTTCTGCTGCTATCCGGGGCACCTGCATGCTGCAGGGAGAGCTCCATCTGGCAGCCTGGGGGTATTGGCCGGGATGACAAGCCGGCCATAGACCACAACATAAAGACTACAGCATTATGAAGAACCAATCCTGTCCCAATCACGGTCTCTTTGTCCCACTTCCAGCTGGCTGAAGGGTCTGTAGCATATAAACTAGTTGTCTGGGCTCTGACCTCTGTGCCCCCTCTGCCCTCAGATCTGTTCCTAGTGATTTATTTGAGATATAAATCTGAGGTCCTGCAACTCTGTGGTCATAAAAGATTCCTGGACAACCTTTGTAAAAGTGTAGGGTGTATCCCGATGTCTGGGCTAAATTGCCTAGTCATTCTGGACCCTAATCATCCCTGTCCCTAATTGGCTATCTATCTCTCTCACCACTTCGGCACTTAATAGCTAATATGTGGTGAGTGTACTGGTGCAAAATGGCTGTCGTCTCATTATCCAGGTGGATGCTTCACATTGGTGGTTCTTGAAGTCGTTCCCTGCTGTCCGTGTAAAGAGCTTTGAGTTGTGAGAAAGTGCAGTGCAGTACATTTGCTACTAATATTGTTTTGTTATTATTAGTTGCTGTTATTATTTAACTTATTTATTACTATCAATTCATACCATACCATTTTCTCAGCCCACTTAAACCTGAGCTCTGTGACCAGGTTCTAAGCCTATCCAAGTATGCAAGGAATAATCCCCTGGACAGGACACCAGTCCATCATATCATTATCTATTCAATCTATTACTATCCTTTTAATTATTCATTATTTATTTACCTATGTAAAGTTTTGTATAGTTCTTTACCTGTCTTGCGCTTGTCCTGTCTTTATGTATATGTTGCTCATGCACAGTATTATTTTGTGCCATTGTATGCTGCAATTTGGTGTATGGATGGTATAACCATAAAGCCACTTGACTTGACTTATTTTGCCCTTTTTCATAATTTTTGTGAGTTTTGTTTTGCTTATTAAAATACATTACTTCATTCATAAAGGTTCTTTGTTGTACATGTCTGTCAAGAGGCTTGACCGTTTCCTCTCCCTTGGTCATTTTTTAGATATTTTGCATCATTTAATGTACTTCAAACATTTACAGTCAGTTCCCTAATTTTGGACCTGTGTAGGCCGAAACCTTCCTGTGGAGTTTAAAAGTTTTGCTGCCCAAGATGAGCCTTCTGTCTAGGCAGGCCAGTGAAGGTCCTGGCTTGTTTTGGTGAGTATCACGGCTTGTTTTGGTGTATTTTAGGAGGCCTATCATCCTATCTTGTGTGCACTTAATCAGAAGCTGTATACATGAAAATATCCCCAGTTGTCTTGGCATTCACCCATTTATGTGACACTGATATTACATTTGAATTTTAATTTTTTTGTATTGATGTTATGCAGTACTTATTTTTTGGTTACTAAATATAAAATAACTAGCTGTGTAAGCCCGTGCTGTAAAAAACCCGGGGTCCTAGAAGCTATTGAAATCGCCAGAGAAAAAATTGAAATGTAGAGATGTCAAGTAATTTAAAAGAACTACTTTGGGCATCTCTCTCCTAGGAGGATTCGTTTTGGTGATGTGCTCGCATTGCTTGTGCATTAGCGGAGGGAAAAAAAGTAAAAGGGATACCGTTTTGCTGATGTTAGCGGCTAAGCGACTTTGTCTTTCTTCGGAGGTTTCATTTTGCTGACGTGCTCGCCTCGCTGTGTTATTAATGGCTAAGTGAGTTTTCTGTTTCCTCAGAGGCGGAGCTCTTGCCCAGACTCCACCTCTCACTTCCTGGCCGGACAGACACACACACTTCTACGTGTAGACGTTTATATCTATACTAATAAAAGGCAAAGCCCTCACTGACTGACTGACTGACTGACTGACTGACTCACTCACTCACTCACTCACTCACTCACTCATCACTAATTCTCCAACTTCCCGTGTAGGTAGAAGGCTGAAATTTGGCAGGCTTATTCCTTACAGCTCACTTACAAAAGTTAAGCAGGTTTCATTTAGAAATTCTACACGTAACGGTCGATAACAGTCGACAACGTCCGCCATGTTGAACTTTCTTATTTATGGCACCATCTTCACGAAATTTGGTAGGCGGCTTCCCTGCGCTACCCGAAACGGATGTATGTAATTATTTCGATGGTAAGATGCCACTGTCGGCCACCATATTGAACTTTCCAACGTCACTAATTCTTCCCGTGTAGGTAGAAGGCTGAAATTTGGTACTTATTTCGGTGATATGATGCCACTGTCGGCCGTCATATTGAACTTTTCAATGGTCTTTGTTACTTATGGGCCCACCTTCAAGAAATTTGGTACGCGGGTTCCCAGCGCTAACTGAATCCTACTTACGTACATATATACGTCCATAGCCTGCAGCTCGGTCACCGTGTGAGGCGGCGTTGGATCCCCCATCCCAACGCCTCCCACGTTGTTGGCTGCCTGCCTATATAAGGCCGTCTGTCGCTCCAGTCTCTACATTCCCTTCCTTGCTTCGCCACGGTATTCACGTCTCCCTGCTGATAACTACAGCCTTTTTATTTAATCCACGGCTTCTCCGCTGTTTTATTGTTCATTTATTACGATTATAGTTATTGTGTAGGTATTTTAGACTTACTTTACATTGTTCAGGTACTCATTTCCTTTATCATTCCAACTGTACCCCCATTAACATGTCTATCGAGGTGATCACCATCGATCAAAGAACTGTCACTTACCAAGTGGTTTCCATGCCCGGAGATGGCACCTGCCTTTTCCATTCTCTTTCTTACATATTGCACGGCCATATCAGGATCACTCTTGATATCTGGAGGAACATTGTGTCTTATGTATTGAATGACTGGGACAGGTTCAAGGTGTGGACTGATGACGGTACAGGAGATAATTATACTACACAGGAGCACTAGAAGAGTGAAATGCTTAAGTGTACCGAAATGGCCAAATATTTTACACCTTTGGACAACCGCCAATGCCTCTTAAACATCTTAGATTCACAGGTGACGATTTCAGTAGTGGACACTTTGATGTTTAGAAATGTTTAAACTCTCAAAAGCTGGATGTGAAGTTATCAATGAAACTGGTTGTATACTTACAATGCTTGACAGATGCCGAATGTCTCTTCAACACAAGTCCTACAAATACTGTCGTAATTGAAACAAACCATGAAACTCAAACCAATTATGACAGCAGCAATCCAAGCTGTGAGATTTGAAACAAGATTACTGTTCACATGGCCAACTGTACGTTGCATGCTCAAGAGTAAGCTCAGCGCACAGCTACGGCTTGGTCATATTACAACTGGAAGGCCGAACTGACAACGTGGCATACAAAGAGATCCTTAACAAATAATTATTGGTATATTTTCCCTCAGTTTAAAAAGGTTTAATTTTCTTTTTAATAAAAATTTTAAGGCAGTACTTCGCCGCTGCGAAGCGCGGGTATTTTGCTAGTATATATATA
>JANRMT010038213.1:0-10720 GCA_026402145.1 Polypterus bichir lapradei | reverse complement strand
AATAGGGATAACCGCACCCTGGAGAGGATTGTGAAACAAAACCCATTGAAAACTGTGGGGGAGATTCACAAAGAGTGGACTGCAGCTGGAGTCAGTGCTTCAAGAACCACCGCGCACAGACGTATGCAAGACATGGGTTTCAGCTGTCGCATTCCTTGTGTCAAGCCACTCTTGAACAAGAGACAGCGTCAGAAGCGTCTCACCTGGGCTAAAGACAAAACTGCTGCTGAGTGGTCCAAAGTTATGTTCTCTGATGAAAGTAAATTTTGCGTTTTCTTTGGAAATCAAGGTCCCAGAGTCTGGAGGAAGAGAGGAGAGGCACAGAATCCACGTTGCTTGAGGTCCAGTGTAAAGTTTCCACAGTCAGTGATGGTTTGGGGTGCCATGTCATCTGCTGGTGTTGGTCCATTGCGTTTTCTGAGGTCCAAGGTCAACGCAGCTGTCTACCAGGAAGTTTTAGAGCACTTCATGCTTCCTGCTGCTGATTAACTTTATGGAGATGCAGATTTCATTTTCCAACAGGACCTGGCACCTGCACACTGTGCCAAAGCTACCAGTACCTGGTTTAAGGACCATGGTATCACTGTTTTTGATTGGCCAGCAAACTTGCCTGACCTTAACCCCATAGAAAATCTATGGGGTATTGTGAAGAGGAAGATGCAATACGCCAGATCCAACAATTCAGAAGAGCTGAAGGCCACTATCAGAGCAACATGGGCTCTCATAACACCTTTTTTTGCATTGGTCTTAATTGATATTCTAATTTTTAGAAATGTTGGCCAACTGAAAGGTATGAACATGAAAAGTATGAGTATGTACAGCACTCAATATTTAGTTGGGGCTCCTTTGGCCTGGATTACTGCAGCAATGCGGCGTGGCATGAAGTCGATCAGTCTGTGGCACTGCTCAGGTGTTATGAGAGCCCATGTTGCTCTGATAGTGGCCTTCAGCTCTTCTGAATTGTTGGGTCTGACGTATTGCATCTTCATAAAGTTTGTCAGCAGCAGGAAGCATGAAGTACTCTAAAACTTCCTGGTAGACGGCTGCGTTGACCTTGGACCTCAGAAAACACAATGGACCAACACCAGCAGATGACATGGCACCCCAAACCATCACTGACTGTGGAAACTTTACACTGGACCTCAAGCAACGTGGATTCTGTGCCTCTCCTCTCTTCCTCCAGACTCTGGGACCTTGATTTCCAAAGGAAATGCAAAATTTACTTTCATCAGAGAACATAACTTTGGACCACTCAGCAGCAGTCCAGTCGAGACGCTTCTGACACTGTCTCTTGTTCAAGAGTGGCTTGACAAAAGGAATGCGACAGCTGAAACCCATGTCTTGCATACGTCTGTGCGCGGTGGTTCTTGAAGCACTGACTCTAGCTGCAGTCCACTCTTTGTGAATCTCCCCCACAGTTTTGAATGGGTTTTGTTTCACAATCCTCTTCAGGGTGCGGTTATCCCAATTGCTTGTACACTTTTTTCTACCACATCTTGTCCTTCCCTTCGCCTCTCTATTAATGTGCTTGGACACGGAGCTCTGTGAACAGCCAGCCTCTTTAGCAATGACCTTTTGTGTCTCGCCCTCCTTGTGCAAGGTGTCAATGGTCGTCTTTTGGACAACTGTCAAGTCAGCAGTCTTCCCCATGATTGTGTAGCCTACAGAACGAGACTGAGAGACCATTTAAAGGCTTTTGCAGGTGTTTTGAGTTAATTAGCTGATTAGAGTGTCGCACCAGGGGTCTTCAATATTGAACCTTTTCACGATATTCTAATTTTCCGAGATACTGAATTTGGGACTTTCATTAGTTGTCAGTTATAATCATCAAAATTAAAAAAAATAAACATTTGAAATACATCAGTCTGTGTGTAATGAATAAATCTAATATACAAGTTTCACTTTTTGAATGGAATTACTGAAATAAATCAACTTTGTCATGATATTCTAATTTTATGACCGGCACCTGTATAAAAAGAAAGATTTCTATGCAAAACTTCAGTCTAGCAAAATTAGAAATGTAACTATCTTAAATCTTTACCACATAATAAATCCCCCCGTGGTTCAAGAAGGAATAGGGGACCATTCTGTTTATCTTACCCTGGCAGTAATCTTATCAGATCAGCAGAATACTCTCACCCAGTACTGACTCTTTCTATTTTAGATGGAATGCTGATGCAAGTCATTTTCAGCAGTAAACAATCCCATGAAGCATGGCGTCTTAACTGTAACTACACTTGACATTACTTTATTTAGTATACCATTAAAAAGGCAGTCAGACCTACAAGCGTTGAAATAATAAAAAACATCTTTTCTTTCACACTAGCTAACAGTTAACTTGGAGATACTAATGCCTGTGGGCTTTGAAGCAAGCTGGTGCTTCAATTCACTTGTTAAGTATTAGAGACATTTTGAAACTGAGGATGGCAAAACTTCCTTGAATTAACCCTGAGAAATTCTTTTAATGAGGCTTCTTTTTTTTCTGACACACAGCGCGTGGCTCATGACCACCATTAAAGACTGCTGGGATAAGTGAGAGGGAAGTTATCCGGTCTTAGGACTGTTTGTTTTTTAAAGAAGACAAAATAATCCCCAATAACAACAACTCCCCCCCCCCCCCACAACACCCCCTGCCCCAGCTATGCCAACAGTTCCTTTACAAAGAGAGGCTGACTAAGAGCCACTCAGGGGGCTCCAGTAGGCTTTGCGGGGGCTGAACTATTACATGACCCATCAAACGTGTTCTCAGGCAGCAGTTACTATGACCCACAGCCAAGTGTAGGTAGACCTGATGACTGTGCCATTGCCCCCCACATTCCCTGCTAATGCCTTGCTTCTTTGCTGCTTCGCTGCTTTCCTCCCTCATTATTCTTCCAAGGAGGGGCGAGAGCGGCCTGCTCGCTGACTCACTTTCAGCACGTATTCCATTACAACAGGTGGGAGGGCACAGAACGTTTTGTGGCGTTCTCTTCAGAGGCTGACACACCAATGTGGAGTGGAGTGGGGCAGATGGATGTGTGACTCACGCTAGTAAATGTCAGCCGCTGCACAATTTGTGTGCTGCCAAAAGACATGAAAAGGCACTGATTACTCACAAGGTTATGGAAAGCTGCTCTTAAAGATTAACATCGACTTTAATGACAAGCGGTTGAGACCTCCTTAGCACGTTAGTGGCATCTCCCTGGGAAGCGGAGATGCCAACTAAGGACTTATGTTTGGTAACATTAAGCCCCCAGATCCTGTCAATAAAGGCAATACACAATGGGTTCACAGAGTAAACATTACACAGGTGACAGGTACTGTGTCTTAACTGAGCTGTTAAAAGGCAGATGCTGAGAAGATAACAGATGACAAGGCATTTTGTGAGCCTCCTGGTATGCCCCCACCCTTAAGTAAGAAATGGGGGTCACCACATTGAGAAGCTAAGTAGCTTTGGGGTAGAAGATGTAAAGGTAAACAGATGTGATTATCTAGTAGTGGTGAATCTCTTCCCAAGAGGCTACTTGACTGGAAGTCTTTGTGCGCTTCAGATAGACAGACAGACAGACAGACAGACAGATAGATAGATAGATAGATAGATAGATAGATAGATAGATAGATAGATAGATAGATAGATACTCGGTGGGCTGGTGCCCTGCCCAGGGTTTGTTTCCTGCCTTTCG
Source organism: Polypterus bichir lapradei (assembly GCA_026402145.1). Lineage (NCBI taxonomy): Eukaryota > Metazoa > Chordata > Cladistia > Polypteriformes > Polypteridae > Polypterus > Polypterus bichir. The sequence continues at coordinate 7,058 of JANRMT010038213.1, read as the reverse complement.
CCCTGTGTTGGCTGGGATTGGCTCCAGCAGACCCCCGTGACCCTGTAGTTAGGATATAGCGGGTTGGATAATGGATGGATGGATGGAAATTCACATACCCCAGCAGCAGCCTACTGATAAAGAACAATATTAAATTAAAGAGTGATAAAAATGCAGGTAAAACAGACAATAACTTTGTATAATGTTAACATTTACCCCCCCGGGTGGAATTGAAGAGTTGCATAGTGTGGGGGAGGAACGATCTCCTCAGTCTGTCAGTGGAGCAGGATTGTGACAGCAGTCTGTCGCTGTAGCTGCTCCTCTACCTGGAGATGATACTGTTCAGTGGATGCAGTGGATTCTCCATGATTGACAGGAGCCTGCTCAGCGCCCATTGCTCTGCCACGGATGTCAAACTGTCCAGCTCCATGCCTACAATAGAGCCTGCTTTCCTCACCAGTTTTTCCAGGCATGAGGCGTCCTTCTTCTTTATGCTGTCTCCCCAGCACACCATCGCGTAAAAGAGGGCACTCGCCACAACCATCTGATAGAACATCTGCAGCATCTTATTGCAGAAGTTGAAGGACACCAACCTTCTAAGGAAGTATAGTCGGCTCTGTCCTTTCTTGCACAGAGCATCAGTATTGGCAGTCCAGTTCAATTTATCATCCAGCTGCACTCCCAGGTATTTATAGGTGTGTACCCTCTGAACACAGTCGCCTCTGATAATCATGATAACCATGAGGGGCCTGGGCCTCCTAAAATCCACCACCAGCTCCTTGGTTTTGCTGGTGTTCAGGTGTAAGTGGTTTGAGTCGCACCATTTAACAAAGTCCTTGATTAGGTTCCTATACTCCTCCTCCTGCCCACTCCTGATGCAGCCCATGATAGCAGTGTCGTCAGCGAACTTTTACACGTGGCAGGAATCCGAGTTGTATTGGAAGTCTGATGTATATAGGCTGAACAGGACTGGAGAAAGCACAGTCCCCTGCGGTGCTCCTGTGTTGCTGACCACAATGTCAGACCTGCCGTTCCCAAGTCACACATACTGAGGTCTGTCTGTAAGATAGTCCACGATCTATGCCACCAAGTGTGAGTCTACTCCCATCTCAGTCAGCTTGTCCCTAAGGAGCAGAGGTTGGATGGTGTTGAAGGTACTAGAGAAGTCCAAAAACATAATTCTTACAGCACCACTTCCTCTGTCCAAGTGGGAGAGGGATTGGTGTAGCATATAGATGATGGCATCCTCCGCTCCCACCTTCTCCTGGTATGCGAACTGTAGAGGGTCGAGGGCGTGGCGGACCTGTGGCCTCAGGTGGTGAAGCATCAGCTGCTCCATGGTCTTCATCACATGTGACGTCAGATCGACAGGCTGGAAGTCATTCAGCTCACTAGGATGTGATACTTTTGGGACTGGGGTGATGTAAGATGTTTTCCAAAGCCTCGGGACTCTCCCCTGTTCCAGGCTCAGGTTGAAGATGCGCTGTAGAGGACTCCCCAGTTCCAGCGCACAGGCCTTCAGCAGTCGTGGCTATACTTCCTATGGACCCCTTTGCTTTGCTGGCACAAAGTCTCCTCACCTCTCTGCACACCAGGGCTGTTGTAATTGTGGATGGGGGTGTCTCTCCTATGCTGGTATCAGCAGAAGGATGGGTGGAGGGTGCAGTACTCCGAGGTGAGAGTGGGTTAGGGTGGTCAAACCTGTTAAAGAAGTTGTTCATTTGGTTTGCTCTCTCCACGTCTCTCTCGATGGTGGCACCCCGCTTCGAGCTGCAGCCAGTGATGATCTTCATCCCATCCCACGCTTCCTTCATGCTGTTATTCTGCAACTTCTGTTCCAGCTTTCTCCTGTACTGCTCCTTCGCTGCCCTGAGCTGGACTCGGAGATCCTTCTGCACGTGCTTGAGCTCATGCTGATCACCGCCTTTAAAAGCCGTTTTCTTCTGGTTCAAAAGGCCCTTGATGTCACTTGTAATCCATGGCTTGTTGTTAGCATAGCAGCGTACTGTTCTTACTGGAACTACAATGTCCATACACAAGCTGATGTAGTCAGTAGTGCGGTCAACAGCCTCTTCAATCTTCTCACTAAGTATCCCCTGCAGGATATCCCAGTCTGTAGTTCCAAAGCAGTCTCTCAGAGCCTGCTCTGCCTCAGGGGACTACTTCCTGAATGAGCGCGTGGTTGTAGGTAGCACCCTCACTCTTGGTTTGTAGTGAGACTGAAACAGAACCAGGTTATGATCTGCTTTCCCAAGAGCAGGCAGTGGGGTGGCGCTGTATGCATCTTTAACGTTTGCATACAGTAGTTCAATAGTCCTACTCCCTCGGGTGTTACAGTCCACATACTGGGAGAAGGCAGGTAATGTTTTGTCCAGCGTCACATGGTTAAAGTCTCCAGCGATTAGCACAAGCACCTCAGGGTGCTGTGTTTGTAATTTACCACAGCAGAATGGATGATGTCACCTGCTATCTCCATGTCCGCCCGAGGAGGGATGTAAACAGTAACAACAATGACGTGTCTAAACTCTCTGGGCAAGTAATAGGGACGCAGACTTACGACCAACAGTTCGATGTCCCTGCAGCAAGTGGAGATTTTAATGTTTACATGTCCAGAGTTGCACCACCTTGCATTCACATAGAGAGCGAGTCCTCCTCCTTTCCACTCCCCGCAGGTATTTGTGTCTCTGTCCGCTCTAACTGTGCTAAACCCGGGTAGCTCCACATTAGCATCTGGGATGGTAGTTGTTAGCCACGTTTCACAAAAACACAACAAACTGCATTCTCTGTAGGTCGTGACATTTTTCACCAGCGCAGCCAGTTCGTCGATCTTATTTGGTAGTGAGTTCACATTTCCCAGGATCACAGAAGGCACCAAAGGCTTGTAGTGCCACTTTCTCACTAGTTGCTTGGCTTTTACTTTAGCTCCGCCTCTGCTGCCACGATACTGCCTTCTTACCTTGTCAGGTAAATAGGGAACCACACTGTTGCGGGCATTTGTTCTCAGCGCTTGAAGTTGACTACTTGAATAGATGAGTCTTGGTGTGTAAAAATCCATGTCCAAATACTAAAAAGTAGTAAAAAGTGTCCAGGGAACGAGTCCACATAAAAGAAAGTGATAGGAGTGATCAGTAAAATAGAAAAGTTGTACACTCGCAGTGGCCCCTGAGTCATAACACCTCTGTATAGTCTGACCCTCTCATATATATATATATATATTGTTTAACTAGCCCCGGACACAGACAGGCAGACATGTTATTAAGCACCACCACACGTTTATTTACAGTTCCTACTATTTACAAGTCAATAAATGCAACACAAAACCCCCAAGACTTCCCCAAAGTCCAGGCCTCTCACTCTCTCTCTGCCTTCCTTCTTCAGACTGCCTCCACTCTCTTCTTTGATCTTTTGTCCTCTCCTCACCTGACTCCAGCCCTGAATGAAGGGAGGCGGCCCCTTTTATAGTCACCCGGACGTGCTCCAGGTGCTTCTCGGCAATCTTCCACCGGCACTCCCCAGTGTGGCGTAAGTGCCGGCTGCGCACCCGGAAGCACTCTGGTTGTCCCCGGTCCTCTTCCCCCAAGCACTTCCGGGTGTGGCGGAAGTGCTGATGTCCAGGGCTCCAAAGGCAGCAGGGCGCCCCCTGGCGGCGACCATGGGCCCCTACAGGGTTGAGCCTCCAAAGCAACCAGGGTGGTCGCCCCCTCGTAGTCTGGAGGAGGCGCAAGCTGGACAGCAGCCCAAGCCACTCGCCACAATATATATATATATATATATATAACATTGTTTTGTATTTAACTATTATATTTGTATATTTCTACAGCACGTTTAGCAAGAATGCTAAGGTTTGAAGAAAAATCGTATTTCTTTACCTTTTCTCATTACATGTACAGGGGGCACAGTGGAGTCCATCCTCACAGTCTGCATCACATCCTGGTATGTGACCTTCTTGGCTCAAGAATGCAAAGCACTGCAAAGGTGGCACACCATATTACCAACAGCCAGCTGCTTTCTGATCAGAATCTTCACAAGAAACGGCTTCTTCTTCTTCTTCTTCCTCTTCATCTTTTTCCACTTCTATATGGTGTAAATGTGCTTGATCAGCCTTTTCCATGCGGCTCTGTCCAGCACCTCTTCACCAGTCAAGCCCTTTTCCTTCAGATCTTTTTTTCCTTCTTTATCCACCCACCTTCGCTTTTTCTTCCCCTGTAACTTCCATTCCCATTACTCTTTTGCCCACATATTCCTCATTTATCCTCATCACATGTTCATACCACTTCAACCTACTTTCCTGCACTTTCTCAGATATCTCTCCCACTTTTTTGTATCTTTGATTATTTCATTTCTTATTCTGTCCTTTTCTGTAACTCCACACGTCCATCTTAACATTCTCATTTCTACCATATCAAACTTCGTCTCCAGTGCTCTGTTTACTTTCATGTCTCAGCTCCATGTATCATTACTGGTCTCACCACTGTCCTAAAATCCTTACCTTTAACCTTCACCTTAATGCTTTGATCACACAATACTCCTGATACCTTCTACCAACTGTTCCATCCATACTGCACTCTATGGGTTATCACTGCATCTAATTTTCTGTCTTGAGCTACCACTGATCCTAGATATTTACATTTATCCACCCTTTTTGGTAGCTCTCCCTGCAGGATAACTTCTGAATTGTGATCGTTATTAAACTTACATATTCAATCTTCTTCTTCCTATTTAACTCCAATTCTTTATCTTCCACAGCCCTTCTCCATTTTTCCACCTTCCTTTCCAGTTCCTCTTTTCTGGTGCCATGCAACACAATGTCATCAGTAGAAAGTCTGAACCTGGGGGATTGCTCTTTTCTTTCAGAAGTCAACACATCCATAATCAGATTAAAGACCCCTGCTGTAGAATTAATCTTGTCTGTTAGCCCAACATTTCTTTTAACCCGAGTCCTCACTCCCTCAAAACAGTTCTCTGGCACTCCTTTCTCTATCATGCACCTCCAGACCTCTTGACATGGCACCCTATCATAAGCCTTCTCCAAATCACTAAACACCATATGTAGACCTTTCTGTTTTTCTTCTTGCTTTTCTATGAGCTGTCTCAATGCAACAACTGCATTGGTCTCCCTGGCATAAAACCAGACTGCCCCTCTGCTATGGTGGTCTTTATCCTAAGCCTTCTCTCTATAACCCTTTCTCAAATCTTCATTGTGTGTGACATTGGCTTTATCCTGCTATAAATTCCACAATCCTGAATATCACCCTTCTACTTATAAATGAGTATGATCACACTGTTCCTCCACTGCTAGATTAGATCTCTATATCCACAGCACATCTACTCCCTCTTCTCCTAAAGTCTTTTGCACTTCTGCTGGTATTTCATTAGGTCCTATTGCCCTTCCATTTTTCATTTTTTTTAGTGCCTCCTTCACTTCCTTCCTCATTACTCTTGGTATTATTCCTTCCTTGGGGACTCCATCCCCAACTACTACCCTTGGATTTTCTTCATTCTTTCTTCATTCTCAACAGTTTTTAAAAGTACCTCTTCCATGTATTCTTGTTCGTATCATGCTGACTCAAGACCATACCCTGATCATCTTTTATCTGACTAAAACTCTTTCCTGCCCTGTTCTTTCTCCCTTTTTTGTCTCCAAATTTTCATACTCCTCCTTGTGCCTTGGCTTTGCCATTGCCTTCTTTACTTCCTTGTTTGTATGCCTATACATTTCTCTATGCCCCTTCTTTCTTTATTGGTACCATTTCTTCTTTTCCTCCTTCTTTGGCTTTATCACATCATGCACCTCAGTGTTCCACCACCATTACTCTTTGTCTCCAGGTGGGCAACATTCTATCATACTAGGCAACACCCCTTCACCTACTCTTAATACAACTTTGCTCTTCTAATCCCACCATTCCTCCACACTCTGAAATGACTCAATTACACAACAAAAGGCAAACCAGATAATTAAAGACCTCAGCCATCCTTCAGAGCACCTTTTCTCACTCCTCTCTCTGGTACAGAGCCTTTGGCACGAGCACCACTATATGTAGGTACAGTTGCTATCCATATGATATAAGGGTCACCGAACAACCAGATATAGTAACAAGTACTGTGCATATTCCTGCAGATATACCACATAACTATATTGTAATTGTGCAGACAAGATGAATCAGTCTGGGGATGAGTCTCCAACAGTGGGAGCTGGCATTCCATCAGTCAAATGGGTAGCTTCAGTGCCAGCTGCATGGGAGCCATCAAAGTCAGACAGTGAGCCATCCTCCTAAGGACAATGAGCTACCTATAAGAGCGAAGTCAAGAGGGAGAATCCAATATATTTTACTGACTACACCGGATGGAACTGGATTTAGTAGACACCACTAAGTCAGAAATTTCAAGCAAGGTCAGGACCTATTGGGATAAGTTTCTTTGCCTGATTTTTTAAAGAATTGTTCTGTATCATTTTTTGACTAAATTGATTTAATTTTGATGTTCATTCATGGTGAATCCTTTTTATTTTGATAGTAAATATTTTTTTGGACTCTTTTGTCTGCCATTTTGGATTTGTATGATTGCCACCACTTTGAGCCATAGATAACTAGTTGTTAGTGGCATTTCCTTTGAGGTCATGATCTTTGATGGCAACATGAAAAGTTGAAAGGTCCCCTAGGGAGTTCCAGTTAGGGATTCAAAATGTTTTTCCAAATCGTTCATTTAAACTCTTATTTTGCAAAATGTTTCTTTGGTTCTCAACTTTTGGTCTTGTTTATTGTCCATGATTTTTGTCTCTCATTTTGGCTTTGACCCTTTTTTATCTTAGATTTATCTCCTGGGACACTGAAACTATTACCTGCTTGCAGACATAACAGAACTGACAAAACAAAAACATTAAGCAAACAGTGCAGATGATGTGCACCAATAATTGTAGTCAAAAGAGTTTGTGTGGGAAAATTTGATAACCAAAAATTAAAGGGAACCATAACCAGAGCTAAATCATATGTCAACAATTACAGCCAAAAATCAAAGCAAAAATATTTGCTAGCAGTAACTCAATAATTATCAAGAGTTAAAACAAAGTTCTTTGGGAGAAT
>JANRMT010038208.1:0-12909 GCA_026402145.1 Polypterus bichir lapradei | reverse complement strand
ATAGATAGATAGGAAAGGCAATATATAATAGATAGATAGATAGATAGGAAAGGCTCTATAAGATAGATAGATAGATAGATAGATAGATACTTCCCAATCCCAAGGGGAAATTCACATACTCCAGCAGCAGCATACTGATAAAAAACAGTTGAGGAGCACAATGAGAGACACTCGAGCTCCCATAGCACTGAGTCTGACGTGTGGTACAGAATGGCACTTTTGCCACTTGCAATATGGCGGACGTGCTGACATATCGTGTCGACTGGGCAACACAGTGAATGCGGCGTCTGTCTATGTTCCACCTAACCCAAAAGTGCTTACAGATCACGTGGGCAGAAGAATAGAAGCCCTTCCGGGTTGGACACTATAAACGGACTTGCCAGCCTCACAGCGTCGAGCCAGAGTTGAGGGGTGGAGGACAAAGCTTGCGAGGAGGAGGAGGAGGAAAGAAAGAAAGAAAGAAGAAATGACTTTGTCTCATATTATTTGGTGTTTTTGTACTGTGTTGTGAAGTGGGGAGCAACAGAAACGCTTCCCCACTGAAGAATAAAACGCGTGCTGAATTGAACTTGTGTCTCAGCCTGACTTTGTCGGGGTTCGGGGAGCGGTAAGTCCCCTGGTGGTCCACAGCAGCCAAATACAGAGTGGTCCAAGATGAAAACCTGCTCCACAGTGCACCCACCTCAGAATAAGGCAACGGTTCACCTTTCAGTACGACAGTGACCTGAAGCATACAGCTGAGACTATGCTGGAGCGGCTTCAGGAAAGAAAAAAAAATCTCCAACGGTCCTTGAGTGGCCCAGTTAAAGCCCAGACTTAGAACATACAGTACATTAGGTGGAGAGACCTGAATATGGACGTTTACAGACACTTCTGATCCAGTTTAACTGGGCATGAGAGGATCAGCCAGGAAGAATGGGTGAAAGTGCCTAAATCCAGGAGGGCAAAGATTGTAGAGACTCACCAAGAAGACTTAAGGCTGGAATTGCTACCAAATGAGCTTCTACGAAGTATTAAATTAAAGGTCTGAATACTTTTATGAATGAAAGATTTCAGTTTTTGATTTGGAATACATTTACAAACCTTTCTGAAACATGTTTTAACTTTGTCATTATGGGTTATCAAGTGTAGATTATGGGCTAAAATGGCAAATGTTTCCATTTCAATTGAAATCTACAATCATATGAAGTGTGCATAAAGTGAAGGGGTCTGAATACTTTCTGAATCCAGTGAACATACATATGATAGATATTATGTATATCCATCCATTATCCAACCCGCTATATCCTAACTACAGGGTTACGGGGGTCTGCTGGAGCCAATCCCAGCCAACACAGGGCATAAGGCAGGAAACAAACCCCAGGCAGGGCGCCAGCCCACTGCAGGGCACACACACACACACACACCCACCCACACACCAGGGACAATTTAGGATCATCCTGTGGGAGGAAACCCATGCAGACACGGGAGAACATGCAAACTCCACCCAGGAAGCGAACCCAGGTCTCCTAACTGCAAGGCAGCAGTGCTACCGCTGCCCCGATATTATGAATATGATTTATTTATTGTATGGTAGTTTTGTCAACTGTTCTGATGATACATATAAGTAACAATTTAATTATACTGAGTGTAAATGACAATAAACTATACTGGATTTGAGGCAACAAAGCAGGCCAATCTAAGAATATTTAATTTTTTTTATTTACTTTCACTTCCACTAGACCACAGTTATTATGCAAATCTTAAATTGACGTTTAAAAGGAAGACAGAAAATAAAGAATGTTCCTATTACTAAAGTTGTTTTATTCTAACCTTTTACTGGCGCACACCAGAATGAATGGCAGCCTCCACGTACCCGCCTATGCATCGAAATATAAACTACAACTCCCGGCAGCCTCTACTTCTTTTCCGCTTCCCATTGACTCCCGTTGACCCACTGCAGGCGGAAAGCTGGTTGGCGACGTGGAAACATGGAGGCGTGAAAGCTAGTATGTATTAAATTAGAATAATAATGTCAGTCGTTTAAACGTCAAGAAAAGAACATTGCATTTTGTAGGATTAACGACGAGTTCAGGACTCTTACCTCGGAAGAAACAGTTACAATAAAGAGACGCAAGGAAAGGTACGTGCATTGAGGTTGAGGATAAAAGGTACTGAGAGGTGTGTTTGTGTTTGCTGTGTGTTAACTGATTTGAGCTTATCTGATCAGAATCTTCCGTGGTCACTGCATTGATGAAACCTGCACTGTTGTGTCATGGACACCCTCAATAAATTCCTTTTTGTGTAAAGTGTTAAGAAGAAGAAGAGTCACAGAATTAAAAAAAAAAATAAAAAAGATGTAAGGTTTGTGGTTGCCGCGCTCATTTGTATCCTGCCTATGCGGATGCAAGTTCACTTTGAAGTGCAAACGAGTAGCGTTCTGTCGGACAGTGTCGTGGGGAAAACTTGGATGATATGGCTTATTAATCCGTGTATCCATTCCGCATGTTCTGTTTTATTTCGCTGGAAACGGGTGCAAGAACTGATAGCTTTGGGGCGCAGGACTTGTATTAACTGTGCCCATTGCAGAGGAAACGGTCGGGTTCAATTTCTGCACGAACCGATGAACTTGGAAAAGAGGAGCGCCTGTCATGGGGTTACCCTTTAGTGTCGTGTCACATTGATCCCTAAAAGGCTGGATGTTAATGGTCCAGGTAGTATCCCTGTGGAGCTGGTATGCTTGTCATGTCTGCATCAGCGTAATCTACGGAATCTACTCTTTGCCTAACATAGACAGCCAGATACAGTTTAAGTTACTCAGAGAGTGTAATGTGGATGTGTACATTCATGATTAGGTCTTGTGATGGAGTGGTAAACTTTCCTTTTAATTCTTTCCTGTTTGCATCTGATGCTGTGTACTGCACTTCATAAACACATTGAGATGGCATTAGTGTAAGAACCATTAGTTAGGTTATGTAATATTGATAGAAGTATTTTCTTAGTTAGGTTAACATGCATGCCTGTATTTTAGGGTTCTGTTGTAACCGTCACAGGCTAAATTATAAATGGAATATAATAATTATTTCTTGTCTCACTGACAACAGACCCAGTTTATGATCTGCCTTGTTGTTAGTAAGACATGGAGGGCAAACCGTTTCAAACCGTATGTACAGAATGTACTAAAGTGAAGCCATAGAGAAATAACACAACCTTTAAGTGTAGGAAGTAAATGAAGTTAAGATTGTGGTGAAGCAGAGAAGAAGTCTTTTCTGCGTGTGTAATAGCTTTCTTCTGAATATTTGTGATTTGTTCCTTTTTATATTTTCTCTAAACTTTTTAAAACAAACTTTTTGAACCGAGAGATTTCTTTGTTTGTTTGACTTCACGCCGGGTCCAAACTTGCTAACTCAGTTGCTACTCGATTTTGGGAAACCTGGAAAAGATGCAGCTACAATTAGATTTGACAAACTTTATTAATCCCAAGGGGAAATTCAGATGCATACAGCATCAGAAAAAAACAAGGATAGGTAATCAATAAATAAGTGTGCATTGCACAGAAGTTTCAAAATTAACTTAAAGAGTGCGTCTGGAGGATACATAGATTTGCCTGATAAAAGTGGGCAGAAGAGACCCCCAGACAGAAAATAAAGAATTTTCCTTTTACTAAAGCTGCTTGATTTGAACGTTTTGATGAACGTTCGTGCATTGAAAAGTACACATCATCTCCGGCCCCAGAGATGCACACTGTGGTGGAATAAGCCTGTGGCTAAAAGTGTTCCAAAAGAGCACCTCCTGCAGGGGATTTTTCTCGTTGGCATCCAGTCCTCTTTTCCAAAATAGCTTCCAGTGTGTCCAGTGTTCTCCCTGTGATGGAGCAGGCTTTCCTGCGAAGTTTGTTCAGGCATTGTGTATGTTTTATGAGCTCAGGTTACTTCCCTAGGAGACTGGCTACTGTGGACTGATAGAACATCTCCAGCATGTGTGCTGTGTGCATCAAAAGATCCAAGTCTCCTTAGGAAGCCCAGTCTGCTGTGGCCCTTCTTGTATCTTCCCACAGTATGGTCAGACCAGTCTGGTTTGTTGTTCATGTGAACCCCCAGGTACTTGTAGCTCTGCAGCATGTCCTTCCATGGCCTGCCCCTGGATGTTGACAGTTTTCAGAGGCTCCTTGGAAGTCCACCACCAACTCTTTCATCTCGTTGATGTTGACTTACAGGTTGTTGTCTGAAGAATTCAGCCTTTCGAATTCCACTACAGTGGACCTTTGACTTACGAACTCAATTCGGTCGCGAGGGCTGGTTGTAACTCAAATTGGTTGTAAGTCAAGACTATTTTTCCCATAGAGGAGGGGGCAGTAAGGTTAGTTTTAATAATGTCCTCTCCACTGTTGGCCTAGTTATTTTATTTTTCTGTGTTTTTATGTTTGCCCTTTAAATTCCTAAATTTTAATCTGATCCGATTTTAACCCTAGTTTTATCTAGATTTATAACCCTTTGTATTATTTTAAAGCCAGTTTTTAAGTATTGATTTTTTAACCCTCTTCGATGTTTTTAGTGGCCGTTTTTAGAAACTGTTTTAAGACTATTTTTGAGGTACTTTTAAAATTTATTAGAATTAATTTATATACTTCTTATTGGTCTTTTTAAGTTTTAGAGAATGGCCTATCTTAACTATTTATGGGGGGTTTTCAAATACTTTATGGCTGTTATAGGGATAAGTGAGGTGCCGGGGTAACATGGTGGATTCACCATACGTCACTAGTGTACCAGTGCGTGGGTGTGCCCCAATAATATTGGGGTACACTTAATCTCCATTAACCCTAACTTAACCTTTTAATAATAAAAAAGGGTAGTATAATGTGCATAATTTACAAAAACACCAATAATTTTTCTAATGTACTAACCAAAAAGTTATAAAAAGTGCCTAGCCTACCAGAAACAACAATTTCACACTGTACTCACCATTTAATTTGACATCTTTGGGCTGCAGGAAGGGAGGAGGAGGAGGAGGAGAATGAAACGGAAGGTGGTTATTGTTAAGAAAGAACATCCTTATACAAATCTTTTCTTTGTAAAATTGTCGAGATGGTGTATTTCGACATGCTGTACATATTAGCGAGATCGGTCACACGAACACCACTCTCATATTTGCGCACAATTTCCTTCGTTTCGATTGTAATCGCTGTTTCTCAAGTTAATAATGACAGTAGTCGAGCACTCAGTCCAAAGCTGGTCATGTTGTGAACTGCTGTAACAATACACTCCAAAGCAAGCCGGTGCTGACTCAGCCTGATGACATCATCATGTGCTGTACCAGCCCGCTAGCTAACATCCCTTAACAATCGCTTTCTTTACCTTCGTTGCCTTCTCTTCCTTCCTTAGCAATTATGCGTCTTGCTTGCCATGGTCTTAGTGAATTATATATATAGATAGATCACTGCACTGACCGAAATTACGTCCACAAACACATGTATCTGGGCTCCGACTGACGCTTACGAACGCTCTCGGCTGTTTGTTTACAATCGCACAAGCGGTTCGGGTCGTAACGCAAGATGTTGGTCGTAAATCAAAACAAAAATTTTGGTCGTAATTCAAGTTGTTCGCATGTCAAGCCTGGTCGTTTATCAAGGGTCGACTGTACTTTTATAATCTCTAACCTGCTGTGCATGTGTATCGCGCCAATGTTTTTGAACCTCTTTATGAAGTCTTTTATTTCTGACCCCGATTGGACCTACGAGGTTTTCAATTCCACTTGGCCCAGGCTGCCAAAAGCATTCCAATAACTGAGCTGTTAGATGTCCGTGATCTTGTTTTAAAGTCTAGTCTTGCGGGACGTCAAAGTGTCTTTCCAAGAAGGTCTCGTCTCAACCTAAGATTTTTTTATATAATAGAGAAATATTTGTCCGTTAACATTGTCTTCATTGAGGAGATATAATAATACAAATTATGTGTCATTTTCACACATTCAAGTTTACATTTCAGGAACTGTGTTGATAAGTCGAGCAAAATGACCCCTTTTATTGGCTGACTAAAAAGATTACAATATGCAAGCTTTCGGGGCAACTCGGGCCCCTTCTCCAGGTAAGATTATGTCCAGAAAGCTTGCATATTGTAATCTTTTTAGTTAGCTAATAAAAGGGGTCATTTTTCTTGGCTTCTCAGTCTTACAGGTGAGGGGACGCTGGCGCACGCAAGTTGCTGCCGCTCCTCCCTGTTAACAACACTTTTCGCAAAATTCGCCTTAATTCTACACTTTCTCACGCTTGTTTTATTTCTTTTATTGTACGTATAGTTCGTGGATACAGCCAACTTGAATTGCATGGATTTGGCTTAATATTTACAGATTTTATGGACTCTACTTTGACTGGGAACAGCTGAGTCTGTGGATCGCGGGACGAGACCTACGAACATTTCTTTGTACCTGGCATATATGACCTCGGGATGATCTGTCTCCGTGATTATATTCGCTATGCTGATCTGCTCCAGATTCCTTTTACAGTACTCTACGACTGGGATCTGATCTGACGCTCATACTAACCTGGCTTATGGCTCCGGGGCGATCACGCATGAAATGAACAAGCGTTACTGTTTGTGGCTGTGTATTGGAACCTCCAAATCCTGCTACCTCCTCCTGCTATGCTTTCTGCTGCTTTGCTATCGCCGTTCACCTCATCTACGCTACCACACCCGCCTGTCCTAATGGTTCCGCTATGCTGTGCTGCTTCTCCACTGCTTTTCAGATAAGTATTGCCAAGTATCATGCTAAAATACTCTCATGAAAAACTCCTTCTTATTAAACAGTTTGTCCAGAGCAAATGGTCTGATTGGAACATCCTAAAAGACGCCGGTATTTTGCAGCGCCCGAAATATATACATCGTGGGTCAGGTCGCCGCCATCGCCGGGCTGCGAATGAAAAGACAACCGGCAGCATTTGCTCAGGAATAAGCCTTCCTTCTCATGGCCCTGGAAATACAAGTGTCAGTGTGCCAAATTTACATTGTGTGGAAATAAACCCTGATCACAAAAGATGCCTCATTAACTAATATTGCACTGTTTAACTCGAGATCTCTTAATGGCAAAGCATTGGTGCTCTCAGAACTCATCACTGACACCAAACTTGATATACTGTGATTAACGGAGACTTGGCAAAAACCGAACAAACTGACGTCTCTCACGGAGGTGACTCCACCTGGTTTCACTTTCCATACAGAACCTCGAAACTCTAGACAAGGAGGTGGGCTAGCGGTAATTATCATAGCAGACTTAAATATCAAACGAATCCCAATTGACTGTCCACTGTCTTTTGAGTGCCTGGCTCTTAAACTAATAACAGAAACAGGTCCTGTCTCACTCATTGTTCTTTATCGTCCCCCAAAATACAATGCATCCTTCTTATCTGATCTGATTGAACTTTTAACCCACCTAAGCTCTTACTCTCAGAGAATTATCCTTCTTGGTGATTTCAACATCCATATTGACACTACTACATCTAAACTGAGAAATGAATTCCTATCCTTACTGGACTGTTTTGACTTGACACAAGATGTTGATTTTCCCACCCACTCTGGTGGTCATATATTGGATCTGATCTGCACTTCTGGACTATCTGTTGCCAATATTTACAGCACTGATTTGGGACTCTCTGACCATAAAGCAGTATTTTTCACTGTCTCACTGCCTTTACCTCCTCTTATCTGTAAACGACAAATTTCTTACAGAAACCTTAAAAATATCTGTCCCTCTATCCCTTCTGGATCCATTTCTGATCTTTTACTGTCTGCACCTATTCCGTCAACACTAGATAGTCTTGTTGATCACTATAACTCAGCCCTTCATTCAGCATTAGATAAAACAGCTCCTTTAAAATATAAGGAGGTTTCCTTTAAACGTTCAGCTCCTTGGTATAACTCAGAATTGCGATCTATGAAAGCAGCTGGCCGACGCCTTGAGAGAATGTCACGTAAGACTGGCCTCACCGTGCACATCCAGGCGTTCTCTGACCACCAAAGAGCTTACAGAGAAGCACTAACTGCTGCTAAGAACACCCACTATGGCAGAATAATAGAAAGTGGCCACAATAACCCAAGGGTTTTGTTTTCTGTAGTTAATAAACTACTCGAACCTGCATCTGGCCCAACTACCTCTGCTACTGAAGTCTGTGAGGATTTCCTCCACTTTTTCCGTAACAAAATTAAAGATCTAAATAATTCAACTAACATAAATGCATCATCTGTTTATATCTCTCCCTGTTTTCCCACTCCATCCAGCTCCTTCTCTAAGTTCTCACCAGTCACATCTGCGTTTATTAATAACCTGCTTTGTAAGATGAGTCCGACTACTTGTTTACTGGACCCCATCCCAAGCACACTACTGAAATCCTGCCTTCATGTCATAATCCCGACTGCTACAACAATAATAAACTCATCCCTTGACACTGGCTCTGTGCCGCTCACTTTTAAAATCGCTTCTGTAACCCCAATGTTAAAAAAGTCTGGTGTTGATGCTGACAATCTTAACAATTTCCGGCCTATTTCCCACTTACCTTTCCTGTCAAAAGCTCTTGAGCGTGTTGTAGCTTCCCAGCTCACCAGTTACTTAACTACTAATAACTTGATGGAACCCTTTCAGTCTGGTTTCAGGGTGCAGCACAGCTGTGAAACTGTTCTGCTACGGGTAACCAATGATTTGCTTATGGCAGCAGACTCTGGACAAACCAGCATATTAATTCTATTAGACCTCAGTGCAGCATTTGACACTCAGGTCAGACATGACATTCTACTGTCCAGAATGGAGAACATGCTGGGTATCTCTGGCACTGCCCTCCAGTGGTTCAAGTCCTATCTGACTGATAGGCAAGAGTTTGTTAGTGTTGGCAACAGCAGATCCAGCTTGGCGCCAGTCACACAAGGAGCTCCTCAGGGCTCTGTCCTTGGCCCTCTTCTCTTCTGTATTTATATGCTTCCCCTCGGCCATATTATTCGTAGCTATGGACTGGGCTATCATTTTTATGTAGATGATACTCAACTCTACTTTAATGTTAAAAGTGGAACTTCATTAGAGCTTTCTCAGCTCACAACCTGCCTTAGTGAAATTAAAACCTAGATGGAGCAGAACTCTTTAAAATTAAACTGCAACAAAACTGAACTCCTGCAAATTGGGACTAAAATGCAACTTAATAAAATGAGCTCCTTCCCAGTCAATCTTGGCGGTGATCTCATCAGACCTGCCTCTACTGCAAAGAATCTTGTTGTCATTTTTGATTCCTCCCTTTCTTACTCCGCTCACATAAATCACATTAAGAAACTTTCTTACTTTCACCTCTGTAACATATCCCGTGTTCGCTCCTTCCTGTCCTTTTCTAATGCTGAGAAACTTGTCCATGCTTTTATCACATCTCACATCGATTATTGTAACTCGCTGTTGGCAGGTGCCCCTTCTAATCTTATATCACAGCTCCAGCTTATTCAAAACTCGGCTGCAAGAGTCCTTACTCGAACCAGCAGCAGCGAGCACATCACACCCATCCTGCTCCGTCTTCACTGGCTCCCTGTGTCTTACAGAATCGAATATAAAATCCTACTAATAACCTACAAAGCCTTAAATAACCTGGCGCCAAACTACATCAGTGACCTTCTCCATCACTATGTTCCTGTCCGCCCAATAAGGTCCTTTGATTCTGACAATCTTGTTGTGCCCCACACTAATCTGCACTTCACGGGTGACAGGGCCTTCAGCTGTATAGCGCCCAGACTCTTGAATGACCTACCGAAATTAATCAAGTCAGCTGACTCCATGAATTCTTTTAAAAAACAACTCAAAACGCATCTGTTCAGGAAGGCTTTTAGCTCTACTTGACTTCATTCCCCTTCTCTCAGTTTACCTCTCTGTCAAGATGCTCATGTAACCTGTATGTGTGTGCTAGACCATCAATTCTGTTGTCTGTTAGGCTTTTCTCTGAATTTACTGTCTTAATCTTCTTTATTTATTTATTTGGTTTGTACAATGCTATACGCTGTATACCCTGCTGTTCTTTCTTATATTCTGTAAGTGCCTTGAGCATGGGAAAGGCGCTATATAAATAAAATGTATTATTATTATTATTCTCCATAACGGCTAACACGGCACAACACCCTGGTACTAAGAACTGTGCTGATTAACTTCTTGTGGTTCCGTACAATAAAGCAGAAGTTGCAGAACAACAGCATGAAGGAAGTGTGGGATGGGATGAAGATTATCACTGGCTGCAGCTCGAAGCGGGGTGCCGCCATCGAGACAGACGTGGAGAGAGCAAACCAAATGAACAACTTCTTTAATAGGTTTGATCACCCTAACCCACTATCACCTCGAAGTACTGCATCCTCCAACCATCCTTCTGCTGGTACCAGCATAGGTGAGACATCCCCACCCACAATTACAGCAGCCCATGTGAGCAGAGAGTTGAAAAGACTTCGTGCCAGCAAAGCAGCGGGTCCAGATGGTGTATCGCCACGACTGCTGAAGGCCTGTGCGTTGGAACTGGGGAGTCCTCTACAGCGCATCTTCAACCTGAGCCTGGATCAGGGGAGAGTCCCAAGGCTTTGGAAAACATCTTGTATCACCCCTGTCCCAAAGGTATCACGACCTAGTGAGCTGAATGACTTCCGGCCTGTTGCTCTGACGTCACATCTGATGAAGACCATGGAGCGGCTGCTGCTTCGCCACCTGAGGCCACAGGTCCGCCACGCCCTCGACCCGCTGCAGTTCGCATACCAGGAGAAGGTGGGAGCGGAGGATGCCATCATCTATATGCTACACCGATCCCTCTCCCACCTGGACAGAGGCAGTGGTGCTGTAAGAATTATGTTTTTGGACTTCTCTAGCGCCTTCAACACCATCCAACCTCTGCTCCTTAGAGACAAGCTGACTGAGATGGGAGTAGACTCACACCTGGTGGCATGGATTGTGGACTATCTTACAGACAGACCTCAATATGTGCGTCTTGGGAACTGCAGGTCTGACATTGTGTTCAGCAATACAGGGGCACCGCAGGGGACTGTACTTTCTCCGGTCCTGTTCAATCTATATACATCAGACTTCCAATATGACTCAGAGTCCTGTCACGTGCAAAAGTTCGCTGATGACACTGCTATTGTGGGCTGCATCAGGAGTGGGCAGGAGGAGGAGTACAGGAAGCTAATCAAAGACTTTGTTAAATGGTGCGACTCAAACCACTTACATCTTAACACCAGCAAAACCAAGGACCAAATTGGACTGAACTGCCAATACTGATGCTCTATGTAAGAAAGGTCAGAGCAGACTATACTTTCTGAGAAGGTTGGCATCGTTCAACATCTGCAGTAAGATGCTGCAGATGTTCTACCAGACGGTTGTGGCGAGTGTCCTCTTCTACGCGGTGGTGTGCTGGGGTGGCAGCATAAAGATGAAAGACGCCTCACGCCTGGACAAACTTGTTAAGAAGGCAGGCTCTATTGTAGGAGTAAAGTTGGACAGTTTAACATCTGTGGCAGAGCAACGGGCACTAAGCAAACTCCTGTCAATCATGAATAATACACTGCATCCACTGAACAGTGTCATCTCCAGGCAGAGGAGTAGCTTCAGTGACAGACTTTTGTCACTGTCCTGCTCCACTGACAGACTGAGGAGATCGTTCCTCCCCAACACTATGCGACTCTTCAATTCCACCCGGGGGAGTAAATGCTAACACTTTTTTTTTTTTTTTCATTTTTATTACTATTTAATTTAATATTGTTTCTTTGTATCAGTATACTGCTGCTGGATTATGTGAATTTCCCCTTGGGATTAATAAAGTATCTATCTATCTATCTATCTATCAATAGTATTTAGTAAAGGCTAATGAGCCATCTAATTAAATTACTTAAGGTTGACTTTCTAGGACCGCTTACAAATTCCTGCATAAGCCCCTTCAGCTTGAGAAGCAGGTGCACTTTGAAAATATGTGGGTTCAACCAACACACAGCCCTGCTCTGCCCCCACAAAAATAGCGAAGTAAAAACAAATGATGCCAACAGCATTGACTGACTGAGTGGACAATATTTAAAAGGCAAGTATGTAAAATTGCACAAACACTCCTAAATTCAATTCACTACCATTTTATTCATTTAATTACCAAAGTGCAAACACTACGTACAACAAATAGTCTAACTCCAGCTTAATAATAATTACATTATTTTTCTTTTTTTGGTAGAACCACATTGAGCTGCCCTTTGTATCTGAACACTTATACCAGTAGTAGTTTGCGTTTAATGATATTTGCGAGCTGATTTTCGTTTTTGTGCTGGGACTCTACCTAATTTGAGTCAAATTACTCCTTACTATTCTTTGGAGTTGACTACTTTCATATTTTTGCTTTTGATTAAATTCTGTTGGATGCTTTTGTTATTATGTGTTAAATTTTATGGTTTGTCTGCGGTGGGCTGGCGCCCTACCTGGGGTTTGTTTCCTGCCTTGTGCCCTGTGTTGGCTGGGATTGGCTCCAGCAGACCCCCGTGACCCTGTTGTTAGGATGTAGTGGGTTGGATAATGGATGGATGGATTTTACAGTTTGTGGAAATCTTATACAGTGGAACCTCAGTTCACGACTATAATTCGTTCCAAAACTCTGGTTGTAACCTGATTTGGTCGTGAACCAAAGTAATTTCCCCCATAGGATTGTATGTAAATACAATTAATCCGTTCCAGACTGTACAAACTGTATGTAAATATATATTTTTTAAGTTTTTAAGCACAAATATAGTTAATTATACCATAATATGCACAGCGTAATAGTAAACTAAATGTAAAAACATTGAATAACACTGAGAAAACCTTGAACAACAGAGAAAACTAACACTGCAAGAGTTTCTTCTATAGCGCTACAAACCACTCGCTAAAAACACTTTTTTTAATGAGTTTTAAACACAGGGAAAAAAA
>JANRMT010038158.1:2025-14095 GCA_026402145.1 Polypterus bichir lapradei | reverse complement strand
AGTAGGTTCTGTTTAGTCGACAGAAATATCTTTGGTAGGAATGTAAGTTAAATTTAGTCATCATTGCATAAATTTTTCTTCACCATAGAAATTTAAAGACTAAATTCAACTTACATTCCTACCAAAGATATTCTGTCGACTAAACAGAACCTACTTATATCCAAATAGAACTTGAAAAGATATATTTTTTCGAATCTGATCGCGCATTTTAGATCGACTTGACGCGCACTACATCGAGCCCGCGTGCTATTGTTCTCTCACCTGCCTGCCTCAATAAGTCACCGTCGCTTCGCTCTTACTTTTTTACCGTTCATTTAATCATGGCTAGTCGCGAAAAAGTTAGAAAATGGAAGGAGGATTACACTGAGTATGTAATTTGGATTGGCAATGCTAAATTGTCTTGTGTGTGTGTTCGTCCTACAATGGCGATTAGTGATTGTTCCTGAATTTTGAGCAATACCCTTTGGGACTGGCTCCAACTGCCCCATGACCCTTATCTAGATAAGCGGGTTGGGAAAATGGATAGATGGTGGATTTATGAAGTCGCTGAAAATATAGAATACCAAAAGGAAACAGAAAAAGTTCTAAAAGTTAATGTTTGAAACTAATTTCAAACGAATTCAAGTTAGATGACACAGTGGTTCAGTTTTTAACATTCCTGCCTACAAAGTTTGCACATTCTCTCCATGTTCGTTTGGGTTTTCCCTGTGTTCTCAGGTTTTCACCCCATACACCAATATGGTATATGATAGTTTAACAAGCAGCTTTATGAGTTAATTTTGGGGTTGTTCTGCAATGGACTAATGTTCTATCCAGTCCTTGTTATCACCTAGTGTCGTCCTAATAAATATTGGCACTCTGTGACCCTGAACTAAATAAGCAGGTGTCATACAAATGCCCTGGCTGCAAATTGGTAAAATGGTTAAAGTGTTCACTGAACAGAGTCCAAAACAGAACTGATGGTGGGATGCAAACATGACAGCTTTAAAGGTCGAGACAGGAAGTGATGTCATCAGGACCGGAAGTAACACCCTCAATGGTACCAGTGCCATCATCATAGGCGCCAGAAGCAAACGGGATTTTCCGTGGATGGTCCGCAGAGGATTGAGAGAGAAAGTCAGTGCAGCTCTCCACCCCCTGGTCTGGTGTAGTACTACAATTATTCAGGCCCTTTAGCTGCCTCCCAATCACACATGTGTGACACAGGTTACAAAGTGAATGGAAGGAGACCATGTAGTATTAGTTTCTTCCTTTTGTGTGTGTCGTTAATTTAAAAGTAATGCTAAAATACTGTAACTACCATCCATACCTTCATACTACTGGTTATCTCTTTCTAGATGTGTCTATTGTGGCTACCTTGTAAATTTCTATGCACACTTCATCTACACCTTGCTTCTTATTAATTTTGAACATAAAGAGTCTTCCCTAGCATATCTTCGACTCCTATGGATGCCATCTGTTTGCTTGGAAAATCCATAGCTACATTTTAATTGTACTCTTAATAGATTATATGTGCATGTTCTTCTTCATTTGCAATCTTCTCTAATCTCTACTTTTTCCTGCTCTCTTGTTCAGTTTTTCCTGTGGTTGCTTTTTACGCCATCACCACCTAATCGAGGATCTGTGTAGCTACCCATAGTGATTGAATGAAGGCAGTTCCTCAGCTGTCAACAGGACCCACTGCACTCCTCAGGAAAAAAGCTTGGAAACAATGAGGTAGAATGCTCAATGGGGTCTAGGTGGTCTTTCAGCCTTGGGATCTCTGCAGATTTTGTTTTTTCTTTAGCTTAACTGGCTACTGGCCATCTGAGCTGATTATCAGACTGATCTTTAGAGACTTACAATACAATATTACATATAAGAGCACTACTAATTGTATATATATGTTATGTAAGCTGATATGGATTTATTTTTGTTACTTATTCTTTATTATTCTTACCTAATTTAATTTGTTTTTCTTTTCTTGTAACTGTTTCTTTTACATCTTGTAAAGTGCCTTGAGCTACATTCTGTTTTTAAAAACATGTTATAGAAATAAATGTTGTTGTTGTTAGTCAATTATGCCCCCTTTTTTAGCAGGATTTTCTGTCCCCTGCCCCCTAGCGACCCCTGTCAATTTGGTTCTTCAGTAACGAGTATGGATTCTATGACTAAGGACTATATTGTTAGATTTCCACCTAATTTTACACTTTCAGAACCTGTTTTCTCCTGTTATCCTCTTGCTAGTCTTGCAGAGCCACATGTTATGATATATATGCTTGGAGACAACCATGAGTGAATTTTGCTTAAAACTGGTTGAGATCAATTAGATGAGTCACAGAGTGTCACATTTCTTAGCCAATCTTAGGTGATGCTCAAAATAGGTGTGGTGAATTAAACAACAAAGACCAGTGGTGCTCTCGTTAACCTGGACTGACATACAGCGAGTTTATGTTTACGATAAATTGTCTACAGCCAAAAAATCCAGAAAAAAAACCCTACTAAATATATACAGTATATGTATGTTGCATGTGCGGAGAGCACTTTGCTTGTGTTAAAGGGAAAATCCCTTCTATAAAATAAGATTATATATTTGCATTTGAAAAAATCAAAGGACTAGTGATAAAAGTAAGCAACACATTTTCACAGGTGATGTGTGCTGTCTGTTGTACAGTTATGGCAATAGTGTCATTGTAAGGTTGAAAGAGCTAGCAGTTATATTAGTTAAAATATGAATTGCAAAATATGCATTTGAAGTAAATGGTGTGTCACACTCTGTCAAAAGTAGGTGAAAAGAACTGTCTTTAAGAGTTGATAATGAAGAGAAAGGTGCAGATTTCAATACTCAAAACCCCCTAAATCAACAAATTTACCTAACGACACCAGTCGAAATATGAATGAGGCTGCACAAATTCTTCTTTGTGACTGAACATCAAAATGAATAAATACAAGAAATTAAAATTACTGTCTAGTTGGAAATGCAAATATGCCATGACAGAGTATAGCCTCTTTTGTTTAAACACATAGACCACAATGCTTATCTGAACTCTATTTGCTGCTGTTATGCCATATAGTGATGCAATAGTCAAAAGATATCATTGTACAAAAAAGCACTTCTCAAACATGTGGAGCCAAGCAACTGCAGTAGTCTACATGTATGTGCTTGTGTGTGCATGTCTTGTGTCCTCCATTGACATTCTCATAGCAATGTACAAATTAATCATTAAGCTTCATTTGCCTTGTTCTTCTAAGCTTCTGAAGAACTGCAACAGTACCTTTTTATTTTCTTTCAGTGTCAAGTCTTTTGCTCAGTTTCTGTTTGCTTTGCTAGCATTTTCATTTAAAACCCAGCCAGCACTGGAGGCAGGTGTTTTAGGAAGGAGCCCTGTGGTTGGAGCCTTTGCAGCGGCACTATTAACTACAAAGAAGTTGTCCCCAGATGTGTATTCTCATTTGAGAGTCATACCATACCATACCATTTTATTTGTTGAGCGCTTAAAAGCACAGCATTACAACTGACCGAAGCGCTGTACAGTTAAAAAGAAACAGGACTAAAAACAAAATATTAAAAACAAACATTAAGAGAATTAAAACAGAGATACTAAAAACAGGTCAGAGGACCCAATAAAATAAGAGAAATAGGAAGAAGCAAGTGGAAATGAGACAGGTTAAGAATTAAAAGCCAATGTAAAGAAGTGCGTTTTTAGGCATGATTTAAATGTGGCGACTGAGGCGGCTTGCCTAACCACTAAGGGTAGGGAGTTCCAGAGCCTGGGTGCACAGACGGAGAAAGCCCTTTCACCACGAGCTTTAAAATGTGCCTTGGGAACTGTTAGGAGCAGCTGATCTGCGGATCTAAGAACACGAAGAGGATTATGACGATGGAGCAAGACACTCAAATAGGCGGGGGCTAGACCATTTAGTGCCTTATAGGTTAAGAGGAGTATCTTAAAATCAATTCTGAATCTAATCGGCAGCCAGTGTAGGGTTTTTAAAATTGGTATAATGTGTTGGCTTCTGCTACTTCCAGTTAGAAGCCTTGCAGCCGCATTCTGAACCAGTTGGAGTCTAGAAAGAGTGGCTTTCCTGATACCAAAAAGGCAGGAATTTGAGTAGTCGAGCCGGGACGTAATGAATGCATGGATTACTGATTCCAGGAGGTGGTTAGACAGAATAGGCGTGAGTTTGGCGATTCGCCTGAGATGGAAAAAGCAGGATTTTACTGTGCTGTTGACTTGAGCATCCATTTTCAGTACCGTATCCATTTTGATTCCAAGATTGGAGACAGACGAAGTTACTGGAATGGGAAGAGAGTCGAGGCCAAGGGGTGGGGTCCGTTTGCAGTCGGGGCTAAAAACAATGACCTCAGTTTTTGAATCGTTCAGGTGAAGAAAGTTTACAGCCAGCCAGTCCTTAATGTCAGATAGGCATCCGAGAAGAGGTTTGGTGGAGTCAGTTGGCTTGAGGGAGAAATAAATTTGGCAGTCGTCAGCATATAGGTGATATGAAATTGCATGTTTTCTAAAAATTGCACCTAAAGGCAGGATATAGATTGAAAAAAGTAGTGGCCCCAAAATGGAAGCCTGGGGGACCCCACAAGGGAGTGGGACTGATTCAGATGAAAAATCGTCTAGCATGACTCTTAGAGTCCTGTTACAGAAATATGACCTGAACCAGTCGAGGGCTAAGCCAGATATACCAGCCCAGGATTCGAGTCGGGAGATCAAGATATCGTGATCGATTGTGTCGAAGGCGGCAGATAAGTCGAGAAGAACCATAATCACGTGGAGTCCCAAGTCCAATGCCAAAAGGACGTCATTTAGGACACGTAAATGTGCAGTTTCTGTGCTGTGTTGTGGCCTAAAGCTTGACTGAAAAAGGTCCATTACCTGATGGTCCTGTAGGTGATGAATTAATTGCTCATAAACTACTTTTTCGAGTACTTTTGACAAGAAAGGTAGTTTAGAGATTGGACGAAGATTAGAGAGAACGGCAGGGTCAAGATCAGGTTTTTTCACGATTGGATGTACAACTACGTGTTTGAAAGCACGAGGAACTATAGCCGAGGATAGACTACTAGTTATGATCTTTAGAACATCGTCTCGAATCACAGGAAACACATCTTTCAGCAGTCTGGACGGCACCACATCGTCCGGAGAGCCCGAAGGCTTCATTGAGGCGACGATTTTTTCCAGATGGGGGAGCGAAATGGGTTCAAAGCTGGTGAGGGAGCCATGTGTAGGAGCGGCTAAATCAACAGAGCCAGAAGAAGAAATGGGGATCTGGGATCTAATGTTCGTGACCTTATCCAGAAAAAATGTGAGGATCTGATTACAAAGAGCAGTGGAGGCAGAAGAGAAAACAGTTGCAGCTGGAGAGAGGACAGCATTTAGTGTTTTGTATAAGACATGTTGATTGCCAGAGTTTTTTGAGATGATGTCAGCGAAAAAACGGTTCCTTGCACCTCTGACTGCTCTCTGGTATTGGGACCATGCGTCTCTCATGCAGTCGAAGGTAACAGTGAGACCATCTTTCCTCCATTTACGTTCTAGCCGCCTACAGTTTTGCCTGATGGAGCGAGTTTGTTCGTTTAGCCATGGGTCATACTTGATTTTGGATTGTCTCCATTTGAGTGGGGCTACAACATCCATCACAGAACAGCAGGAAGTGTAGAAGGTTTGCAATAAAACATCAACATCCGTGGATTCACATGATGTGAAGATTGGTGAAAAAGCAACTGCAAAATCTTCAGCAGCAGAGGGGGGAATGACACGGGAGGGACGGGTAGTGGTGGATTTACCATGCTCAACAGAGACCAAATCCAAATTAAACAGAACAGGCGAGTGATCAGAAAAGCTGGGAGGCAGAATGTCCAAGTCACTGATTTTGAGACCGCGAGAAAGAACCAGGTCCAGCGTGGGAACCTGTCCATGTGTTGGTCCGTTCACTAGTTGAGAGAGACCAAAGGAGTCAATAATGTCCAGAAAGTCTTTTGCTAGAGGTTTAACGGGACAACAAACATGGATATTAAAATCACCCAAACAAAGGAAACGATCATATCTGCAGGTAATATCAGCTAGGAAAGCTGCAAACTCATCTAAAAAGTCCTTATATTTTGGGGGGCGATAGAGGAGTGTGCACAGCAGCGGTGGAGAACAGACTAGTTCAAACATACTGAGCTCAAAAGTTGAAGGGGAAAATGAAAGGGGAAGGGAAGGGCGGTTGCAGATAAAATCAGATTTAAACAACGTCAATAAGCCCCCGCCGCGGCGTTGCGCTCTCGGCGTGTTGATAAAGGAACATCCCGGGGGCAAAACTTCAGTGAGTGGGAGCGTCTCGCCCGGTAAAATCCAGGTTTCAGCGGTACATAAAAAATCCAGGCCATTTGAAAGAAAAAAGTCTTTCAGGATGAAAGTTTTGTTCACGACCGATCTGGCATTTATCAGAGCGAAACGAACCGGCTGGGACGACGTTAACAGAGAGGCTGATATTGTCATGATACGGCGTAGGTTGTTAAAGTTCACCCCCTGGCGGCGGTGACGGAGCGAGGCAGGGAGGTACACCGGAGCGTCCGAGGGCAAGGGGCAATTCAGCAGCATTACCTCATGTTGGGAGCCAGGAGAGTTGTTCCTAGAGAGGATCCGGGAAGCTCAAAGCCGAGCCCTGGTGCCTCCGCGCTTCCCCCGGCGGCGGCGTTTCCATCGGCGACCGGCCAAGCTGCGGAAAATGATGAGAAAGGCTGGGACTTCCTCAAACAGTCGGCCAAAGGTTTGACTGAACTCAGGGGTCAGATGTTGAGAAACCCCCACACTCGAGCCAGAATGGTGAGACGATCATAACGAATCATCGAGTCAGGAAGAGCATCACAAGAGCAGGTAAGCCAAGGAAAAAGCAGGACTAACAAGAAACAAAAAAAAAGCCAGAGCGACTGACGGCGTGCCACAACAGTCGGCGCCATCTTCCTAATCCCAAAATCTTCATTCAAAATCTTCAGTCATGTCTGGTCTTACAAGACTAGCCTCTTGCTAGCCATCCATCAATTTCCTGAACCTGTTTAATGCAATTTTTGGGTTGCAAGGAGCATAAGCCTATCCCATCTTCCTCAGTCACAGTAACCAATAGTTGAAGCAGTGACGTCCATTAAGCCAGTCACTGCTTATCAGAGCAGTACTGGTTTCAGGGCAGGAACTCACACTAGACATGATGTCCAACGATCACTATGAAATGTCTCATACAGTACGATTGGTGATTATACCTTGCAAAGATGTAAAAACGAGCATGGTTTCCTGAAATTAAACTTACCTAGTATGTTTTTCAATTAATTATATCCTTAAATATTGAGTAGATGAACCAGTAAGCACAAAAAAGAAACTTTAAAACCCTTTTCCATAGTGAGCACAAACCTAATATGCTTCACAATTGCAAAACTTTAGTAAAGTTGTTTACAGTACATACTTTTTCCCAGTTGAGGTACTGGCCGGCCAATTTACTTGCTTGGCATCTCACAACAAAACTGAAAGGAAACAACTGAACCGGAATCCTTTTGGTTTACAATTCACTAGCTCTGTATACCTAAGGGAAAATAAAGCATGACTTGGTTACAAATTTGAAAAAGGAAAGTATGTTACAACTGGCATTATGAACAATTCTTGGATGGTTCTTAAATAAAAGGGGTTTGCAGTTTTCAGATTCTGCAGTTCTCTCTTCAAAAAAGTACCTTCTTTGTAGCTGAAGGTCTTAATATTCATTTGGCACTTGTGGACTGTTTTAAATATTATGTTTTCTCATAAATGCAAGAGCTTTTTCAAATAATGTAAAAATAATATTTAATGAACAATAACAATAGGATGGTTAATGGTGCAGTGATTAACAGGGTTGCTTAATAGCACTAGTGTCCTAGATTTGAATAATAGGATTGCTATTTTTCTAACACTGAGATGTTTGTTTATACTTTTATCACATGCCTCATTTATTTCTGTAACTCGCTACTGGCAGTGTACCTTTCAGTCTGCTATTTCAATTCCAAGCAGGTAGTTAAATACTCTGGTGAAACAGTCAACACTCACATTCACAGTAGTGACTTTATAGTTGCTGTCATATTCATTCTATCCCTTTCTCTCAAGTGAATTAAATAAAAACTCATCTTTCTAACTGGTTATAGTGGGTTAAGGTGCCTGACACCAGACTACATCTGTACAGTAACTAACTGTGCATAGCTACTGTATTTTTTAGCAGTCCACTCTAACTCACAATTAAAGACAGGCTTGTGTTGCCACCAAGTAGTCTATACAGCATGGGCAATACTGCCTCCAGTTCTAGTGAACTCAGTCTTTGGAATAACCTCTATAAATTTATTATGGTAGATCTGTTGGCCCAATACACTCCTTCAAAAGGTATTTTTAACTTATCATGCTAACATTTTAATCCGCTTTCTCAGTTCAATTCATCTGACTGAGTTCTTATGATGTAACTGCTTGGAATTAAGTTTTTTTTATCCACTATGTTCTAATAGTAATATTTTCATTCCTGTTCATTGTTGTTTCATTGAGCTAACTTTGAATTATACGTTTCATTTTATTAATTTATTTTCATTTCACTTTTCTTGGCCGGGGTTGTAGTGACAGCATTTTTTATGCATCTTTTTATTTGGTATTCAATATTGATATTTCCTTAAAACCAATGGTATTTGTCAGGCTTATTTTCCAGTGTTTCTAATACTATCCCTTTTGAATACTTGTGAAGGACTTTGAGCACTGGAGAGATGCCCATTAAATAAAATAGTTTATTATTAAATGTACAAATGTATTATGTTGGAGATGGCTGGGGAGGCAACCTGGCCGGGATGCCCAGGAGGACCGAAGGAGGGTTTACGCCTTCCCCAGACCATGTGGGGGAAGCTCAACCCTGTAGGGGCCCGTGGTCACCGCCAGGAGGCGCCCCTGTGCCTGTGGAGCCCTGGACCTCAGCACTTCCGCCACACCCGGAAGTGCTGGAGGGAAGAGAAGCAGGGACACCCAGAGTGCTTCCGGGAATGCAGCCGGCACTTCCACCACACTGGGGCGTGTCGGTGGAAGATTGCCGGGACACACCTGGAACACATCCGGGGAAGCATAAAACTCTAGTAACACTCATTCTAGTGTTAAATTGGTGCTTCTATGGATATGCAAACATCTGCTTTAATCTTTTCTTTAACACTAGAATTACCAGAGTCTACGAAAAAACTTGTAGATCCGGCCCACCTTAAAAGTGTTTATTGGATGTTTGGACTTCATGATTCACACATTCTATAGTTTATGCCTACATTGTGTAACATTTATTACTAAAATATGAAAAAGTTTCTGTTTTAACAATGTGTTTACACAGATTACTGTAGAAACGGAACACACATGAAATGTGGAATTTATTTCCACTCTAAAACTCCAATTCACTCCCAGATAATCAATCAAGACATGAGCTGGGAGAAGTTCATGCACTTTCTAAGTCGGTGGGGGGATGGAATAGCCGGCTGCTTGCAGCCGTCTTGATTGACACATTTACAGGACAAAGGATGCTGATGAAGAGGTGTGATGGGATTTAAGGTGGGCCAGATCTACAAGTTTTTTCGTAGGCTCTGGTAATTCTAATGTTAAAGGTGTCTGTATGGCATATTGCGGAACAGTAATAAATAATAAGAACAGGCATAATGGTGGTGCAGTGTAATGGTTGGAGGTGTATCCTCTCAGCTCTGGAGTCCAGGATTCAAGCATTGGCTTGGGGGTTATCTGTGTAGAACTTGCAAGTTTTCCCCTTGTGTGTTTTGTTTCTCCCACATTCCAAGCTGTTACAGTAACCGTAGAGTGTATATTTGCTCAGTGTTTTTGAATGTGGGAGTGGGCCATGTCATGGACCAGGGGCCTCATGCATAACGCCATGCGTAGAACTCACACTATAAGATAACATAAGCACAAAAGCCGAAATGTGCTTATGCACAGAAAAATCCAGATGCATAAATCTGTGCGTTCGCCAACTTCCGCGTTCTTCCACTACATAAATCCCAGTCAGCGTGAAAAGTAACTCTCGTGCACTACCTGCTGTCCCGCCCCAACTCCTCCCAGAATTACACCTCTTTGAATATGCAAATCAATATAAATAGCCCTTAAGCTCAGTGTTCTGTGAAAAGAAAATGGGAAAAGCAAGAGGAAAAATGGAAGAATTTCAGTGAATACCAAGTGGAGGCAAGGAAAAACATATTATTTGTTGGTTTAAACAGTGGTATAAACTACAAAAGGAAGTTGATCGACTGACATAGCGTGTCGGAGAAACTCGAAAGCTCAAGTTCACAAAGTCACACAGTACCCAAAATAAAAAAAAAAAATCAGATATCAAAGTCGCCATGAAAAGGCGAGTCGTAGCCCACCATCTGAGTGTCATATGAAAGCTTATTAGGGTACAGAGAAAAAAAAGGCACACAGTGGGGAAAAAGCACAAAATGTCAACTTCAATCTCCAAATTTCCACATTAATCACATAGTTTATTTCGTCATTAAAGTAGAACATCATAAACTTCATCTTAAAATCGTTTAATTAACCAGTTTCTCAAATCACATCGTAATTAAAGTAGCATATTAAATGCTTTGTTTTGTATATTTTCTTCTATGTGCTGTATGTGTGTGAATCACTACGTGTTTCTTAAACCGGCTCTCTTCCTCTGACAGGACACAGGATCCATTACATTTGTGATATTACAGCTTTCTGAATAACTAAAATACTGAGATGTATACGTGGTATCATGCTTCCGTTAGGTCAGATTATCTCAAGTTACAACGTGAGCTACCACAGCTATGCTGATGACACACAGCTGTACTTATCAGTAGCACCTGATGACACCGACTCTCTCGAATCAATAACACAATGTCTTACTGGTATTTCTGAATGGATGAATAGTAATTTTCTCAAGTTAAATAAAGAGAAAACTGAAATTGTATTGATTGGCAAAAACGGATTCAGTGAGGTTATCAGAAATAATCTTGACGCATTAGGATTAGAAGTTAAGACGGAAGTAAAAAACTTAGGGGTAACCGTTGACTGTAACCTGAATTTTAAATCACATATTCTTCAGACCACTAGGACAGCATTTTTTCACTTAAGAAATATAGCAAAAGTTAGACCTCTTATATCATTGAAAGATGCTGAGAAATTAATTCACGCTTTTGTTTTTAGTCGATTAGATTACTGTAACGCACTGCTCTCAGGACTACCCAAAAAAGACATAAATCATTTGCAACGAGTGCAGAATGCAGCTGCTAGAATCCTAACTCGGAAAAGAAAATCTGAACACATCTCTCCAGTTTTAATGTCACTACACTGGTTACCTGTGTCTTTCAGAATTGACTTTAAAATTCTGCTTATAGTTTACAAAGCCTTAAATAATCTCGCTCCATCTTATATATCGGAATGTCTGACACCCTATATTCCAAATCGTAATCTTAGATCATCAAATGAGTGTCTCCTTACAATTCCAAAAGCTAAACTTAAAAGAAGTGGTGAGGCGGCCTTCTGCTGCTATGCACCTAAAATCTGGAATAGCCTGCCGATAGGAATTCGCCAGGCTAATACAGTAGAGCACTTTAAAACACTGCTGAAAACACATTACTTTAACATGGCCTTTTCATATCTTCACTTTATCTTAATCCTGATACTCTGTATGTTCAATTCATTATAATAACTATTCATGGTGGCACTAAAATCCGTACTGACCCCTACTCTCTCTTCTGTTTCTTTTTCCGGTTTCTCTGTGGTGGCGGCCTGCGCCACCACCAACTTACTCAAAGCACCATGATGCCCCAGCATTGATGGACTAAAAGCCAGAAGTCCACGTGATCATCATCATCATCATCAAGTCCTTCCGTGAAAACCATAAATACAAAGAGGACTGTTTCATTTATGTTAGGTAGATTGCCCAGAGGGGACTGGGCGGTCTCATGGCCTGGAATCCCTGCAGATTTTTTTTTTTTTTTCTCCGGCCGTCTGGAGTTTTTTTTTTGTTTTTTCTGTCCCCCCTGGCCAGTGGACCTTACACTTATTCTATGTTAATTAATGTTGACTTATTTTAT
>JANRMT010038115.1:3181-14733 GCA_026402145.1 Polypterus bichir lapradei | reverse complement strand
ATTTGTTCAAGTTCTATTTAAATTTTAAATAGAACTTGAACAAATTCGATAGTTCATAATATCCACGCAGACTTGCACGTAAGAGCGGGAGTTATCCGTTTTAACAAGCAGCGTCTTGCACTGATACGAAATAGCTGTGTGTGTATATATATAGATATGTATGTATATGTATATATATATGTTTATATATGTGTGTGTGTATGTATATATATATATATGTATTTGTGTGTATATATGTGTGTGTATGTATGTATGTGTGTATGTATATGTATGTGTATATATGTAGATATATATATGTATGTATATATGTGTTTGTGTATATATATATGTGTATATGTATAGATATGTATATATATATGTTTATGTGTGTGTGTGTAAATATATATATATATATGACAGCAACACTCATCACTCACAACAGTGACAAAACAATTACATTGACAATCATGTTATGTTATTTTCAAAATGTTTCCTTTTCTTTTTCATTGCTTCTTTAACACACTACTTCTCCGCTGCGAAGCGCGGGTATTCTGCTAGTTATGTATATATATATATATATATATATAACAGCAACACTCATCACTCACAACAGTGACAAAACAATTACATTGACAATCATGTTACGTTATTTTCAAAATGTTTCATTTTCTTTTTCATTACTTCTTTAACACACTACTTCTCCGCTGCGAAGCGCGGGTATTTTGCTAGTCTATAATAATAAAAGGCAAAGCCCTCACTGACTCACTCACTCACTCACTCATCACTAATTCTCCAACTTCCCGTGTAGGTAGAAGGCTGAAATTTGGCAGGCTCATTCCTTACAGCTTACTTACAAAAGTTAAGCAGGTTTCGTTTCGAAATTCTAAGTGTAACGGTAATAACGGTCGACAACGTCTGCCATTTTGAACTTTCTTATTTATGGCCCCATCTTCACGAAATTTGGTGGGCGGCTTCCCTGCACTAAACGAAACCGATGTACATACTTTTTTCGGTGGTATGACGCCACTGTCGGCCGCCATATTGATTTTTCCAACGTCACTAATTCTCCAACTTCCCGTGTAGGTAGAAGGCTGACCCAATCTTCACGAAATTTGGTAGGCGGCTTCCCTGCGCTAACCGAAACCGATATACGTACTTATTTCAGTGGTATGACGCCACTGTCGGCCGCCATATTGAACATTCCAAAGTCACTAATCCTCCAACTTCCCGTGTAGGTAGAAGGCTGAAATTCGGCAGGCTCATTCTTTACAGTTAACTTGTAAAAGTTAAGCAGGGTTCATTTCGAAATTCTATGCGTAACGGTCATAACGGTCAACAATGTCCGCCATATTGAACTTTCTTATTTATGGCCCCATCTTCACGAAATTTGGTAGGCGGCTTCCCTGTGCTAACCGAAACCGATGTACGTACTTATTTCAGTGGTATGACGCTACTGTCGACCGCCATATTGAACTTTCCAACGGTCTTTGTTACTTATGGGCCCATCTTCAAGAAATTTGGTATGCGGGTTCCCATCGCTAACTGAATCCTACTTACGTACATATATACATTAATAGCCTGCAGCTCGGTCATCGTGTGAGGCGGCATTCGGTCCCCCATCCCAATGCCTCCCACGTTGTTGGCTGCCTGCTTATATAGGGCCGTCTGTCGCTCCGGTCTCTACATTCCCTTCCTTACATCGCCACGGGATTCACGTCTCCCTGCTGATAACTACAGCCTTTTTATTTAATCCACCGCTTCTCCGCTGTTTTATTGTTCGTTTATTACGATTATAGTTATTGTGTGGGTATTTTAGACTTACTTTACATTGTTCAGGTACCCATTTCCTTCATCGTTCCAACCATACCCCTATTAACATTTCTGTCGAGGTGATCACCATCGATCAAAGAACTGTCACTTACCGAGTGGTTTCCATGCCCGGAGATGGCACCTACCTTTTCCATTCTCTTTGTTACATATTGCACGGCCATATCAGGCTCACTCTTGATATCCAGAGGAACATTGTGTCTTATGTATTGAATGACTGGGACTGGTTCAAGGTGTGGACTGATGACGGTACAGGAGATAATTATACTACACAGGAGCACTATAAGAGTGAAATGCTTAAGCCCTTCACCTATGGTTCTGCATGTGAGTTGATGGCTGCCGCTGAATTGTTCGGTTGTCGCTTTTTAAATGTACCGAAATGGCCAAATATTTTACACATTTCGACAACCGCCAATATCTCTTAAACATCTTAGATTCACAGGTGACGATTTCAGTAGTGGACACTTTGATGTTTATGAATGTTTAAACTCTCATAAGCTGGATGTGAAATTATCGATGAAACCGGTTGTATGCTTACAACGCTTGACAGATGCCGAATGTCACTTCAACAAAAGTCCTGAAAATACTGTCGTAATTGAAACAAACCATGAAACTCAAACCGATTGTGACAGCAGCAATCCAAGCTGTGAGATTTGAAACAAGATTACTTTTCGCATTGCCAACTGTACATTGCATGCTCAAGAGTAAGCTCAGCTGACAGCTTGGTCATACAGTATTACAACCGGAGGGCCGAAATGACAATGTGGTATACAAAGAGATCCTTAACAAATAATTATTGGTATATTTTCCCTCAGTTTAAAAAGGTTTAATTTTCTTCTTAATAAAAATTTTAAGGCAGTACTTTTCCTGCTGTGAAGCGTGGGTATTTTGCTAGTTAATAATAGAAAATGTAGATAATACATCTTCAAGTTCATAAAGTCTGCTTAAAACTCATCCTCAAGAAAGTTGGCGAACCTGTATGCAGAAGCACCTTTCTGTGGCTTGATCCCATTTCTTTACATAAAATTTGAAACAGCCTTGAATTAAACAGTGCGACTTTTAATAAAGTTTACTGCTTTATAGCACTTGCTAGAACATCATGAATTTCAGGGCTCATACATTTTTCAGTCAACAATTCTTTATTGATTATACACTGGGTTATTTGTAAATTTCTTTTTTTTTTACTGTGTCTATTCATTTGTCTGTCAAGGATTTTAAATCACCTGTAGCTCACAAACCGTTTCAACTATTGATCTGAAATTTGGTACACATATACTATGTGTCGTCTTCTGTCCGCTTTCTGGGTGATAATTGATCTCCAAGGTTATTCCTCTTTTTATTTTTATTTTATTTTATTGTAGAATCAACTCTTGGCAACAGCCAGCATGGCGGCCATGCAGCGCATGCGTATGGGTGCCGTTCTCATCCCTTGTCACCTTCGCCGTCACTTCCCCTACCTCTTCATATCTTAAATCATTCTTGAGGCAGATTGAAGACTTAAGTGCCAGCTTAAGTGAAAAATTAAGGAAAACTTAAGTAATTGCAGCACAAACTCCTGACTTAATCAGTTTTAACACGAAATGATGCAGATGAAAGAAGAGAACAAGCAGGCCGCTAGGGTAGAGAAAAGAAGAGCTACTCAGGAAACAGCAGCCATACTGCACGTTACTGTGCATTATGCTGTTACTGGTATATATAATATGTTATGTTGTGCAGTGCACATTTTATGGAAATTTGTTCATATCGAAAGACAGTCAAACATGACAAGTTTAGAGGGACCTATCCGATGGTACACATCTTTTTGATTAAATACCCTGAACTCATAAACTGTTGTAAAATATACAGTACTTTGGCAGTAAAGGATGACTTACAGTAGCAGCATACAGTATACAAGGCACACATTCATGCAGCTGTGTTTGCAAAAATGCTTGCTTTCTTTCAAGATTTGAAATAGACTGCATTACTAAGGCTTTATTTACATTTATAGTAACACAAAGCATCTGTCAGAATATGCTAAGGTTTGGAAAACCCTCAACTCGATTGTGGATGAAGCAGTATTTCAATCCAAAGCCCCAACGATGTTATCAAAAACTTTTTTTGTAAATGCAAGTATTAATGCCAGTGATAAGTCAGATGCTGCTATAGATACCACTTTTAAAATTTTAAACTGTATTCAGGAAGATAGCTGGCAATGCAATACCAATTTAAAGCAAAATGGCATATTTGAAAATATGTAATGTCATATGAACATTGACTTAACGGAAAAATTGTCTTTAAATTACAACTTTGAATTAACATTAGAGCCCCAATTATCTATTATTTGTTAATGTGTAAAATTTCTTATTTTAAAGCAGCTGTGATAACTGTAAAATCAGTATTACAAAATATGTAATCCCCTAGTTCTTATCAATGCAGATTTACCATTTAAGGTTATAAGGCCTTTCCCTGTTAACAAAAACAAATCATGTTTTGTATGAAATAATAATAATTTAATTAAGTAAAATTAAAATGTGTAAAATGTTTAACAAAACAAAAATGAAAAAATAAAAATGAAGCTCATTTTTGTAGTTTTAATTTTGTAGTAATTTTAATTTTCACCACACTAGTCTTTGTGTGTAATGTACAAGTGAGTGTGAAGTTGCTGGTGTATTTATTGAATATTATTTAAAACTGTGCATGTACAAATACCCCTCACTGCTAACCTCTGAATCTGTGGATTTCAATGGTCATTTCATCCATCAATCAACTTTCCCTTCTAGAACTTAGAGTTAGTACCAAACAACTATTGCATGCCTAATCACATGTCATTGATTTATTCTGTGAATTTAATTGGCCCTAACTGATTGTAAGCCACAGAAATCCTGTTGTCAGTGAATGGAAGGCAGCTTTCATTTCAATGAAAAGGCACTTAAGTTAAAACATGGAACATATCACTTTGGAAGGTGGAAGTAAATAGTTTGAAAATTATAGTCATGGAGGATTGTCAAGCTCAAATACCCATCCCCAAGCCTCAAATTTAAACAGGATAAAAATATTGCCTTCTACTTATTCCAAGGCAGGTAGGAATGTAAGCAGTTTAACTCTTAGTATGCACATATGTTACTTGTTTGTTGATGGTACCTTTGCAGTAACAGATTAAGCAGATGTGTAGCATGTAATCAATGTTGTCAACCGAGCCACTGGTTACACAGATGTGGACAAATTTGTTGGTGCCCTTCTAGCTCATTCAGAAAGTGCTTAGTGTCTCCTGAAAAGTGATTAAATGAAAAGCAGTTGTTCTATGTATACCTGCATTCCTTTGTTATGCCTATTGTTTATTCTATAACGATAATCTAAAATGGCTTGGACACATTTATTGGTACCCTTAGAAATAGTCATAAATTATTTTTCAAGCTAATTGTTTTCTTGAATTATTATCACATGTCTCCAGTCATGGAATCAGTCATTCCATCCATCCATCCATCCTCTTCCGCTTATCTGAGATCGGGTCGCGGGGACAGCAGCTTGAGCAGAGATGCCCAGGCTTCTCTCTCCCCAGCCACTTCTTCTAGCTCTTCCAGGGGACTCCCGAGGTGTTCCCAGGCCAGCCGGGAGACATAGTCCCTTCAATGTGTCCTGGGTCTTCCCCAGGGCCTCCTACCAGTTGGACTTGTCCAGAACACCTCACCAGGGAGGCGTCCAGGAGGCATCCTGATCAGATGCCCGAGCCATCTCATCTGACTCCTATCGATGCGGAGGAGCAGTGGCTCTACTCTGAGCCCCTCCCAGATGACTGAGCTTATCACCCTATCTTTAAGGGAAAGCCCAGACACCCTGCGGAGGAAACTAATTTCAGCCGCTTGTATTCGCGATCTCGTTCTTTCAGTCACTGCCCATAGCTCATGACCATAGGTGAGGGTAGGAACATAGATCGACTGTTAAATTGAGAGCTTTGCCTTACGGCTCAGCTCCTTTTTCACCACGACAGACTTGAACTCCTCCACTTAGGGGAGGATCTCGTTCCCAACCCTGAGAGGGCACTCACCCTTTTCCGGCTGAGGACCATGGTCTCGGATTTGGAGGTGTTGATTACCATCCCAGCCGCTTTACACTCAGTTGCGAACCGATCCAGAGAGAGCTGAAGATCACAGCCTGATGAAGCAAACAGGATAGCATCATCTGCACAAAGCAGTGACCCAATCCTGAGTCCACCAAACCGGACCCCCTCAACACCCTGGCTGCACCTAGAAATTCTGTCCATAAAAGTTATGAACAGAATCGGTGACAAAGGGCAGCCCTGGCAGAGTCCAACTCTCGCTGGAAACAGGTTCAACTTACTGCTGGCAATGCGGACCAAGCTCTGACACCAGTTGTACAGGGACTGAACAGCCCTAATCAGGGGATCCGGTACCCCATACTCCCAGAGCACCCCCCACAGGATTCCCCGAGGGACACGGTTGAACGCCTTTTCCAAGTCCACAAAACACATGTAGACTGGTTGGGCAAACTCTCATGCACCCTCCAGGACCCTGCTAAGGGTGTAGAGCTGGTCCACTGTTCCGTGACCAGGATGAAAACCACACTGTTCCTCCTGAATCCGAGGTTCGACTATCCGACGGACCCTCCTCTCCACGACCCCCGAATAGACTTTTCCAGGGAGGCTGAGGAGTGGGATCCCTCTGTAGTTGGAACACACCCTCCGGTCCCCTTTCTTAAAGAGGGCGTACACCACCCTGGTCTGCCAATCCAGAGGCACTGTCCCCGATGTCCATGCAATGTTGCAGAGACATGTCAACCAAGACAGTCCTACAACATCCAGAGCCTTAAGGAACTCCGGGCGTATCTCATCTACCCCTGGGTCCCTGCCACCCAGGAGTTTTTTGACCACCTCGGTGACCTCAGTCCCAGAGATGGGAGAGCCCACCTCCGAGTCCCCAGGCTCTGCTTCCTCATTGGAAGGCATGTTAGTGGGATTGAGGAGGTCTTCGAAGTACCTCACCCACAACTTCTTGAGTCGAGGTCAGTAGTGCACCATCCCCAGCATATACAGTGTTGACACTGCACTGCTTCCCCCTCCTGAGACGCCGGACGGTGGACCATAATCTCCTCGAAGTCGTCCGAAAGTCGTTCTCCATGGCCCCCCAAACTCCGCCCACGCCCAAGTTTTTGCCTCAGCAACCACTGAAGCTACATTCCGCATGGCCTGCTGGTAGCGATTAGCTGCCTCCGGAGTCCCACAGGATAAAAGGGTCCTGTAGGAGTCCTTTAGCTTGACGGCATCCCTCACCGCCGGTGTCCACCAACGGGTTCAGGGATTGCCGCCACGACATGCACCAACCACCTTGCGAACACAGCTCCGGTCAGCCACCTCAACAATAGAGGCACAGAACATGGCCCATTCGGACTCAATGTCCCCCACCTCGCTTGGGACGTGGTCGAAGTTCTGCCGGAGCTGGGAGTTGAAGCTACTTCTGACAGGGGACTCTGCCAGACATTCCCAGCAGACCCTAACAGCACGTTTGGGCCTACCAGGCCTAACTGGCATCCTCCCCCACCATTGAAGCCTTCTCACCACCAGGTAGTGATCAGTTGATAGCTCTGCCCCTCTCTTCACCTGAGTGTCCAAGACATGTGGCTGCAAGTCTGATGACATGACCACAAAGTCGATCATCGAATTGATGCCTAGGGTGTCCTGGTGCCAAGTGCACATATGAACACATATGCTTGAAGATGGTGTTCGTTATGGACAATCCGTGACGAGCACAGAAGTCCAATA
Source organism: Polypterus bichir lapradei (assembly GCA_026402145.1). Lineage (NCBI taxonomy): Eukaryota > Metazoa > Chordata > Cladistia > Polypteriformes > Polypteridae > Polypterus > Polypterus bichir. The sequence continues at coordinate 7,172 of JANRMT010038115.1, read as the reverse complement.
ACAAAACACCGCTTGGTTCAGATCGGGGGGGCCATTCCTCCCAGTCACTCCCTTCCAGGTCTCACTGTCATTCCCCACGTGAGCATTGAAGTCTCCCAGCAGTACGAGGGAGTCCCCAGAAGGTATGCCCTCTAGCACCCCCTCCAGGGACTCCAAAAAGGGTGGGTACTCCAAAGTGCTGTTCGGCGCATGCGCACAAACAACAGTTAGGCCCCTCCCATAGGTGGTGAGCCCACCATCAGACCATCAGTCATTCAACCTCTTTAAAAGGAGAAAATTAGTAACTCTGGTGTTTGGCATCATTGTGCGTCCCACACTCAACATGAACCACAGAAAGCAAAGGAGTGAGTTGTATGAGGAGATAAGAGAGAAAATTATAGACAAGCATGTTAAATGCAAAGGTTATAAAACCATTTACAAGCAGCTTGATGTTTCTGTGACAACAGTTACAAATATTGGATGCGGCTGCAATGGGAAAATTGACTCCAGCATGGGCAGAAGGATAGTGAGAATTGTAGACAAAAAGCTAAGGACAACTTACAAAGAGTTACATGCTGACTTACAAGATTAAGGTCCATCACTGTTTGAGCACATCATCTGTTGCTTTTTGAGGGACATTGGGTTCAATGGAATAAAACTTGGAGGACCCCCTTGTTGAAAGAAAAACATTAAAAAGCCAAGCTGGAATTAGCTGAAACACATGTTGACAAGCCACAATGCTTCTGTGGAGCTTTTTGGGAAGTCACATTATCTGTATATCTTCAGACAAAAAAAATAAACCTTTCAAAAAAAAAAATCCCATAGGTACTATGAAACATGGATAAGGCTTGCTTATGTTTTGGGGCTACTTTGCTGGGTCTAGCAGAGGGTGCCTTGAGTCTGTGCAGGGAACAATGAAATCTTAGGACTATCAAGACATTCTAGACCAAAACTGCCCAATATCAGAAAGCTTTGTCTCAGTTTAAGGATAATGACGCAATTCACACTACAAAGCATCAGAGAATGGTTATAAACAAAACATTGGACTATTCTTAAGTGGCCTTGTTTGAGGCCTAATTGAATCCTGTCAAAAGTCTATGGAAAGAAATGAAACATGCACTCTGGAATAGGCACCCTTCAGACCTGGGGCAGCTTGAACAGTTTGCTCAGGAATAGTAGACCAAGCTACTGTATCTGTTGACAGGTTCAAAAGTGTCTTTGAGAGCTACAGGAATCTGTTTTAAATGATTGCCTCTAAAGGTTGTGCAACAAAATATCACGTTAAGCGTTCTTTTATTTTTGTTCATGCCATTTTCTCTTATGTTATTATTTGAAATATTCTGTTGAATCAGAACTCTATGGCAAAGTCTGGTTTTTGTTACCTATGAAATAAACAATGATGGGTATCAATTACTTTTGTCGGCTTTAAGTTACTTCATAGAAATTTGTTGGTGTGTTTTTGTGGAGGAGTACCAACAAATTTGCCCATCCCTATATACATTTAATTTTAATTAGGTTATTAGTACTGATGTTTCAGCATGACCAGTGTGGTGTCATGGAGCACATTCCTTTCAGGCTTTCTTAAAACTTAATTGCTTCATTGATAGCAAATGGATGAACTGCAACAATCTTAATATTTTAAGAATGCTACAGTTTTGCAACGTACGCCTTCCTTCTCCGGTTTAATTTTGACAAGTGTAACGCATCAAATCTGCACTATATTGAAACAAACTCCGGTGATGGATCTGTGTGCAGCATTCTTGCTTTGTCTAACACTGACATTCTTAACATTTAACTCATCAATGGTAAAACAATAGAAGTATCAGATTCATTGCAGGCTGCAAACAAATAGCCACTGAATGGTCAATATCCTTCCAGCCTTTGGACTGGTATACAGTAGTTTGATCCTTGAACATATGTTCAGGCCAAACCCAAATTTCTCCAATGTAGTAAAGAGTTAGTACCATTCAGCCATATCAAAAGCTTTTTCTGAATCCAACAATAATAATTTCTCTGGGGTGTTAGGCTTTGTGGGTGAATATATTACATTAAACAGACATTGAAGATTGGAAGCTAAGTGTCTGCCTTTATTAAATCCAGTTTGGCTTTGTGACATTACCAAAGGAAACACTTTCTCAATCCTTCTATCTAGGACTTTGGAGAGTATCTTTACATCGTTTTTCAGATTGGTCTGTATGATGCACTTTGCTAAGGAAAGACAGTAATTAATGCTTAGCGAAAAGTTTGAGGTAAAATTTTATTCTTTCAAGCTTCTGTACAAATCTATACTAATAAAAGGCAAAGCCCTCACTGACTGACTGACTCACTCCCTGACTCACTCATTTACTCATCACTAATTCTCCAACTTCCCGTGTAGGTAGAAGGCTGAAATTTGGCAGGCTTATTCCTTACAGCTCACTTACAAAAGTTAAGCAGGTTTCATTTCGAAATTCTACGCGTAATGGTCATAACTGGAAGCGGTTTTTCTCCATTTACTGTAATGGAGATGAGCTTGAAAGCCGTGGGGGCGGAGTTTCGTGTGACATCATCACGCCTCCCACGTAATCACGCAGTACGTAGAAAACCAGGAAGACCTCCAAAAAGCGCTGAAGAAAACATGCATTATATAATTGAGAAGGCAGCGAAACAATAAGAAGCGAGCGAGTGACATATACAACCATATTCATGAGTGCTGCTACTACGGAAACAAAGCACGGTGTAAACCTAAACTTTAAATTAAGTTCATAGACAGGCTGCCACTGGCGTTTGTAATTTAGTGCCTGCCCATATAAGGCCGTCCGTCAGCGGCACTCCAATAGAAACACTGCCGCTAAATATTCACGGGTGAAGGACTGTGCTTATGCAGAGGAAGATGAGATGGTCCGGATGGTGTTTGGCACAAACTCAGCGAAACTGCAAGAGAAAGTTTTAAGTGCCGGGACTTAGGTAATATTAAATACAGCCGTGGACATAGCACGACATGGCACCAGCACAGCTGGGAAACTTCGATGCATGTACACCGAGCGGCTCACGTGAACTGACGCAGTGCACAGACAAAAAGCAACAGTTCCAAAGAGCGCTGAACAAAAACCGAATTACACAATTGAAAAGGCAGCAAAAAAATATGAAGCGTCTGATACATACAAGCATATTCATAAGTGCAGCTACTGCGGAAACAAAGCACACGGTGGAAAAAGTCAATGTCCCGCTAAAGGAAGACAGTGTAAAAAAAAAAACCAGTGCATGCAGTGTGTCAGGTCTCAGATTAAGAAGAAGACGAGCTGTTTATTGATGCAGTAAGAAACGAATCGATGAATGAAACCTGTTATCTTTACAACGATTGACAAACACAGAATGTAACTTGAACACAACACATCCTACAAATACGAACCTGATTGAAAGAAATAATGATAATCAAATCCTTGATAACAGCAACACTCAATAACACTCACAAAACAATTACTGTATATTGACAGTCATGTTACGTTATTTTTAAATTGTTCCCTTTTCTTTTTCATAGCTTCTTTAACACACTACTTCTTCGCTGCGATACGCGGGTATATATATAAATGTATATATATACCCCGATCTACATACTGGAATAATGGATACTTTATTCGCCATCAATGATTGTTTTGGTAAAGCCATACTCCGTGTATTCATCAGATGAACGGTAAAAAAGTAAGAGCGAGGTGAGGGTGACTTATTGAGGCATGCAGGCAAAACCACAATAGCACGCGGGCTCGATGTACTGTAGTGCGCGTCAACTCGATCTGAATTGCACAATCACATTCGAAAAAATATATCTTTTCAAGTTCTATTTAGTCCATATGTGTCAAACTCAAGGGCCGCGGGCCACATCCGGCCCGGCGTGTAATTATATCCGGCCCGCGAGATCATTTTATATACAGTATTATTGTTATTAATGGCCCAGGTATATGAAGCGCTGGTAACACAATAAACTACAGATCCCATAATGCAGCGCTTCAGCTGCCTTGCCGAACACTTACCG
>JANRMT010038102.1:1367-12990 GCA_026402145.1 Polypterus bichir lapradei | reverse complement strand
TTTTGGTTGTTTTTTTTTACCATTTTAAAAGATTTATTTGGTGACATCAATGACCAGTGCATTTTTTGTTATAATAGCACTTTGTTGGCCTTTTGGTTTTATTTTGTAGGCTTTTGAATTTTATTTTATGTTCAATTTCACATTTATTCATTTTTTTTTCATTTATTAATTAAATGTATTAATTTATTGAGGTTTCAAATCAATTTAATTCTGATTTTGTGCTTTCAGTTTCATTTTGGTGTAAATGATACTTTTCATGTTATATTTTTTGTTTTATGCACAACCAATTTGATTTTTGAATATCTGCCATTTTGTTGCTGGCGATAGAAATCAGTTGGTTCTGCACATCCTCTGGAAATTCTATTATTGTACCATCATCTTCCAGAGAGTATTTAAGATGATAGTGTGCTCTGTTCAGTGTACGAGATTATGGATTAAGAACAAACAAACTTTGCAGTGTTTCCACAAAAAGCTCTGTGTTTATTAAAAAAGTGCGAGAAAACAAAGTATAAATAAACAGTTGACATCAACAAACTGTTTACCCGCTTTGGGACTGCCTTAACAGATGAAACTCTGGTGGGTACAAAATTGGGTTAAGAAGATCTTCAGGAATGGAGCTCATTTATAAACCTTCGACCAAGCTTCTAGCTCCTGCCATTTGAGCCTGTGCCTCGGTTGTTCTTCTGAATCTAAAGTCAAATGTCCCCTCTGTTAGTCATGGTCACTTCCAACCAGGCCTCTGAAGTGCTTCCAGGATCAGTGGGTGTTTTCCATTTGCTACACGGACACTGGTGTGGTGTCTGGTGTCTGGTTCTTAAATGGCCAGGCATTAAGTTCATTAGATAGATGGTGAGCTACAAATGGAATGACTATTATTTATAGCATGAAAGAGATATGTACATATACATATTTTATAGCAATACCAAAGCAAAATATATCAAAATGCCAAAGTCGGTCAAATAAATCTCTCAGAATTCCTAAAGTCTCTCCTAATTATTTGTTCTGCTATGTGCATCATGCTTCCCACAAGTCACAAGACCAGACACAGGAAATGTTACTTAAAAGAATATTGTGGTCCCCATCAAAATCAAACCAACACAATGGCAGCACACACACAAAAAAGTGGCACAAAGATGTTGTTAACACACCGCAAAAATAGTTAAAATAAAAAGAAACAGAAAAAATAAACAAATTCTTGATGTGAACTCTGTCATGCACCGTATCTGCTGCCTCATTTAAAGAAGCAATTCAATCCAAATCTTTTTAAGTGGCCAGTTGTTTTACAAGCCTACCAGCCACCACAAGACTCACTTCTAGGTGAAGGATGTCAGCTTTGTTAGGGCAGTTTCTGCCAGAAACATTGTTGATAAAGCCCTTGAACTCTCTTGTTGCATACTGAGGTTTGTGAATGTAGGCCTCATGTTGTGCTGAACTGTATGTCTACATGTAATGGTGCCCCAAGTGGTGGTGTGTACTGTTTACTCATGACATAGCCTTTACTTACCAAATATATACAATGTATCACTTAACAATGCAGTAAACCCAGTTATTCTATTTTTGGGCGTGAGCTTTGTGCCAATGCACCTTCCTCCTACAAACTGATGTAAACAAAAACTCCAAAAACTAGTAAATCTGGTAGTGCATTACTGTGCTGCACTTCATAACATGGTAACATAATTCACACTGTCCTGACATGTTTGCAATTCTTTGGAAAATTGTTTGTGGTATTTTACTCTGCCTTTCTTTTGCTATTATAGAAAAGTCTTATACTATGAGGGCATTTTATAAGACTCAAGTTTAATTGTTTTTCTTTAAAATATTTAGAAAGTAATCACCAATTTAAAAAATCCAGACTAATATAATTAGGAAATTCTGTATAACTGATACTACATAGGTGGCCTGTCTTCAGTGCTGTCCAGCCATCCCTGTTAAGAGGTAAACTTGGGATATGCAGGTTGATGGACCTATGGTGTCCTGAGTAATGGAGTATCTGTCAGGCAGACCGCAGTTTGTGAGACTCAGGGACTGTGTTTCTGATACGCATGTGAGTGACACTGGAGCACCACAAGGAACAGTCCAGTCTCCTTTTCTCTGCACTCTGTTCACCTCTGACTAGAAATATAACAGCAGGTCACGTCACTTGTAGAAATTATTAACTAAATCTGCACTTATGAGGTGTATTGATAAAGGGGATGAGACAAAGTATGGGAGTCAGGTGGAAGAGTTTGCTTGTTGGTGTCGAAAGAATTGTCCGCATCTTAAAATTAGCAAAACCAAGAAACTGCTTATTGACTCCTCTCTTTCAAGTACTTGGGGGGTCCACATTAATGACAGACTGGACTTGTCTCGGAACACAAAGGAACTTGTCACACCAGGGGACAGCTGAAGGACTCTAGTGACTGTAATTCCACCACCACACCAGGGGTTGGCACTGTGTCTTAACACATGTCTTTCTTTTTCCCTCTGCAGACTGAATGACTGACAGCTAAAACACCTCTGAAATCACTTCCGGTGTCCACGTCCACCTGGACCTGCCTTCTTTCTGCCAGGAGGGCTGAAAACCGGAAGCTCCGCCATCTTTGCTAGTTCTGTTTTGAGCTTGCATCTATAGTAATTGCATGTTTTTTGGTCTTTTATTGCATCTAATTGTATGGGGTAGTCGTTTTGGAACCCCAACTCTTTATCATTGTCCTCTCTATCTTTTACAAACTATGTAAGAAAGGGCAGAGCAGGCTGTTTATTTCCTATGGAGACCCTTTAATGAGGGTAGTGACATCCTTCATATCTTCTACAACTCTGTGTGTGTTAGTGTGTCAGACACAGAAGCACTAGAAGAAGCCCAGCAAAGAGTGAGTAGGTGTTATGATCTGATGTTTATTTTAGTTTTTCCGTGACCTGTAAAAATAATTGAAGCTTTTTATTTGGGGTTTTAGAGGTGTAGGAATCTGGTTGTCACATTGATGTTTACATTAGATGCATTTTTAAATGACAATCAAAATCAATCGTGTTTTCCCATTGCCCCACCTTGTTATTTGTATGGGCGCTACCATTTTGTGACTTATGTTTGGTAGACTGCCAGGAGGTTTCTAATTAGAATGACTAGCAGTGTGTGATGCCATCTTCATTTCATTTTTATTTACTTATTTGGCTGACACCTTTATTCAAGGTGACTTACAACATTTATGATGACTTGATTATATTTCTTTTGCTTTTCCAATTGGAGCACAGACAGGTCAAGTGACTTGCTCATGGTCACAGGGTGATTTGAAACCCATAACCTCAGACTTTGAAGTTCGAAGCCATAACCACTGCACCATACTGCCTGCAATAATGGCATACTTTGCCATTGCCTTGTCATTATTGTGACAATATAAATGTTAAAATCATACACTTTGTGGTTATCCAAGTTTGTCTTGCATCCTGGGCTGTGTTTATTGACTTTCTGATTTTCATATTGGCTAGGTATTATTGACAATCCATCTTCTGGTTCCATCTCTGTTCAGAACTACTGCTGCTCTGTGCAGTGAGTACATTAGGTTGATTCGAGGACTGCAAGGTATGAGTTATGAGGAAAGATTGAAGGAGTGGATCCTTGTCAATTTGGGAAAATGGAGATTAAGAGGTGACGTGATCGAACCTTTTAAAATTATGAAAGGAATTAGTACAGTGGACCCAGGTTGTTGTTTTAAAATGATTTCAACTAAAACACAATTAGAAATTTGTTAACATATTAATCAGATAACTAGGACAGCATTTTTTCACTTAAGAAATATAGCAAAAGTTAGACCTCTTATATCATTGAAAGATGCTGAGAAACTAGTTCACGCTTTTGTTTTCAGTCGACTAGATTACTGTAACGCACTCCTCTCAGGACTACCCAAAAAAGACAAAAATCGATTGCAACGAGTGCAGAATGCAGCTGCTAGAATCCTAACTAGGAAGAGAAAATCCGAGCACATCTCTCCAGTGCTGATATCACTATATTGGTTACCTGTGCCATTTAGAATTGACTTTATAATACTGCTTATAGTTTACAAAGCCTTATATAATCTCGCTCCATCCTATATCTCAGAATGCCTTTCACCTTACACTCCAAATCGTAACATTAGATCTTCAAATGAGTGTCTGCTTAGAATTCCAAGAGCTAAACCTAAAAGAAGTGGTGAGGCGGCCTTCTGCAGTTATGCACCTAAAATCTGGAGTAGCTTACCGATAGAGAAATCACCAGGCTAATACGGTGGAGCACTTCACAAAAACTGCTAAATACTCATTATTTTAACATGGCTTTCTCATAGCTTCATTTTAGTTTAATCCTGATACTCTGTATATGCATTTAATTATGAATATCATTCCTGGTGGCTCCGTAATCCGTACTAACCCCTACTTTCTCTTCTGTTGTTTTTCTGGTTTTTCCACCACCACCACCTGATCAAAAGCACCGTGATGTCCCTACATTGATGGATTAAAGGACAGAAGTCCACATGACCGTCATCATCAAGTTCTTCCATGTGAACCCTGAATACCATGAGGACTGATTGAGCTCGTTTATGTTAGGTAGAATGCCTAACTGGGCGGTCTCGGGGCCTCAGAACTCCTGCAGATTTTATTTTTTTTCTCCATCTGTCTGGAGTTTTTTTGTTTTGTTTTTTCTGTCCTCCTTGCCATCAGACCTTACTTTTATTTTATATTATTTATTGATCCCTAATTTTATTTTCTTATTTATTTTGTCTTTTTCCTTTTTCCTCATTATGTAAAGCATTTTGAGCTACATCATTTGTATGGAAATGTGCTATATAAATAAATGTTGTTGTTGTTGTTCAGGCTAAATATCAAATGAATGTTTGAAAGTTTTTTTTTACACTGAGAGTCATAGACACATGGAATAAATGACCAAATAATGCAATGGGGAGTAGGACTTTAGAGACCTTTAAAACTCAACTATGTTATTTTGGAGGAATTACTGTGAGTGGATATGATTGGTGAGCTTTTTTGTACTTCCTGAAGATTTTTTTACTATGTGCATGGACCTTTGAACAATACAAAGTATAATCAATAACTGTTTTGTGTATTTGTGGATATCATAAAAGATGTTTGGTTCATTGATGCACTGTATGTATGTATGATTAGCGCACACAACTATACTGCTCAAAAAATGAAAGGGCCACTTTTTAATTAGAGTATAGCATGAAGTCAATGACACTTCTGGGATATTGAGCTGGTCAGTTAAGTAGCAGAGGGGGTTGTTAATTAGTTTCAGCTGCTTTGGTGTTAATGAAATTAGAGGGGCAACAATGAGACGACCCCCAAAACAGGAAAGGTTTAACAGGTGGAGGCCACTGACATTTTTCCCTCCTCATCTTTTTCACTAGTTTTGCATTTGGCTACGGTTAGTGTCACTACTGATACATTTATTAAATGGGCTTAATGACATATTGGAAGTACATCTGTTTCAACTGAGTCATGCATTTTTGGATATGCCTTATATCCCTCTTTTTTTGCGGATCTATTTGTCTTTGTTCAACAGACATTCTAGCACTTACATTCCTCTTTCTTTGTGCTTCTTGTTGCTTTTCTTCATTGGATCTTCCGGCCATGTTATGGATGGCGGACGCATGGATGAATACTGCATAGTTTACTGTCTTATGCTGGCCACTTTTCTCTGTTCATTGTCCTTATTGACATTATGTCCGGGCACAGATGATCGACTCCGGACAGATGGAACATTTTAATAATTTATATTTTAAAATAAAAGTTTCAGGCCATCACCAGGAAAAATATTCCAGAAAATAAAATGAGATAAGTGTTTGAGAAAGCCCATTTTTTTCAGCATGGCTTTTCCCATCTCCTAACTTATCCACTGTAAGAAAGGCACTATATTGCGCCCGACCCGGCACAGACTTACACAGGAGGCACGTATAAAACAAAAGACTTTTATTTTTCTTCAGCTGGAGGGCATGTCTTCCCTGTAATCCCTCCAGTCGCAACACAGTCCCAAGCACTAATCACTGAGTCACCACACTCCTCTCTTTCACCACCACTCCTCCACAGCTTTGTCCTCCTTCCACCCGACTCTGGGCAACGAGTGGTGGTTTCTGGCTCCCTTTTATCAGGCACCTGGAAGTGCTCCAGGTGGTTGATTGCTGGCCTCCAGCTGCACTTCCAGGTGTGGCGAAACCAGTGCCCAAAAGGGGCCAGTCGTTCCTGGTGCAGCCCCCCCTGGCGGAGCCTGCGGATCCCCACAGAGCTGCACAGAACTCCAATCCCTATGAAGCCCTGGGGGAGTCCGAGGCTCCGCTGCAACCCAGGGGTGCTGCCATCTAGCGTCCAGGGGGAGATACTGGGCTTCCCACCCTTGTCCAGCTGGCAGATGTGGTGAAGGGCCGTCCTCCCGGCCAGGCATGGGCCCCGGCCATCTGCCACACCACTGAGGAGATCTGTTTCAATATACTGCTTTATTAGACTTGCTCAAGTGTAAGGTCCTCTTACTCTAGTAGCTGCATCTTCATCTTTCGCTCCTGATGTTTTGGCAGCTTTATCTTGTCCCTGTGTAATTTACAGAATGTATGTACAGAAATGTGCTGACAGTACTCCGTCATTATACACAGAACTGAGATATGGTGTGCCGCAAGGCTTTACTGTTTTAACTTTACTGTACATGTTTCCACTGGGATCTATCATTAGAAAATATTGTTAATTTTCATTCGTATGCAGATGACACCCAGTTATATCTATCTTTTATACCAAGTGAAGTTTCTCCAATGTTGTCTTTAATTGGTTGTGCTATTGAATTAAAGGAGTGTATGGATAAGAACTACCTATCTTTAAACACTGATAAAACAGAGATGTTAATTATTGGAGGGAATAACGCTGATCGCAACAATATTTTGTCATCCTTTAACTCAGTTGGAATCACCATTAATCTTACTGAATCAGCCCGCAATGTAGGAGTTATCTTTGATTCTAGCATGTCATTTAAAGCACATGTTACAAAGTTGTCTAAATCATGTTTCTTACATCATAAAAATGTTGGGAAATTGTTTTCTAAACAAACAGGATTCCGAGAAATTAATTCATGCACTTACTTCTAGTAGGATTGACTACTGCAGTGCGGTGTTCACTGGATGTTCAAGCTGTTCTTTATACAGCTTCTAGTTAATCCAAAATGCTGCTACAAGAATTATCACAAGAACAAGAAAATACGAACATATATCTCCAGTTCTTAAATCCTTATACTTAAGTTTAGGGCAGGTTTCAAAATCCTCCTTTTAACATATAAAGTCTTAAATGGCCTAGGTCCAGCTTACTTATCTGAACTTATCATGACTTACAAACCAGAACGCATATTAAGATCTCAAGATACTGGTCTGCTTATAATTCCAATGATTAATAAAATAACAGTGGGAGGTCGAGCTTTTAGTTACAGGGCCCCTAAACTGTGGCATGGTCTGCCTGCTAATATAAGAGATGCCCCTTCGGTCTCAAATCCCAGCTGAAGACTCACTACTTCAGTTTAGCATATCCTGACTAAAGCTGCTGATTGACTGTACTTACTGCATCTCTGTTGTTAGTCATTAGCACTAAAACATAAGTAATATGATAGTTATAATTTGTTACTAACCCTCTCCTATTCTGTTTCTCTTCTCGTTGCTCAAATGTGGCACTTGGTGCCACTGCCCACGTGACAAGTTGTTTTGCCTGCCTAAAGTAAAGTCATCTGTGATGGAGGATCACAGGAATCATTTAGTAGAGGGGTCTTTTCATTGGATTGACTTTCCTAGCACTGGCTCAGCTGTAGAATGGCCAAATGAGGGAGGCAGCTTGATGACCGAGGTCTCCAGGACTTTGAACAAATCCAAATCATTTTATGTGATAACATCAACTGTTGAATTCTGCTCTGTACTTGTAATATTTCTATTGCACTATTATATTGTATTGAGGATTACTTGTGTTCTGTTGTGTGTATTGTATTGTATTGACCCCCTTTTTTGACATCCACTGCAGGCCCATGCTACCTGGAAAGGGGTCTGTCTTTGAACTGACTTTTCCAAGGTTTCTTCCATTTTTTTCCCCACAAAGGTTTTTTTGGGAGTTTTCCCATGTCTTCTTAGAGAGTCAAGGCTGGGGGCTGTCTTGTGTGATTTTGGGCTGTACAAAAATAAACGGTATTGTATTGTAATGGTATGTGGACCACATCTTGTATGTCACGAGACACACACTAGACTGCATAGTCTGAGGTATTCTGTAATTTTCAAAAAAAGGTCGAAGCTACTTATCACCTGGCTACACTGCACTACTTCTATGATCCCTTGCTCTTTTTTTGATATCATGACATGCTAGTAAACATTCTAGTAGCGAAGGATGCCACACTTCTCACCTCCTCTGTCTTCCAATTTCAAACCTGGGCACTGTAAATGGATTGGAGCTTACAGCATCCACATTCATTTTGGATTGTGGGATTCACGAGAAACAATGATAGCTGTAGCATCACTATCCTTATCTTTACCTCTGCAATACATTCATGTCCCCATGGTAAGTCACTGAGTAACAGTGATGTTAATATTGCCAAATTGCTTCTAATGATTTTGTTTTGATGGAAGAACTGTAGCTATAAATTGGATTCTTCAGTGTTCTCCTGCATTACACAACTGAGTGAATAAGCAGGAAATGCAAACTTACAAGTAGATAAAAGATTATGTACATATGAATACAGCGTAAGCAGGTCCTAGAATGTGTCAAACAAAGACATGTGAGGCTCCAGCTAACTGAAGTCACATCCTCGTAAAACTAAGTTTTTATTTAAAGTCTGAAAGAAATAGGGGAAGACACCCTAACTCGATTTAAAAATGCAGCAATTTGATAAAGCAAGAAGATAAAAGATAAGAAGTCGATAATAAGACAGATGATGAGATCAGGAGGAATTTAGCTGAATGGGAGAAAATGAAACAAAGACATAAAAAGAATATCAAGAAATAAAGAGTCTAATTAAACTGCCTTATGAAACACTCCACTGGAGAAAAATAAAGACTTTTTTTTAAAGATTTAAGAAGGAGGCTAAAAAACACTTTGAGAAGGCAGGGAAAAAAAAGCTGTAATATCGCTGGAAAATTATAACCCTATAGCACCAGGAAAAAGCTGTGAAATAGGCCCATTCAAAGCTTTCCCAGTTACAAAAAAGTGGCAGTAATAATAACCAGCTATTAGGTGCAGGATATTTGAATGAATGTCTCTTATTCTTGACTGGATGTGCAACTAATCCAGACAAATGTAAGCAATTATCCTGACAGAAAAAGCATGAAAGTAACAGCAATATTTTATTGCCTGCATACCATGTAATTCCAGCTAAAGGTAGAAGAGATGACAAAAATATCACTGCTCAAAATAAAGAAAACAGAGTTTTTAAGAAGTATTTCTAACCAGGCATATTCCTGATGAATTCTCCTAAAAGGATTATGATAACTGCAGAGCTGACATTATATCTCTTTGTCCAGGGGTCAGCATTTTGAAAACTGTTATTAAAATAAAACACATGCCTCTTGGAAAGTTACACTGCATCACTAAAACAAAGTTAAGCTAAAACAATATATGGTTAAGTTTTAACACTACTTATATAAAATGGATGGTTGCCATAGTGATCCTCTGTTAGGGGCCACAGTGGGCTGCATTTGTGCACAGTCTATTGATTACACCTGTTAGTAAAATTAAAAAGCAACATTCTGAAAAAAGAAAAAGAAATCACTGCGCGATTTGTGACCCTAAGGCCTCTCTAATCCACCCCCTACCACAACTAACCAATTAGGTAGGGTGAGCCATTTTTTAAATATTCTCCAAAATGCACTAATTAAAAAAAAAAAAATTAAAGAGGATTTTGTTTTATATCAAGCTATACAGCAGTTTGCATTGTTCTGTTGTACTCAAATGACTTCACCTTCACATATTTTAAATCATTTCACACATTCATCCATCCATTAACTGAACCTGCTTAACATGCTGTTAAGAAAATGGACCCCAGGAACTAATTATAGTAAGAGTTCCAGTACGTTACTGGGCACACTATAAAATTAAAAGGGTAAAAAATACAAATATACATTTAAATATAATATGCTAGGAATATCAAACCAAAAATACTAAAACTTTTCCTTTTCTCACTTTTATTATAAACCATTTGGAAGTAACAATTAAAGTACAAAACTGCAGGTAATCCTTAACTATTTTTTTTTTTTAAATTAATATTAGTTTAACAAAGCCCTTATGTTTCTGCTTTCTAGTATTACAGCAGATCACAAATCCTGTAACTTAGCTTAGGGCTGCTGTTCAGACATTTAGAAATGGTGTTGAGGCACCTCAGACCTCAGACACGGGTTCAAATAAAAGGTTTGTTATAATAAGGTACTTCAACAAAAGTGTTCTTCATAATAATAAACACAAACACAAGTCTCTTCTTGTCTTTTTTTCCTTCCCCTTCCATTCCTCCAGGTAAGCCTTGTCCATCTTCCACCCGACTCCAGCTCGCCTGGATGAGATTGAGCTGCCTCTTTTATCATAGACCCGGCAGTACTTCCAGTGCTAGGACATGGTCTGTTGGAAGCACTTACAGGTCAAGCAGAAGTCCCCAAAAGTAGATCATGGATCTCTGCAGTATCCCCTGGTGGCACCCAACAAAGCTGCCCCATGGAACTGCAGTTCCTAGTCTGCCTTGTGGGTGTCCGTAATGGCAGCACCAGTTATGGATGCTGCCACCTGAAAAGCTGACACCCCATCCAGGTAAGGAACCTTGCCCCATCCCGGCCTGGATGCCCACCCATATGCTCCCTCCATCACATAACTTATTAGTCAACTTGGCAGGAGAATAAGTGCAATGAACTGTGTGTTATTTAAATCTGTATATTATTCAAATCCAACAATGAAGTTCAAATAACAGATTATATCAGTACTTAATACAGGAGTTGATGCAGTTATGTTTTCCTATGAATATGAAACACCAAACTTCAAATTCAGCATTACAGGAACTTCTTTTTTCTTTTATTTTTTGACTCCAGTGTGGAATAAAAACAAAGTCCAAAATGGACCTGAACAGTTCACTAGCCACTAGTGTGTCACCTAATGAAAATCTCTGAAGATTACATCCATTCATGTACTTCCGATGTGAAGCTTACTGGATTGGCCCAATAAGCTTTTTTATTAACTTGTTTCTAGTTTGTACTATTTAATTTCACAATTACTGTTCTTAGTGTCCTTCACTTTTTTCTTGATTAGTTTCTTTACAACAAAATGTTGGAAGAAACTCTTCGGTTCAACTTTTGCATGTGTCACCCTAATTCCCAAACAACTGCTCTTTGGCCTTCCTAATAGCCTTTTTAATTTTTTTCCTACACTGCTAATCAGTTAATATGTGGGTTATTTTTCTGCTGCACATTATAAAGCTGCTTTAACGTTTGAGAATTTTTTCTTCCTTACCTTCTTATTCATCCACTGGTGATTTCTCTTAAATGTTCTAATGTTTATATACAAGGGGGTGTCAAGCTAAAATTAGAAACTGGGATTTATTAGAAAATGGAAGAAACCTTAACAAAACTGAGAATGTCATTTCTCAATGTAGTCCCCACCCTTCTCAATGCACTTGCAC
>JANRMT010038091.1:18499-29487 GCA_026402145.1 Polypterus bichir lapradei | reverse complement strand
TTTTTTTTTTTATTGCATGTGCGCATGGCTTACCATGGAAAAAACAGCATACAGGTGGCTTGACCATTTCAAAAATCTAAGGCTTATATTAAATATATAATGCAGTGTAATTAGTTCAGTTCAGGTGTATTTTTATGTATACAAAGCACAGTGAATCTTATACGTGTTGTTGTCCACACACTGCATCTCACTCCTTCAGCGATATAAAATAACACAGAATGTAATGGTACAATGGATGTTGTTTAGGAAAAATTATCATATGATTTGAGTGTGCATTTGTCTGTTATTAGAGGCCATGGCAGAACATAACCTCTAAAGAAACATAATTGTAGAGGCAAAAGTAGGATTATAAGCAGTATACTGTATAACCCAGTGACGGGGGTGCCAGGAGGCGGGGATTAGGGTTGTCACAACTCCACATATAATGTCTACTTCAAGCAGAGAAGCTAGGAAGAAACACATCCTTACAGCAAGAAGATAGTGCTAAGAATCTGTGAAAAAAGCACTATTTCCAGTTTACTTTTGTTGCCACAAGCAGAACTCAAATATATAAGGCATGCTTACCCAAATTGAGACTTTGCTACTTGAAAGTGGAAGTATTTGGTATGTTTAAACACTTGTCTTCAAATCAGGACCCCGATACCCATTAGTTCCATTACAAAATGCAAGAGTGGGATATTTGTTTTTCTAAATTTGTGAAATATGCTTCACTTTACAATGCAATAGGCTATATGCACATTCAGCTTACTTGTCAGCCAGCTACTACACTTCTGGCGCTGATATCAAAACTGACTAGTTATGGTGTGTTTCACCCGATTGCTTCAGGTTGTGCCCAGACTTACGGTAAACGATGCAAGTCACATTATTCAAACATCGTGCCAAACGTCAGGAGCTAAAAGGAGAAGGACTTCAAACTATGTTTCAATTATGAATGTAAAAACTTGTGTCTACTATGAACTTACATATAACAAATATATGATTACATTAGACTTGTTTAAAAAACAGACTTTCAATGATTAGTCATTAAACTTGTTTCAGGGACAAGTGAATATGTATGTAAGTTTAATAGATAAGAACATGAGTCTGCTAGACATCTTACCTTGTCAAAAAGCAAATGTCTCTGTCAGAGCCAGCAAAACGGTGAATGCCAAACTGATGCTTCATTGCAAGGGTCTCAGTTTGTTTCCTCAGCTAGAGATCTCCTCTCTGAGAGACATTTCTCCAACAAGCGGTAGGTAGGTCGACAACTGCTGGATCCACATCACAGGGAAATATATGAAAACTAAGTATGGTGTTCAACTGTAGAGCTATCTGTACGCTGAAACTTAAACTTCTTTTTCTCGGACATTCTCGACACTAAACAAAAATCACAACTGCAGTCTGGACAATGAAAGAGACTGAGCTGGCATATAGCCTATTTAATGTGGTAGACTAATATATAGCACAATTGTGAAGAAATAACTTTGACATGAAAAATACTGGCCTTGTCCCTTAATGTAGTTATGCATGCAAAAATTGTTTTAAATTATTTTAACTTAATTTGCCTCACTGCCTAGGACCATGTAAAATCTCATTTCATGTTTTCCTTGTGAGGATCACAGTGGTACCAGGCCACACAGATCAGTCCAAATTTCTCTGTCCCCAGCTAAAGATTCTAGGTCTTTCTAGGGGATTTCCAGACATTCCCATACCAGCTGAGACACATACTGTAGGGGGGGGTTAGTAAAGTAATTAACAAAGTAAAACCAACAGAATTTCCACAGAGACTCTATAGAAATTTAGTGCATATCAAAAGATAAAAGCTGAGACAGTGTATGTACCTTGTGCATTAGACCTTATGTATTATGTATGCATACTAATGCATAGTGCAAATATTTGTTGAAGTTTTATCATGAGGCCACAAAATATATATAAGGATTATGCGATTCATTTGATGTTTATGTTGATAACAGTAAATGATAACTGATAAAGTGATCTTACTATGGATTCCAAGCATATTGATGTAAGGTTATCATGCTTCTGATGACAGAAGGTTCTACTGCTGTTTTTCGTTAAAAATAAATAAATTTTGAGCTTTACTTTAAGCCTTTCTTGTTTTAATGCACGATTTGAATGTACTGAAAGGGCCATGGCAGAATTTTGGACCCAGCTGATAAATTGCATCAGGTGGTAATTTCATACAACTGTATTATTCCCATATTTGTGTTCTGTAGTCTTAAATTAGCAATTTGAGGAAAACTGTCATATATTATAACGCAAATAATGCCACCCAAGCTTTTCCTTCATAGAACTGTACATGTGCTATATGCATTTGCTTGTGTATATTTTAAAATGCTCTTTTATGACTGGTAATGATTTTGTAATTCCAGTGTACAGTATTCCCCCCTCGATCGCGGGGGTTGTGTTCCAGAACCCCCCGCGATAGGTGAAAATCCGCGAAGTAGAAACCATATGTTTGTATGGTTATTTTTATATATTTTAAGCCCTTATAAACTCTCCCACACTATTTATAAATATTCCCCGCATAGTTATACAGCATACACCCTTTGTATTCTCTTAGATATTAGGTAAGATTCATTGAAATTATGTATGTAAACACACTGTTTATATACAGTAAAACCTAAATATTATTTTAAAGATATTGAGCGTCTCCGATATCACATATGTTATAGACATTACGATAGACAGGCCACCAGCAATAAATACGTACAATGCAAGAAAAATTGAATACAGTAAATGTGTGTACAGTGACACTAAACATACGTACATGTACTAAGTACTGTATGTAGAAAATTAATTATGGTTACTCACCAACAATGACACGACGACTTGTCCGATAACGAGGAGTTTAATTTTATTGCACAACAAAGAAGACTGTTACAGCCCTTCTAAAGGAGCCTCTTCAGGCGACTGTGTAGCGCCGCCGTTGTTCTTCTTCCGGCAGTCTTCAATCCAAATCCCTAAAGCAGATTCCATCCAGACTACTGCCTTATTATGTCCACTTACAACTCGTTTTGCGCCCTGGTTAAAAGGACACTGCGGCCGTAGATCTTATATTTTTTTCCTCCTTTTTAAATAAAAAGAATCGTGGACTCACTGATGCAGTAATGGCATCCTACGGCTGTGTAGCTTTTCCCTTCCTTCAACATATCCAAAATTTTTACCTTTTTGGCAATCGTTAGCATCTTCCATTGGCACTTGGGCATGGCCCCTGAAGCAGTAGCAGGAGCAGATCGTTTTGGAGCCATAACGAAGGGCTTGACTACACACAAAGATAAACACAAAAGAGCACAAAAGTTAACTCTTTACACAGTGAAACACGTTGATACTGTATGAGCAAGATGAGACTTCCTGGTTAACGCCGCGGAATCGAATTCGGCGCTCCGTCTCTGAGCCAGTCAGCACACAGGAACTTAACTGCATGCTCTGATTGGTTAGCTTCTCAGCCATCCGCCAATAGCGTCCCTTGTATGAAATCAACTGGGCAAACCAACTGAGGAAGCATGTACCGGAAGTAAAAAGACCCATTGTCTGCCAAACCAGCGAAGCAGCGAAAAATCTGCATTATATATTTAGATATGCTTACATATAAAATCCGCGATAGAGTTAAGCCGCGAAAGTCGAAGCGCGATATAGCGAGGGATTACTGTATTTTACTTTATTTAGTTTGAGTATAAATATGGATTAGGGTTCCATAGTACTCAGTAAGTGGTTGTAGAACATAGTACTGACACACTGTATACCATAGGGGCTTCAGTTATTCGGTATCAAAAAGTTTATTTTCTTTTCAGAAGCAGCCAAATGAATTCTGAGGTGTTCAGAGACATACTCTCTGCTCAAATCCAGCTAAATGCAGTCAAATTGATTGGGCGGCATTTCATGATACAGATGGACAATGACCCAAAACATACAGCCAAAGCAACTCAGGAGTTTATTAAAGCAAAGAAGTGGAAAATTCTTGAATGGCCAAGTCAGTCACCTGATCTTAACCCAATTGAGCATGCATTTCACTTGTTGAAGACTAAACTTCGGACAGAAAGGCCCACAAACAAACAGTAACTGAAAGCCGCTGCAGTAAAGGCCTGGCAGAGCATTAAAAAGGAGGAAACCCAGCATCTGGTGATGTCCATGAGTTCAAGACTTCAGGCTGTCATTGCCAGCAAAGGGTTTTCAACCAAGTATTAGAAATGAACATTTCATTTCCAGTTATTTAATTTGTCCAATTGCTTTTGAGCCCGTGAAATAAAGGGATTGTGTTAAAAAAATGCTTTAGTTGCCTCACATTTTTATGCAATCTTTTTGTTCAACCCACTGAATTAAAACTGAAAGTCTGCACTTCGACTGCATCTGAGTTGTTTCATTTAAAATTCATTGTGGTAATGTACAGAACCAAAATTAGAAAAAAGTTGTCTCTGTCCAAATATTTATGGACCTAACTGTATTTGACTGCAGTATACATCTGATTAAAGCATAGCCAGTTTACAGTACATGATGCATTAGACAGTGTATTTTCTAATGAGTAATTCCTGTTAAAGAGGCATTATTGAATATTTTTTATTACCTTTACCAAACTACTGGTTCTTTTGTTATGTTATGACATACATAATATTGGATTTATCAA
The DNA here is from genome assembly GCA_026402145.1 of Polypterus bichir lapradei. Classification (NCBI taxonomy): domain Eukaryota; kingdom Metazoa; phylum Chordata; class Cladistia; order Polypteriformes; family Polypteridae; genus Polypterus; species Polypterus bichir. The sequence goes on along the minus strand of JANRMT010038091.1, from coordinate 24,866 downwards.
GCTAAAATAGGCCACTTTAGGCTTTTTTACTTTCATTCATGTACTATATTTCTATATGGAGAATAATATATCTCAGTATGGAACTTACTGTATAAATGAAAATAGTATAGTATTTATTAAAATTTTGATTTTGTTTTCTCTATCAAGTAGGATGAACAACATATGAATAAATTTAATTATGGTTCATATCTGGTAAAATCTAAAGTGTCCTGGGCTGACTCGATTAAGCTGGAAAGCAGTTCTTTTTAGTGTCTTAGATTAAATATCTGCTGACAGTTGAACAGTGATGATTTATTTTCTGGTGGCAGCAGTGCTTCTTTAGTATTTTCTGCACTGGGCCCCAGTACCTTTGGGTATCAAAGACTGCCCCATTTTCTGCATTGTACGTAAGGAAACTATTGAATTGTTTTAGATAATGGTTCTTCTAAAACCTTAATTGTATTTGATTGGTTTGGCTTTGAAAATGGTTGGATGGTTAATATCATTCCTTTAAAAATACAAGTAAATTGTCATTTTAATTTCTCTCTCTCTTAGAAAAACCTAACAATCAAGAAATGAATCATTTCATGGACTGGGGAGTTGGCCCACTTTCTGCAGCTCTTCGAATGCAGGTAATTTAACTTTTAATTTAGATTACACTTTGCTCATGACCATTTTCACACTCTTTCAACCCTCACCATTGGAGAACACGTATTTAACAGTTTTTGGAAAATGTAGGATTTTGTACATGTTAAAATGACCAACAAATTTTTGGCCAGTTCAAATTCTGGGCTACCTTAAAGTACTCCCTTTCTTGAACATTTATTCATTATAACTCATACTGTAACATCCATCAGTACTAACAAACCCTTTATATGTTTTATAAGAATTTTTTTTATATACATTTTTCGAAGTGTCTGCAACTGACTTAAAATCCCTGCATTACTAAGCTACTAACAAAAAAATATTACTTTTTCATTAGTTTTTAGTTTAATGTGGCTGCTGTTTAAAAAATCAAATGCATAAATAATACCACCATCTTTATCCATATTATTTCATTCTAACAGGAAGAGGTACACTGTAACAGAGGTTTATCATTTTCAAATAACACATCCACATCGAAAGTGGCAAGTAATATGGGACTAGGTTGTGTTGTAAATACAAAGACTATACAGCAGCAAGAAAGAGCAGAGTATGTCTTTGAGGTTTATGACATGGATGTTTCCTTTGAATTAGTTTTTGTGCAAGCACACTGTAAGTTATATAGATTGGATATTATGATTTTTGATTAATAGTGATGTAGTAGTATTTATTAGGTGTAAAAGTGAAGAATTGGCTTGAGTAGCTGTTCATTTTTTAAAAAGGGAAAAGTAAATTCTTAATTTTTTTTTAGTTTAGAAACATTGCAAAATAGTGAACTACCTCAAGTAAAAAATGCTGAGTGCTGTTTGCTTTGAAGGATCCAAAACATATGTAAAGGAGAAACAAATAAACAAAGAAAACGTGGATTCATAGAGTGTTATTCATTTTTACTATAAGAAGGCAGAAGACAATTTTATCTACAATAAGAGAAAACAGTGTCAAATTAAGTGGACATAAGCACTTCTAAATTTATTTTTCTTTCTTTTTAACTGGTCAAACCAATATTAGTTTTTTCCCCCGGCTTTACACTGTCCTTAAGCAGAAATTTCAGAAGCTGGAAAGTTTTGATAAGGAATGATGAGGAATTCTTTAAACAAATTGCTCTTTTAGACAACAAGCCCCTCTTTAACACATTTCTCAATTAAACATTAATTTTAGTTTATAATGAATTGGTGCTTTCATTGGTATGCAGTATACAGAGGACTATCTTCTCTTATTTTGTTTGTATTTCCTTATGGAGTCCTACTTTTGGAGTTAAATAAATTCAAATTTTCAGTTATAATAATAGTTTATCTAGTGATCCTTGTTTTAAGTTGATTTACAATGAAGGTTCTCTCCAGGCCAACTTTTTCACCTTTAATAATGAAAGAGTTAAAAAAAATATATGTTTTTATATTTGTATATATGATTGTATATTTGCCCTCTGATTAAATTTAGAAGATAATGTTTTAACAGTGATTGAATTTTAAAACAAATTGAATTTTTCTCAACAATAAGGGGGATGTGCAGAGCTGTAGTAACTACAGGGTGATAAAATTGATGAGCCACAGCATGAAGTTATGGGAAAGAGTAGTGGAAGCTAGGTTAAGAAGGGAGGTGATGATTAGCGAGCAGCAGTATGGTTTCATGCCAAGAAAGAGCACCACAGATGCAATGTTTGCTCTGAGGATGTTGATGGAGAAGTATAGGGAAGGCCAGAAGGAGTTGAATTGTGTCTTTGGGGACCTGGAGAAGGTGTATGACAGGGTGCCTTGAGAGGAGTTGTGGTATTGTATGAGGAAGTTGGGAGTGGCAGAGAAGTACGTAAGAGTTGTACAGGATATGTACGAGGGAAGTGTGACAGTAGTGAGGTCTGCGGTAGGAGTGATGGATGCATTCAGCATGTAGGTGGGATTACATAAGGGATCGGCTCTGAGCCCTTTCTTATTTGCAATTGTCATGGACAGGTTGACAGCTGAGATTAGACAGGAATCCCCTTGGACTATAATGTTTGCTGAGGACATTGTGATCTGTAGTGAGAGTAGAGGGCAGGTTGAGGAGACCTTGGAGAGGTGGACATATGCTCTAGAGAGGAGAAGAATGAAGGCCAGTAGGAACAAGACAGAATACGTGTGAGTGAATGAGAGGAAGGTCAGTGGAATGGTGAGGATGCAGGGAGTAGAGCTGGCGAAGGTGGATGAGTTTAAATACTTGGGATCAACAGTACAGAGTAACAGAGATTGTGGAAGAGAGGTGAAAAAGAGAGTGCAGGCAGGGTGGAATGGATGGAGAAGAATGTCAGAAATAATTTGTGACAGACGGCTATCAGCAAGTGTGAAAGGGAAGGTCTACAGGACGGTAGTGAGACCATCTTTGTTATATGGGTTGGAGTCGATTGCACTGACCAGAAAGCAGAAGACAGAGATGGAGGTAGCAGAATTAAAGATGCTAACATTTGCATTGGGTGTGATGAGGATGGACAGGATTAGCATTGAGTACATTAGAGGGTCGGCTCAGGTTGGACGGTTGGGAGACAAAGTCAGAGAGGCGAGATTGCGTTGGTTTGGACATGTGCAGAGAAGAGATGCTGGATATATTGGGAAAAGGATGTTAAAGATTGAGCTGCCAGGCAAAAGGAAAAGAGGAAGGCCTAAGAGAAGGTTTATGGATGTGGTGAGAGAGGACATGCAGGTGATGCTGAGATCATGATGCAGAGGACAGGAAGGTATCGAACAAGATGATCCTCTGTGGCAACCCCTAACGGGAGCAGCCGAAAGAAGAAGTAGTATATCTTTCAAAAATATCATTTGAGACTTTCTCTATTCATACTACTGGTAATCATGAAATAAAGTCTAGTTTTGGGAATTAATTTTATGAATTTTTCAAGATCCCAACTGAAACTGAGTACCTTAAATAATAATAGGGTTTTGGCCTGGAAAATATTTAATTGACTATAATAGCTGCTTTCTGTATAACCTTACAGAATGCAGTGGAAGGAAGCCGCAGGTGGCTTAATGGGCAACAGTATAAACAGTGGAATCTCCGGTGTTTGAAGCTCCAGCCACTCTCTCCAGTACCAAGGTAAGTTGGCTGCTGTGTAATCGATGCAGGCAGAAATAATGGTTTTGCAAAATTTTCTGCTTTACTTTGTGCTTATTGAATTTCCTACATTTTGAGTAACACCTTGCAAATATTTTCCAAATTTTTAATATTTACCTTCAGCAAAAGTCCATAATGTGCATGAGTGTTTTAAGAAAGTATTCTGATCTTCAAGAAACACTACAACTTCATTGTTTTAAGTTAACATATTTTTGGATATTGTATTTTGTCAGATTATTCAATTATGAATCCATGTGCTGTAATGGCTTTGACAAGCTCATTTTTAGTAGAAAGCTTCAACAAGCAAATTAAACAGAGCTGTATTAAAGGTAGAACATGTTGGATTTTTTAAATTGCTGTTACCCAACTTAAAGTATTGTGTATGTTCTGTGTGTTTTGAATAACAAACATGTAAAGTCTGATATTTAAAAAGATTTTTGGCAAAACACACCCTACCAAAAATTTTAATTATGAAGTATTTTAAAAAGAAATATTTTTAGAGAGCCAGTCTGAATGAAAAGTTAGTGTTTTAGCTAACCTCTGTATTGGTAGTGGAGAAATTAGAGTCAATACAGTGTATGAACTTAATTTTGTGGTGAACCCCCTTAGGAGAATATTATAGCCTGCATTGGTTATGGCAGTTAGAATAATCCCTTACTGAAGCAGGGGTTTTAGGCTGTAGTAGTGACACAGAAAATGCAAACAGATGTAGAAAGTGATTTGCCAAGCATAAATTAATGAAGTTTGTTTGATTGTGGGTTGCCCTTCCTCTTGAACCATCCCTTTTAAGGAAACATTGAATACTGTAGCTTGGAAACCTATATATTGGTTTAAAAGAATAAACTGAATGTTGCAAGAAAATTGTTTTGGCAAAAGGCTAGGTATTAGCTATAGGGCAAAACTAATGGACATTCAAAAAAGTACTATATCCATATTAATCTATACTTAATCCTTAAAGCAACGATTTAGAAACTTTGAAGGTGTTATATGAGGGAGTCTCAAACTTGATGGAAATGAGAATGAGGCCCCCAAAGACACCATAAAGGCAGGACAGGACCTTTACTGACTAGCCCAGAATAGGCTAACTAACTAACTACCACCAGGAGGCTTCTGCTTGACTAGGCCCCATAAAATTGGAAAACAAACATATTCTGAAATGCCTCACAAGAGGGAGAAACAGATGAAAACTTTAGCTCATGACCAAAAGGGACCTTGGATTTTTTATAAATAAAAAAAAAAACATTTATAAGTAAAGAAATAACAAGAAAAGCTCAAAAAAGAAACAAAGAATTACCTAAAAAGGCAATCATAAAGCAAGTAAGTCCCAAAATATTAACCCAGAAGACAAAATACGACGACAGTAGTCCAAAGATAAAAAAACAGCAAAGAAAGGAAAAGGCAGTATCTATCTATCTATCTATCTATCTATATATATATATAATATAATATAATTAATTCACTAAGGCAAGACACCCCTGGAAAGCACGCCGGAAGGGGTGTGGATTCACTAAGCCACCGACAAGTAAGACACCTATGACGCATGCAGGAAGGAGCAACACCCACCAACTCCAAGACCATTGGATATGATGACAACTCGCAGAGCCACGGCCACCAACTCGGACGCGACGACACAGAAAAAACGGCGTCATTTATATTCGTCTGTCATAGAGGCCACATGCACCTCCGAGTGACGTTGACTGTTCATAGAGGCATGTTTATCGTGGAGGTGAATCGCCATATGCAGCGTGTAAAACAGTTTGCGAGGGGTATCCCATGAGATCCTTAAAACAATCCTTTACAACTGAGGTTAAAACACAATGAAGTAAGCAGTCTTTAAAAACCGAGTTTTCGGTTACGACGCACGACCGCGTGCACCATAGCAAACTGTTTTACACGCTACATACAGCAGTTCGCGCTACTACGTGGTCAGGTGTCTTGGTGGATTATATATAGAAAAGCAGCCAAAACCGCACAGAGAAATGAAAAGTCTACGTGAGTCACAGGTGCATGTGGACTGTGCAAAGACAACAACGACTCAAGTGACGAGTTGGAGGTGGGCACATGAGCAGGCAGGGCGCGATGGCGGTCCGCCAGTTTTCAGTCACAGTCAATTGTGTGTTGGTTCGTTCCGTGCATTGTTACAATGTTGCTTTTCTTGCTGATTTATTACATTACCGATTTTTCAAATGTTAATTTTCTCCCTGTGCTTAAAAATCATTAAAAAAACCGGCCTGATTACGTGGCGTATGGTACGCCGTGGGTTGGCTAGTTCATAAAATTACTCCAAAAAAAATAAAATCCAGAATGAAACATTGCCTGATCTTCTTACCTCTGGACTCAAATAGAAAGAGTGATGGCTGAGGAGCACTGACATCAGGGTGGTCCCACCACTTGGGGAACTACCCACAGAACTCACAGAATGGTGGCACATTTAAAAAGACATCTCATTATTACAAACATAACAGAAAATACATCAAATTATGAAAGTAATCTATACTAATAAAAGGCAAAGCCCTCACTGACTGACTGACTGACTGACTGACTGACTGACTGACTCATCACTAATTCTCCAACTTCCCGTGTAGGTAGAAGGCTGAAATTTGGCAGGCTTATTCCTTACAGCTTCCTTACAAAAGTTGGGCAGGTTTCATTTCGAAATTCTACGCGT
>JANRMT010038091.1:0-14058 GCA_026402145.1 Polypterus bichir lapradei | reverse complement strand
TGTGTATGTGTGTGTGTGTATATATATATATATATATATATATATATATATATATATATATATATAGAGAGAGAGAGAGTTTGGTGTAAAAATCCATACCATATTGTGAAGAACAGAAGTGTCCCTTTTGAGGTCAAACCATGGTGTGTTACAACTGCTAGTATAGTGTACCAGCCCACTTCACGCCTTGGGTACAATAGAAGCCAGCAACAATGGCATGCTGTGGTCAGTTCAAACACTTGCACAGCTCACTAAAGGGGCCCCCCACGGATAAAAAATAGAGGAGGTGGGCATTGTGCATAGTTCACAATATTATTTCTTTTTACCTGTTCTTATATGTATGTGCTGAAAACATTCAGTTCCTTTTACGGGCTACTTAAATGTGCAACCTGTAAACTTCAATACTGCATGTAGTAAATTAAAGGGAAACCGTGATCAGTGTATATTGCTTTTGATCTAAAACCTATAAAACTTTGTAATGGTACAAGATTATAAAACAAAGCTCTGTATTCATGTATGACTGAGGATACAATTTTTACAGTCTCTACTACAGGATGAAATTATATTTATACCGAAAAAATCCCTTAACTCATACTAATTACCTGTTGGAATTCAAAACAATACTGTTTCCTCTAAAACTGTGTTTTGCAATGGCCATCAACAAAAGCCAAGTCACTAGGAAAAGCATTAACTGCACTATGGTAGGAATGTTTTACTTATGTGCAATTGTATGTAGCAGGTTCAGGAGTAAGGATCTCCAGTGAATTCATAATATTAGCATCGTGAACTCAGTTACTTATATAGTACTTCTGATACATCCAATTAACCCTCTGCACTTTAACCAAGGCCTATTGTCTTAGAAAATTTCCTGGGGGAGGCCAGTTAATACAGCTTGTTTTATGTATTAATACTTGCACCTTTTCATATAACATTCTAGCAAAAGTATGCATATTCCTATATCTGTAACCATTTTGACAGTAGATAATTCTGTATGTTTTTCATTGCCACTCTCATTGACACTGGTTAAACCATAAACCTTCAGGGATTATTCCTATATAATAGTATGCATACTCCTATATCTGAAACCGTTTTGGCAGTAGATAATTCTGTATGTTTTTTTTTTATATATTGAATGAGGAATGTTCTAAATATATAGTGGTTCAGTGTTGTTTAAGGCTATTTGTAAATCAATAGATTTTAAATAATGGATTTGATTTTTCTTACAGTGACATTGAAATTTCTCGAAGTCAGACGCCAAAGGCAGTAAGTTTGCTTGCTAAGGAAATTGGACTGCTAGAAGATGAAATTGAAGTATATGGCAAAACAAAGGCCAAAGTCAACTTGTCTCTCTTGGAGAGGCTGAAGGAAAAGCCAAATGGAAAATATGTACTGGTTGCTGGGTAGGGATGTATACTTTTTCTTTTCTTACTGATTTTAGCAGGGATTTCATATATAGTAAACTCGTATGCATATGCATACAAGACCAGTTCTGTTTGTTTCTGTTGATTAACAACGCAAATCTGTTAGCCAACACTAGGGCATGTGCGAGTCAAATGCCATGTAAACATTGTGGAATTAATGTTTGCAGCTGCTTGCTAAGCAAGCAATAAAGTAATAGTAATGAATACATATCAGTGGTATTTGACCAATCTGTGAAACTGTATACAATACAGGGGAGTGAAGAGTTTGTTTATTATGCTTGCATTATCAGCTGATCCCAGTATTCACTTTATGCCACCACATGCATTTACTCCTTCTCAACCAGCAACTAGAAATGAGAGTGATCTTAAAGGGACCTATGTTTCTGTTTCATGATTCTCAAAGATTCAGTATTGTAGGAGATTTGAGCACACCTCTAAAATCCAACCATTCATACATTCAGTCTCTGATATGCTTATCCACTTCAACGTCACAGGGAGCCAATGCCCCTTCTTCTAGTACTAGTTGCAAAGCCAGAACCAAAAGTAGATGCGTAGCCAAAAATAATTCTGTGGTAGAAGATTAACTGAAGACAAGGTAACACAAATTTAAGGGTGACTGAAAAGAAAAACAAACAAACCAGTCAAGAGCTTTTTGAAAAAGACATGGGGTACTTGTATGTATGATGCTGCTCAGTTCTTAATGTTCACACGTTACACCTATTAATTAAAAGGCAGTGGGGACTTTCAATGTGCTTTACCATATTAGTAAACAGTGTATGAGCAGTTTTATTGTTAATTATGAGTAGGTTTTGCCAAACAACATGAATTTTGATTATCTAACTATTAGAAGCACAAGTGAAAGTCACTTTTATGGCAAACAGTCAGGAGAACAGAACACTTAAGTGTAAGATAACTCAAATTCCAAAAGTCAGTTTTTCTTCCTTTGATGGAAAGTAATTGTTTTATTTATAGTACATTTCACACATTCTTTTTATTAAATGTGTTGCATTACCAATTTGCACATATTAAAGTTCTGTCTGGAGTATCATTTTAACATTCTGGACCCTAGCAAATGCTTATTTATTTTCTTACACACTGGAGTGCTGTTCTTTTGATGGTGAACAGTAGACATTATAGACTAGAGACAATGATTCCTTTTGTGAACTTTGAGTAACACAACTTAAATAAAAAATAACATTCTTGAGTTACAAGTGACCTTGCAGATACCCATCAGTTGAAAACAAAGAAGCGTTTGTTTAATATAAAGAAAACGTTTCAAGCTGAAGAAGAGATATTATTTTTCCCTAGCCTTTGTTGCAATTAAAAATTTGGAAAGCTGTATATTTTAAGAAACATTACAAAGATAACATGGAACTGTCTGTCTTATAGTAACATTTTTAAACAATCTTTAATAGTTTTGGGCTTATGCAAAAGTACACAAGATAGCCTGAAATAAAATAGTAAGTTGGAGAGTCACCACTCATGAACTGTATCTTCAGAGTAAAAAATCAGTATTTGGCTTTTATGTAAAGGTACATTCCACTGTAAGAGTACATAATTGTTGTTTGATAATAGTTTCATTGATATCATTGCTTAGTGTTCAAACACTGTTTGCTTCTACTGATGTTTTGAGAACGCGAATTGAGATGTATGTCATTATAAATGGAATGCTCTGAACTCTGCAGAGATCAAATCCAGCCGTTTTTGGCAGCTCTATGCTTCAGAAGTACATCTGTCATCAAAAGGCAGAACCATTCACTGTGGTATGTGTTTCAGCAATGTACAAGTAAATCTATAATCAGATGCAAGTGGCTACACATTTTAACACTATAATTATTCTGAAAGTTTATTTCCAAACAGCACCATAAAATATCACTTTACCAAAGTTTGTTCATTTGGTTCTTTATGGAGATCTTCATCCCTGTAATGTATGCTAATGACTGAGGACTTGCCTTCTTTTATATTTGTTTTGTTACATGAATAATTAGTAATCATACATTTTGGACCAAAGGCAGAGAGAGAGAGAGAGAGAGCAGGTCTGGATCAGCCATTACATTGCAGGATAAACTAATGCACACACACTCACTACACCAATTTAGAACCAATAGTTCATGTTAACTTCTTTTGCTTTTTTTTTTTTTTTTATTATGTTATCAGGCAACATAGTTATTTATAGTGCAGAAACTAGACTCTAAAGAAAATTATTTTGTGGTATAACAAAATTCTACCACCTTTTGTGGCTTCTGTGTAAAAAAACAAAACAAAACATTTTCACTATATAAGTAAAACCACCTTTTCACAGATATTAAAGACGCATGTTTTCACAAATTATTAAAGAGACATAAGTTTGCTCCCTAACCTGAGCCTATAGTTACCCCCCGTATATTTGTTGTGAAGTACCAATATTTATGGAAATAATAGTGTTTGTAACATTTTTGTTTCAAATTCTTTTATTCAAATTCAAATTTTAAATTGTATTTGTAACTTGCAAATTATACATACACTATAATATGTAGCGAAATGCCTAGTTGCTCAACTCCATTGGCTGTGCCTTTAAGAAGAATATAAAAGGACAATAGCAATGATACATGACTTATACATGAAATATTCAGAAATCATTAATATAATTATAAATATGTGATAAATAATAAATAATAACTAAAAATAGTAACTTAAATAACTGAATGTAAGAGAGTTAACAATAGGGCATCATGTAATACTAGACACTTTCCTTATTCAACATGCTGGTAGACTGTGGGAAAAGAATCCTCTTCAGCTTCTCTGAACTGGTCTTCAGTTAGCAGTAATTTTTACCTGAATGCATAGAAAAGTGAACATGTTAGGATGGCTGGTGTCATGAAAAATGTTCTTTGCCCTTGTCCAACATTGGTTGGTGGTGTTGTCCTGGAACTTAATGTGTGCATATCCAGTTATGGATTCAGATGACTATCTCAGTCGTTACAGAGCCTTACAGTCCTGCTGTGTGCTGTTTCCAAACTAGGTGGTAAAACTTCATGTCAAGATACTTTTGATGGTGGATTTGTAGACGTTCTTTAGTATCTGGAAGGACAGCCTGAAATCCCTGAGGCATCTGAGGTGGTAAAGACGTTGTTGTACATTCTTTACCAAGGTATCAATATGTTTGGACCAGGCCAGGTCTTCTGTGATGTGGATACTGAGGAGTCTTATGTACTTACTGCTATTAAAAGATTACCAAAATCGACCTTTTCCTAATTGAATGAGGCAAGACCACAACTCTGATGTTTATTTCACATAAGTAGTGTCATAAGGAGAATATCATTTACAAAATAGAATGTTATTGGAACCAGATACCTAGGGGTGTACGATTACCACAAAATTTATAATTGATGATTATTGATTTTGATATTGTACTTACAATTATTATGTTCAATTAATCGCACTACAGTGAAATCGCATTTTGTGTTGCCAACTTCACATACTTTATTCTGTATACACAAAGTACAGTACAATCTCTGTTTAGTTGTTTTCTAGGGAACCACTTAAAATACTGTCAATCTCAAATTGTTAAACATTGGATTAGTTAAAAAATGATCAATTTAGTGTTTAAAACAATATTTTTTACTGTAAAGATACTGGATGAACAACAGGTGTAGTGTTGGTACAATTTCTGGGTATAAGAGTGCCCACGTCAGACCTGCTGATGGATAAAACAGAAAAATAGGCCTGAAAAATATTTTCAGCTGTTACTAAACATTTTGTCTTCAGTCAGAAAACTGCTTTTTTTAGTTTATATTCAAGTCATTTACTTATAGTGAGTTACTTGCAATCCTCTACAGGAAATAAGTATGTTACCTTGTGAAGGTAAATGATTCTGTATGAGCTTTATAATGGAATACACTTGCAAATGTGGTGAATACTGTTACATACTTCAAAATTGTGTGTGTTTAAATAAGTTTACCCAAGTAATACCACTTTTCGTCTAGGAAGACACCGCTTGGCATTTCAGAGGCTCATGAAATATTGAACACATTAGTTCTGACCAGTACTGGCACAATGTAGAAATTATTTTTTTCCTGTTTCTTTAGTCAAAAGAGAAAGTCTGGTTTCTTGTTATCGAAGTGTATCTAAAATTTAGTGAGCATGAAATGTTTTCATCAAATACTTTTTCCCCACTAAATTTAGATTAGAAAATTGGATTTGTTTTTGTCAGCACAGTTTTTTTAAAATTTAATAAATGGTTACTAAACCGTGGGAAAACCCATAAATGAACAAAATTCTCTAGATCTTGGCACACCTCAGAATATGCTTCTGTCAACAAAAAGAGAAATTGTTCAGCAGGCTGTCAGCTTGAAGAATCTCAAGATGTACGTTACTGTATGTAAAATAATGTCCTATTCTCTGCAAACTTTCCAATGCATATTAATTATGGTAGTTTGTGTGAGTGAGTCACTCAATGTATTGGCTCCTCATCCAGGTCTGCTTGCTGCCTGGTACTTAAAGCTGCTGAAATAGGATTTTCTGAATGGGACCTTAAAATTAGACTAAGAAGTTTTGAAAGATGCGTGAATCTTTTTGCAAAAATGAAAATTGGTTTATGACTGCTATTTATCGGTATATTTATCAGCTAGACTTTGTGTTCTATTGAGCTTCCAGCAATTCTTGCTGTTTATTATTTCATATGTAATAATTATATGACATCTGCTATTGAAAACCTGAGAAAGTCATTCTACACACTTGAACATATAAAAGCATTCTTGGTGAAAACCCATTCTGTGTTTTTACAATGGAACATATTGTCTTGAAATCACAATCATAAATATAAATACCTCATTTCAATGATTTTCAGGTAAAACATTGAGGTATTAGCTTGAATATGAATGTCACCACCAAGGTTACTTTCATTTACATTGGTAATTTTGTTTTTATTCTGCTTCCTGTGTGTCTGATAGCATTATGTTTGTGACCTCATACAAAACCACATATACAAAAATAAAAATTAAATGTGGGTTATTCCCAGCAATTTTATGCCTTTTAAAAAAACAACTCTAACCATATTTTGTCAGTTACACAACTCTTACATTTTTTTATTCTGTAAAGCAAAAGCAAAAAATTGTGTTAGCAAAACAACTTTTTCATAAATTGTCTGCAAGTCATTGAAACTATTAGCACTGTACAGGAGAAGCTCAACGGAGACCTCAAAAATGTTTCCAAAGTTAGTTAAAGTGCCTGTTATGTTTTTAGATGTAGGTGGTTAAGGTGAGAAATCTTAAATAAGTATTATTTAGTATACTTTAATTGACTTGTCCAGTGTCTTGATGGGCAAATTACTTAAGTGCATACTATTTGGAGACTGGGTTTTTAGTTTTTCCTTATTTCATATACAGAGTATTGTTTTCCTTAAAAAAGACCCTGATTAAGGTTAAAACCTGGTTTCATAATTATCTGTGTTTATATGGCGCAAGTAATCTTTTGATATTAATGAGATGTTTTCTGTTTCTGATGTAACTAGACCACAAAAATGATTGGCTGTTGGTTGATGGTTGTTTTTTAGGTTGTTTTTGACTACACAACATAATTGTCCCTTGCAGCATCCATTCTATCTTTTAACAGACAGCCAATTAATGTATTGTCTGATAATGCAAATGTCTAATAGCTGGAGTGAATTCAGTTACTGTCTTGGCATCTTTCTGTCATGGTAAAGAAATAGTAGAAATTGGACAGGCAAACCACCCTTCTGTTTGTGTGGTCCAAATTACCCACTTTCCATACATTCTTGAAGCTGTATTGTATGCATTCTACTTATGACTTAGCGCAGATTGGATATCAACTCTTGCACACACAAGAACCCACCAAATTTAATTTACTTTTGTCATAGCTGGTTGCACACACAGGTACCAAGTTTGCATTTCACATCATCCATCCACAACTGTATTAAATCATTTCATTTACTATCTGCTATCTGCCAGACCAGACTTGAGTAACACCAGCAATGGTGTGTAGTTTTTCCTGACAAATTACTGGATACTCTCAGGTGCTTGCTGGGTTTGCCTTTATTCTCTTCTAAGGCAGTAGGCTCTGTCAGGTAAATCTCTTGTGGGAAATATCCAGATTAGATGATCAAAAAAATCTCATGTGGTTACTTTTGGCCCGGAGGAAAAGTGGCTATACTCAGAGGTTCTCTTTCATTATTAAATTCTTCTATCAGGAAATTAATCACTCCTAAACATTAACATATTATTGGTTAAATGCACCTGTTAATTCTTTTTTTCCATTATTCACACTCTCTTACCAAAGGTGAGGATGGTGAGTCAAAGACATTGTCTGAGGACTTTGCTCCCTTTTCACCACTACAATTGTGTAAAATGCCTACAATAGTTTAGGTGTTATTACACAACTGCCTTAAAACTGATCCTTCATGGTTAATCTCTGGATGAACTAAACTGTTACTTATGAACAAGAATGAAATGCACTGTTAATGGAGTCTCTCACCAACTTTAAATGGATTTAGCTTAAGGCCGAGCAACTCTCTCTCCACAGTTTCTGAGACCTGATATGGTTGTAGCACCTCTCAAAATACAAAACTAGTTATGCAACCATAAACCATTTACTATTCAATAAAACATGTTTAAGCTGCATTGGCAAACTCATTTGACCCCTCAGTTATTCATGAAAGATCAAAAGGAACATTTGACCCTTTTCACATTACAGTTGGGAACTAGAAAGAGTTGAGGCCAAAAGCTGGTTTGAACTTGTCAAGACTTCAATTCTAAGAACTAATGTAGGGACCAAAAATCATTCTTTGTGTCAAGAGAGGTTCTGGAAACCTACTGAGGAACTCAGATAGGCTACAAGAGACATCTCTCAAAAAGTTAATGGGAAGAATGGGAAAATGTTGACCTCATATAGGCGCACAGTGGGTTTGATAGCTTTGTAAACTACAAAATATGTCAATTCAAAGATATATCCTACAAATTAAACACAAAACAAAAAAATGCAAAGTACACAGAAAATTGGAAAAAAAATATTAATGGTCCTGTGCTCTTCTCTTTGGCAATGTTTCTGATGCCTCTATCCACCCTTGATAACACTTCTAAATGTGTCCAGACTCTATGCTGTAGCTCAGGGGTGGCCAACTCCTATCCTGGGGAAATTACAGGTTTTTGTTTTAACTATTTTTTTAATTAATGAATTAATTACTAGTTTTTGCTACTAATTAACTTCATTTAATTTATTTTCTATTTAAGACTCAGACCCATTAAATCAGGGCTGAACAATGTCGGACCTGGAGGGCTGCAGTGGCTTCAGGTTTATGTTCCAACCCATTTGCTTTATGAGAAATCATTCATTGCTAATGAAGCACATATTGCTCATGTTTTTCTGCTTCATTTTAGTTGTTTCACTTGTTAAAATTTAAATTGTTTATTTTAGTCTTAAACAGCTATATTCATTGTTTTAACTGTTATTCCTTATAACAGTTAACTGTTGTTCCTTATTAGCAATAAGATGCAAATAACAAAGGAACTGGTAGTTCTACCTTCAGCTTATCTCCATTTCCACATGTGTGTATTTATCATTCATTATTTGGTTTAATTAAGTACTCAGAAAGAAACTTAAGAGAAACTGTGAGTCAGTCAGTCATTATCCAACCCGCTATATCCTAACACAGGGTTATGGCGGTCTGCTGGAGCCAATCTCAGCCAACACAAAGCACAAGGCTGAAACAAATCCTGGGCAGGGCGCCAGCCCATCACAGGGTGCACATACACACACCAAGCACACACTAGGTTCACCAATGCACCTAACCTGCATGTCTTTGGACTGTGGGAGGAAACCGGAGCACCCAGAGGAAACCCACGCAGACACGAGGAGATCATGCAAACTCCACACAGGGAGAACCTGGGAAGCGAACTCAGGTCTCCTTACTGTGAGGCAGCAGCGCTACCACTGCGCCACCGTGCTGCCCTAAAAGAAACTGAAGAACTGAAAGTTACTCATCCATTTCAGGTTTCAAATCACTTGGATGATACATGTATCATTAGAAAGGAAAAAAAATGCATGATTTAAGAATATACTGACATGGTACAGTTAAAACACTAACAAGCTGTGAAATCAAATAACATCTGTTTTTGGTGAGGATTGTTTTCTAATTAAGCAACTGGGTTGGAACAAAAACTTGCAGCCACTGCAGTTCTCCATTATTGGAGGTGGCTACCCCTGCTGTAGATCCTTTACACAAATTGCCCAAAGTCAGATAAACTTTTCATCAACATTATGAAGAATTGTACAGAATATATTTGTAGTTAAACACAGTCTTCTAAGCTCACAGATACCTTTTGCTTCTAAGTGTCATTTTGACATTGGCAGTTTTCTTTAAATAAATCAGGATCTGCTTTTGTCTCCTGCACACATACATACACATATTTCTGTTCAAATGCAGCTTTCTTTAGGGTCACAAAGTGCCCCATGTTTTAGAGAATTTCTTTTACATAGTGCAGCATCATTTGCCATATTTCCCTCACTACCCATTCTTACTGAAATTTGCTTTGCTTTTGCACATTGTTTTCCTGATGATCAATTCTCTGTTGATCACTTTACCACTCCGCTCTAAATCACTTAGTATTTCTGTTGATCATTTTAGTGTTCTTGTCAACATCACAAAGCAGGCTGTATTTGTGGGGTGCCTTTTAACTTGAAATGCTATTCTTGCACACAATAAGGTAACTCTGTCTATTTAAAGGGCTTGTGTAAATAACCAAAGCTCCCAGGAATGTATTTCTTACTTTTTTGTGAACCTTCTGCTTTATTCAGCAGTAGAAAGAACAGATTAAGGAACTCCCTAGTCTGATGGGCGTGTCTGCCTGAGAAAAACCAGTATTTCAAAAAACATCTGGTGCTGTTGGGTCAGGCTGTGTGGTGGAGGTCATTGAGGTGGTTGAGAAGCTCTGTGATGGCAAAACCACTGGGCATTCAGCATGGCCCCACAGCTGGTAAATTTGTTACTTTTTTCCATAGTGAAATGTAGCTCAAAGTGCCTTACATGCTTATTACAATTGTTTCCATATTTCAGCAGCTGGAATACTGGCATGTTAAGTGATTCACAAAGGTTCACATGGTTAAAATTGTAGTGATTCAGTAATATGTGATATAAGTTTGAATGTAGACTTATGTGCATTTGTGGTGCAAATTGAATTGTTTTGGATGTTTTACGTTAAATTAGCCATAGCTGGTGTGTTTTATTCTTGGCTTAGATAAAATGTCAATACTGGAGTTTCCCTTTCTGGCAGAAGTCTGGAGGTTTAATTAAACCCACAATATTACATGCCTCTTTTATTGTTGGGAATGTATGCAGATGGCCCAGACTACATTTTCTTACTTTCCTGTGAGAGGTATTGTCAATATCAAACAATATGAAATAAAATACAGGGTGTTCAGATCATTGATTATAGTTATTAATTTGCAAAATTCTTGTCCCAATTTTATACTACTCTAATAGTTTTATCATAAAAACAAATGTTTGCTGACAAAATATATACACTTCATATAACTGAAAATGTATAATATGATTATTATAATAGTTTATTCTTTAGGATTTTACCATTTTTTTCCTCATCATTAGCAGCTTCATCAGCAGCAGCATCATCACTAGCACTGGATTAACAATTTACTCAAGTTAGCATGGTTACCCCCAGAATCTTTTTCCTCCACTCTCTGTGGTGTTGGGCACCTACTGTGGTGAGATAAGTACCTTTGATATCATCTTACAGTATCTCCAACCATGCCTTTTTGTCTTCCTTATTGGCCTCAACCAACTTCCATCTTTTTGTACCTTTTTGCCTTGCCATCCTTAGTCTGTGTCTCTGCAGTATACCTCCTATTGCCTCTATGCCAAATTTTACACTTAATCCAGGATTCATCTTTCTTTCAATCTGACACTCCATGCATCCATCGTATTTTCTCATGTCTATTTTTCTAGCTTTGCTATGTGTACTGCCTTCATCGGCCGTGTTTCACTCACTTAGAGGACACTGCTTCTCACATAGCTTTCAATGACGTTCCTCTTCAATGCCACAGGGAATCCTTTAGAAGTTAAAGTGCAGGATAGCTCAAAGAATTTCTTCAATGTACATCTAACCTTTGCTATCACTGCTGTTCCCCGCACTCCAGTCTGCACTGAACACATCACCCAAGCAGTACAATTCTCCTCCTTTCTTCAAAACCACCCCATTGCTGATGTCTGAATTGAAATTTTGCAATGTTTCCATCAGTTTGTGATGCTTGGGTTGCCCACAGATGGCATACTCCCTATAAACCCAGATCATCAATAGTCATTGAACAGAGAAGGACTTAGCAATGATGACACAGAACAACAGGAGATTGTGCAAAATGTGCAATGCTCTTTATTCAAAACAACAGTGTCCTAAGTGTGCAGTTTCCACATATATAATTCAATAAAAACTGAGTTTGCTGGAAGTTAAAATCAAGCCTGAATAAAAAAAGAAATCTAGAAAGTTAAAATTTGAAAGTTAAAATGCAGTTAGGATCCATCCATAAAGACAACTCACGAGATTCTGTGCCACCTTGTAAAGCTGAGGTCTCTTCTGCTTTGCTATTATGGTCTCCTCAGTGAGAGGAGACGTCCTCTGGAAAGCTCAGTCAGCCCTCCCTCAGTGTCTTTGGGGACCACGCGGGCCCTGCTTCCTTCAACTACCACCATCTGTGTTCTATGGAATTTTCCAGAGTGGTTGATTGCTCCTGTTCCCTAGGCACACAACAGAAGTGACCCTACCCTATGAGCACCGTCCTCTTGCTCCAACTGGGTTATCATTCCTTACCACTTGCCTCTACCCAGCAGCACCAGCTTTGCCTCAGTCCCGTCTCTTCTTTCTGTTTTTCTTTTCCTGTTAACCTCCCAACCTCTTCCTCTCTTTTTTCCCTTTTCAATCTCATTCTTCCCAGGCTCTTTTATACCAGTGTGGGTGTGTCGTCCTAATTACAAATTGCTGTGTACTGATGTGGAACAGCTGAGCTAATCAAGCAATTAGCACCCACAAAACCTCATCACTGCCGTGGACCCCTGACTCGCATCACCACACAGGTCCAGACTAAAAGGGAAATTTAGGTAGAATGGAAATATTTAGAGCAATTCTCCACATTTTAAAGAAGTAATACTTTAGTGAAGTCAATGATTGAGATTAATATATAACACATTTATCTGCTTCATGAAGTTTTTAGATCAGAGGACTTAGAGTGACCAAGCGGAAAGCATTCATCCATCTTCTGTCCTCTTCTAGATTAAAATTTATGTCGCTGACTAGACAAAGAAAAAAAAATCAATAAAGCAGCTGTTATGTTAATGTCTTCTGCTCAACAGTATCATTCTTTACCAGTTTCCTGGTTAGATGAATGGGAGACTCTAAACTGGCACTTTTTGAGTGATTGTAAATGCACATGGAGGTGTGCATTGTGATTGGCTGGTGCCCATACAGGATTGCTTCCTGTCTTTAGACTGAATTTTTTGGAATAAGCTTGATGCCCTCATGACATTGTAACTTTGGAAAATAAACAAATGATTGTCCAAATGGGACTCTGTTTCTCTCTATTGGTTGTTTATTTCCTGGTTACTTGGAATATGTTTTTGTGTCTAGTGCTTTAGTGTTCTAAAGTATCTAAGTTGTTTAAAAATCTGTCATTTTAATAAAGTGGAATTAACTGAAAAAGATAGTTTTATTAATATCTCATTTGTAGTACATTTGATGCCAGACAATAGTATGAGGTGTTTTTGTTCTGAGGTTTAGCTGTTTTTTATATAAATATCCTTTAGCATTTTAAATACATTTTCCTGGAAACTGGTAAGCAGAATGCTTGGAATTTCTGTTGGTCTCCTGGAGGCTTTCATGTAATAAATACTTTTACATATTAACCATTCATTTTCTTTTAATTACTGAGAGAAGAGGTCAAATTGAGTTTGAGTTCTCCCCTGCCATGTGCTGCTGCATGGGCTTACTGCAAGCTATATAAAATAGCAAGGCAGGATTAGTTGCTATACTTACAGGGTTACTTATAGTAATATGATGCTCATTTTTTGTAGAATTTGCCACACGTTTCAGTGACCTATATGATTAATTACTAATGTTGTTCTTCATTTTGTTAATGATTGACAATATTGAAAGTGAAGCTATCAAAGATTTGGCTAAGCTCATTTACAGAACTATAGCTGACATAATGAGCTTTCTTATAACAATGGGCAATGTTTTGCTATATTTGTATATTTGAGTCTGATTTGTGTTTTCATTTATCTCTTTGTTCACATCTTATGTGTGAATTTCATTGGCAGTTATGATATTTTCCATCCTTTCATTTATATGGACCAATCTTTGCAATTAAAGGGTCACATTGCTGGATCATTGGGAGTTGGAGCCTAGTCTTATGGCATTTCTGCAGTATTTAAATTCTTGCAAAAACTTTTCCCAGGGAAAGCCACAAAAGTTGAAGGATGGCTGACAGTCTGCTGTACTCTCCCATTTTCTGTGATAGATTTTCTTATGTCACTGTACATCTGGAAAAACAGGGAGCCACCAAAAAGACAATCTGTCACTTTACTTACTTTTCTTTTCTTCAGATAATGCAAATTTTTAAATAAGGCTTAACTATATAT
>JANRMT010038087.1:11838-26941 GCA_026402145.1 Polypterus bichir lapradei | reverse complement strand
AAAAATCCAAACCTACATGGCCCTGTGTGAAAAAGTAATTGCCCCCTTGTTCAAAAATAACCTAACTGTGGTGTATCACACCTGAGTTCAATTTCCGTAGCCACCCCCAGGCCTGATTACTGCCACACCTGTTTCAATCAAGAAATCACTTAAATAGGAGCTGCCTGACACAGAGAAGTAGACCAAAAGCACCTCAAAAGCTAGACATCATGCCAAGATCCAAAGAAATTCAGGAACAAATGAGAACAGAAGTAATTGAGATCTATCAGTCTGTTAAAGGTTATAAAGCCATTTCTAAAGCTTTGGGACTCCAGCGAACCACAGTGAGAGCCATTATCCACAAATGGCAAAAACATGGAACAGTGGTGAACCTTCCCAGAAGTGGCCGGCCGACCAAAATTACCCCAAGAGCGCAGAGACGACTCATCCGAAAGGTCACAAAAGACCACAGGACAACGTCTAAAGAACTGCAGGCCTCACTTGCCTCAATTAAGGTCAGTGTTCACGACTCCACCATAAGAAAGAGACTGGGCAAAAACGGCCTGCATGGCAGATTTCCAAGACGCAAACCACTGTTAAGCAAAAAGAACATTAGGGCTCATCTCAATTTTGCTAGAAACATCTCAATGATTGCCAAGACTTTTGGGAAAATACATTGTGGACTGATGAGACAAAAGTTGAACCTTTTGGAAGGCAAATGTCCCGTTACATCTGGCGTAAAAGGAACACAGCATTTCAGAAAAAGAACATCATAACAACAGTAAAATATGGTGGTGGTAGTATGATGGTCTGGGGTTGTTTTGCTGCTTCAGGACCTGGAAGGCTTGCTGTGATAGATGGAACCATGAATTCTACTGTCTGCCAAAAAATCCTGAAGGAGAATGTCCGGCCATCTGTTCGTCAACTCAAGCTGAAGCGATCTTGGGTGCTGCAACAGGACAATGACCCAAAACACACCAGCAAATCCACCTCTGAATGGCTGAAGAAAAAGAAAATGAAGACTTTGGAGTGGCCTAGTCAAAGTCCTGACCTGAATCCAATGAGATGCTATGGCATGACCTTAAAAAGGTGGTTCATGCTAGAAAACCCTCAAATAAAGCTGAATTACAACAATTCTGCAAAGATGAGTGGGCCAAAATTCCTCCAGAGCACTGTAAAAGACTCATTGCAAGTTATCGCAAACGCTTGATTGCAGTTATTGCTGCTAAGGGTTGTCCAACCAGTTATTAGGTTCAGGGGGCAATTACTTTTTCACACAGGGCCATGTAGGTTTGGATTTTTTTTTCTCCCTAAATAATAAAAACCATCATTTAAAAACTGCATTTTGTGTTTACTTGTGTTATATTTGACTAATGGTTAAATGTGTTTGATGATCAGAAACATTTTGTGTGACAAACATGCAAAAGAATAAGAAATCAGGAAGGGGGCAAATAGTTTTTCACACCACTGTAGTTATGACAAAGTCTTTAATATCATTTACAAATGTAGGATGAGTGGTGCATGATTTTTGTAACTTGCAAGACTGATAATTGCAATGTTCTGTATATTGGACTGCCCAAATGTTTTACAGACCGCCTGTAAATGCAGAAATGTTGACGGTCAAATAAAATAAGTTGTATCCCTCCCAATCCTTAACTTTCTTGCAATTTTACACTTGAATTTAAGGTTCTTTTTATTAGTTTGTAAGTCTCTATGTGGTTTAAGTCCTGAATAAATTCTGTCTAAGCAATATCAATGCATAAGGGATCTGCATTTTAGTTGTACTTCTTTTTTAGCAGCCCCCTCAGTTAACTGTAATGGGAAGGTTGTTACACTGTTCACTTGTTATTTGTTTAATGCTTTTCTGCAGCTGGCAAGAGGCTTTTCTTCTCTTAAGTTGTGTTACTGCTAATTTTAAAACATTTTTGGTGTTTCATGAGATTTTACTGTATGCTTATATTGCATACATATTAAGTTTTATGTTAATGTATTTACTTTTAAATTTATATTTGTTGAATCTATTGATGCAGTTATTTACAACAGCAGTTATATAAATAAAAGTAAAATTGGTATTAAAACAGAGAATTTGTATTTGTTTTTTTATCGGGGCGCTTTGGTTGTTTATACATGCTGTCTGGGTTTTTGTTTTGTACATGCAGTGATACTGTTAATGCTGACAGCCCTTTCTCCAACTTTGATTTCTAAGTATTGACAATTGCTTTTCTGTGTATCACACTTTGGTTTTTGTAAATGTATGTTGACTCATCTGTGGTACATATGTAAAAGAAACAATCTTCCCGTTTCAATGATAGCCTGGTAATTAGTAACACCATATCCATCAAGTGACATGTAGCACTTTAAGTTCTTTAAGGGATGTCTAAATTTCTTCTTGTATTTTGCATTTGAAGACAAATGTATTTCCTCACAAATACAACAAAATGACAAATGAATGAGTAATATCTGTGTATTTGTAATTGCATTGTTTTGTTTTGATAGCATTCATGTTTTAATTCAATAGTGTGAGATACACTAGAAAATGCATACAGACATACAAAATGCACATGCAGGTGAACTAAATATTTTTTTTGTGATGTTTTAATGCAAAATGTGAGTTGTGGGCACCAACATTTTGTAAATGTTCAGGCAAAATAAGCTTATTCAGTTTGTTTGGGTTGAAATAAGCTATGAGAATAAATGTTAGAAAACATGAGTAGTCCTCGGCCATTTTCATTTTGTAAAAGTAACTCTCGGGGGGAAAAAAGGTTGGAGATCCATGCTTTAGGCAAATGCATTAGCAATCATGTCAAGCAACATACACTCTTCTAAAGGTAAAGTTCTTCAAAAAACTCTTCTAGTAGATGTTTCTTGGGATTCCTGGAGGGAACAGAGGAGATTTTTCATAATAGCATCTAATTTTGTCACCATCCTCTTTTCCACATCTTCCAGTGTGTCCAGAGTTAGCCCTGTGAGGGAGCATACTTTTCTGATAACTTTGTTCAGGCATTGTGCATCTTTTGAACTCAAGTTGTTTCCCCATGAGACCACAATGTAGAACAATACTCAGACTATTATGGACTAATAGAACATTTCCAGCAGCATGCTTCATACATCAAAAGACAAACAACCCGAGGCCACTTAGGAAGAACAGTCTGCTTTTGTACTCTATGTACAGCACCATTGTGTTGTCAGACCAATACAATCTTCTCTTTATGAGTACTCTAAAGTAATTTTAACTGCACCACTTCCACATCCTTCCTTTGAATGGTGACTTGTCTCATAGGCTGCTTCACTTGCTGGAAGTCCACCACCAACTCTTTTGTCTTGCTGATGTTGAGCTGCGGGTGGTTCTCCCTGCACCACTAAACAAAGACCTTTACAAGTCTCCTGTTCTCTGGTGTCTCTGTTATTAATGCAGCTTGTGATGGAGGAGTCACCTGAGAAAGCCTTATGAAACAGCATCTTTGTATACAGCTCAGACTATGGGCCTCTGTAGTCTTATCCGAGCAATCAGAGTGAGAGGATAGAGAGACACAAAAACCTCTTAAAAAAATATAAAAGCTGTTTATTATATGTGTGCCAAATTAGGCTTATGCCAAAGTAATACAGAATCAATAAAATCAATATTTGTGCAGTAACACAAAAAATATTCAATAAAAATAAATAATTTTAAAAAGTGTCTCAAGTTCTTTCCACCCTTTACCCTCCCTGCAGTTTACCCTTCAATTCATAATGCTTCCTCCTCTACTTATAGCTTTCAGATGACTTCCATTTGCAGGCATTACCATTCCTTCTTTCCCATTACAGATTTGCAAAAGTACTGTATACTACCAAACAGATCATATTCTTCTATGCACCAGAAGTACCTTGACATACACAGGTTCTTGTTTCTTTGTCAATAATAAATGAGAGAACTTAACCTCACACACTACAACAACTTCCACCTCTATTACAGAGCTTACAGAAGATCATTATTCCTTGGCTTACTGAATCACTACAAATGACAAAGGATGCTTTCTCTCACTAGTACTTATAGCCTTTTAAATATACTCATGGGATTTCTGGAGCCAACTCCGACTAGACAATTCTCCATTTCCACCCATAGGCTTGCATGCTGCCAAATTTGCAACACAGCATTCAATCATCTATAAAAAACAACTCCTTTATCATCCAGCCTCCTTTCCTGAACCCTGCTCAAGTAAACCTCCCCTAAACTCCTTCCAGGAACTTCCACAACCTCTTACTAACCTGCACCTCAAACTGCTCATCTTCCACAGGTGACAGAGCACCACTAGGTTATCAGCAATCTGCTGATAGGATTCTCATGCTCAAATAAGCCCATACATACTCATCCAAAAGCCCATGAGGCAGCTATGTTCCACTGTCCAGCCACTCGTGCTGGTACCTTGTGCTACACACATGCACCCGTCCAGACTTTTTTTCCAGGCATTCCACACTGCACCATATTTCCTCCTTTTATTACAGTAAGAACAAAACTTCTCTCGAAGAAGGGTAAACTAATACTTTTCTCTCAATTCCAGGCACACATGTAGCATATGACAAAGCCTACCATGGTACAGAGTTTGATGACATTCTTACTTCCATTTAATAATCATCATGGAACAAGTCAGCACTCTTCTGCATCATGATTAGTGATTATAACTACCTTAAGTCAAAATTTGTCTTTGGCAACTAAAAAATCTCAGAACAATAAATTATTATAACCAAATCAGTGCAGAGCCTTCAACCCTCCTAGCACAAATTGCACACCCCAGAGCAGCACTTTATAAAAGTTCTAATCAGTGATAGCATTCCTAAAACTTCTGGGTGGTTATGGTGCTTACAATTATAAAACACAGCTTTTCTTAATAGTGAAACATACCTTTGTAAAAGCACTGAATTTCAGGTGCCATTTTTCAGACATTTAACTCAAGACATATGCTTAGTCAGAAAGCTTTTTCTTTCTTTTAAACAATGCAATTCAAACAAAATCATCAAAATACATATAACAGGCAGATTATCACACTCAGCTAGATATTTCAAATACACAGAAAAAAAGTAAAACAATAGGTAAAACATTATTTTGTGGAAGCCTTGAACACAACTAATTTCCCTTCATTTCTGAGAATAATTTTAATCTTCTTTATAGTAATGTAGTGAGTGTAAATGCTGCACTGAAACTTTTTATATCCACTCCTTACTAAAATATTCATAATGAATTTCTTTATTAATGGTATCAATGGACCAGAGTTGTAGCTATGAAAGTTACATTGCTGGGGTCTTCTCCCTAGTTGATTTTTAAAGATCATTTAATGCAGCAAGCCTTACAATAAGAACAGTTCTCTGTGGTAAAAAGGTTAAGAGTAGGGATTTTAACTGAAAAAACATAGCTGAATGGCACAGGATTAGGATGAACTGGAGATATGATATGTGCAGCAAAGGAAGATGACACAGATGTATTAGGCACCTATCATACTCAGACTGAGAACAGTGTTGATGGTACAGATTTAGCTGGTGTTGAGGATACAGGCATTGCAGAAGTGATGAATAAAAGAGATATGGCGGCACTGTCAGTTGAGAAAACCTGGGCAGAGGGGGTGGGTGGCACAGACATAACTGGCATTGGTGGTACAAGCTATTCAGAAGAAGCTAGCAGCATAGGAGTAGCAGAGATAGCTTGTACAGACCAGGCAGAACAGTTGGGTTTGCAGGTAAATATTACAAAATGTTGATAACAAAAGTAATCTATCTTTACAATTGCTGCAGTGGAAATGCAATATATTTATGCACCTCAACTAACATCTATATACATAATGCAATCTTATCAAAATAAAGAAGACATGAAAATTAATAGAAAAGCTACCCACTGCACCACCAGTGCCGCCCACAATCAAAGTCAATAACCTTTAATTTATTTGATTTATTGTTCTTATTTGCAAGCTCAAAGCAATAAAGGCACAAACAACTCACAGCAGTTAAATTTAAATTCAATTTTAGTTTACTTTTATTTATTTTATTTTTTTTCACCCATCTACCAAGACCATTTAGGGTTAGACCTAATAGGGAAGTCTTTTGTATGTGAAAAAAGTGCACAAGAACACAGGGTAAAATTCCCAAGTTCCACACATACAAAGACATAGCTCTAGATTTAAGGAGAAAAAACACAAACTTAAATTTAAATACTCCACTTTTGCTATGTTATTTTAATAAAAGCTGAAAATATGCAAAAAATGTATTTTCATCAGTGGGTAAAACGTATTCAATTATAAGCAAATGCTTTAAATATTGTAAAGCATATTGGCATTGCCTTGAAGACACAGTCAAACATAGTGCTCATAATATACTGCTAATTCCACAGGCATTTTTACCACCCACATGCATGTCCACACTGATGAGGGAGGTCACATATGTCATTACTATAAATACATGTGGAAAACTGGACATTATTTGCTTGAGCTTTGAGTAATGAGGGCAGTTAGTGATGCTGTTCCTCACAAAACCAAGTCAGGGAAAAGAAAAATAAAAAAAAGTTTTTTGGGGTTTTCTTTAGGCAAAAAGAAAAATCGTCTAAAGAACAAGAAAAAAAATGTTATTTTTGCATCAGAAATATGAGGTTTTGTTTGGAAAAGTTTTCATGAAGAAACTTTTGTTTTAGGCAGTATGACTTTTGGGTGCTCTTCAGATATTCATTTCTGATCAGCCAGATAACAATAACAGTAGGTGCCACTCTGTTTCTATAGTCAGATTTCCATTCTTCTGTTCTGACATTGGTATATACCCTAATTTACAGTTTTAGATTTTTCAACGTATTGCTTATGGATTTAAAAGATTTATTTGCATATTCAAGTCATGTCAAGTTGGATCAAGTCACTTTTATTGCCATCTCACTTACCACAAATGTACAAGTGAAACCCACAGTGGTAGAGCAATATGAACACAACAGAGTATACACATAATAATACATTTAAATCTGAGTTTATTAATCACACACTGTGTAAAAATAAACACTACAAAAGTAAACACTAAGACATACTTAAATTTGTACTCTATATAATACATACTAACAACACAAAAAAGATTTGATGGAATGGAATGTGCAAATAATGTATCATCTGATAAGGTTTTGTACCAGTCACTGTTTAGCATCCTTGATGGAAGAAGCTGCTCTGGAGCCTGGAGCCTGCTGGTCCAGGACCTGATGCTATAGTATCATCTGCCTGAAGGTAATAGTGAGAATAGTTTATGACCTGGATGACTTGGGTCACTGATAATTTTCCAGGCTTTCCTAACACACCACCTAACATATATGTCTTGTAGGTTAGAAATGCCACCTCCAGTGACTTGTTGGGCAGAACACACTACTGGCTGCAAGGCTTTGCAGTTGATGTCAGTGCAGTTTGGATTCTTTCAATGGTGCAGGATTAAAATGATCTGAGGTTGTGAGGCCTCATGCCAAACATACACAGCCGCCTGAGATAAAAAGGCATTGTCATGAGTCCATGTGAGTTCTTCAGTGACATGTACACCAAGAAACTTAAAACTGCTTACTCTCTCCACAATAGTCCCATTGATGGTAAGATTATAGTTTTCACCTCCTAGCTTCCTGATGTCCACTATTACCTCTTTAGTTTTTGCTAAACCAAGGGTGAAGCAGTTTTCCTGGCACCAGTGGGCCAGGGCTTTAATTTTTCTCTGTATTTATTTTCGTACCTATTAAAACTTAGACCCACTACTGTAGTGTCTTCAGCAAATGTCACAATAACGTTAGACCTCTACCTAGCCATACAGTGTAGGTTTGTGGGTGTAGAGGATATTTAGGCGAGGACTTAGTACATGTCCCTGGGGAGCTCCCATGTTGAAAGTGAGTACAGTAATCCCTCCTTGATCGTGGGGGTTGTGTTCCAGAACCCCCCGCGATAGATGAAAATCCGCGAAGTAGAAACCATATGTTTGTATGGTTATTTTTATATATTTTAAGCCCTTATAAACTCTCCCACACTGTTAACATTATTAGAGCCCTCTAGACATGAAATAACACCCTTTAGTCAAAAGTTTAAACTGTGCTCCATGACAAGACAGAGATGACAGTTCTTTCTCACAATTAAAAGAATGCAAACATATCTTCTCTTCAAAAGAGCGCTGTCAGGAGCAGAGAATGTCAGAGAGAGAGAGCAAGATAAAAGCAAACAATCAAAAAATCAATACGTGCTTTTAAGTATGCCGAAGCACCGCGATAAAGCGGCATTTTGTAGAGGAGTGTCCGTATCACCTAGGCAAACAGCCTCTGTGCAAACAGCCCCTCTGCTCACACCCCCTCCGTCAGGCGCAAAGCATGTCAGAGAGAGTGAGAGAGAACGAGAAAAGCAAACAATCAAGCACCGCGTGGGAAGCACATCGTATATCATTGAGGAGTTTTAGTTAATATGTAATACATGCTCTGATTGGGTAGCTTCTAAGCCATCCGCCAATAGCGTCCCTTGTATGAAATCAACTGGGCAAACAAACTGAGGAAGCATGTACCATAAATTAAAAGACCCATTGTCCGCAGAAATCCGCGAACCAGCGAAAAATCTGTGATATATATTTAGATATGCTTACATTTAAAATCCGCGATAGAGTGAAGCCGCAAAAGTCGAAGCGCGATATAGCGAGGGATTACTGTACAGAGGAAGTGATGTCACTCAGTCTAACCACCTTGTACCAATCTGACAAAACGTTTGGAATCCAGCTGCAGAAAGAGTCATTTAGACCCAAAGCTCTGAACTTTATGTCATGCTAAGAGGGAATTATACTGTTAATGCTGAGCTGTAATCTGCAAATAGCATTCTCACATATGTGTCACTTTTGTCCATGTGGAAGAGGATGATGAGTAATGTCAGGGTTATGTCATCATCAGTGGATCTGTTCTGATAGGCAAATTGTAGTAGGTCTAATGTGGCAGGCAGTATGGAGCAGATAAAGTCTCTGACAAATCTCTCAAAACTTTTCCATACAATAGGGGTTTCAGCCAATATGAAATTACAGTACATAACAGGCAATATTTTTATTTTTACATCTAACTAGATAAGTGTAATGCAATGTGTAAACGTACAAAGCTGTCTGACTGAGATTCCCAGTCATTACTGAAAATGACAACATCTTCAAGATAGGCACCCGTGTACACGGAATGGGGACACAGGATCTTTTCCATCATCTGCTGAAAGGTCAATGGTGCGCCATGGAGACCAAAATGGAGTGCCATAAATTATTCAGGAGTGGCGAACATGGTCTTTTCGCAGCTGGACTCTCCCAAGGGTACTTGCCAATAGCCCTTTGTGAGGTCTAGGGTGGAAATATATGAGGCCTGCCCATACTTCTCCAAAAGTTTGTCCAGAAACGGCATAGGGTATGCATCAAACTTTGAAATTGTATTCAAATGCCTAAAATCATTACAGAACCGAACTGAACCATCAGGCTTTGAGACAAGTACGATTGTGGTCTGCCACTTGCCTTTGCTCGGATGAATTACACTTAACTGAAGCATCTGCTGAACTTCTTCATGTATCACCTTCCTTGTTGCCTCTGGCAGATGATACGGGGGCACCAGTATGGTAACCCAGCCACACAGCCTGGAATTTATGCGGATCCGATAGATTCAACACCAGTACGCAATTCCTGTTCTTAAACTTGTGACGTTTACTTGTCTTGTCGTAATCATATTTCAACACTTCTTGCTCACACTGAAGATGTTCCACCACAATAGCGGATAGTCTGGAAATCTGTTCCTGCAGTGACACAGCTTGGTTGACAAACCTGCCCCCTGTGTCGGACGAGTCCCTGTCCACTCTTCTCGAAAAATATCTAACACACCACACGGTCAGCAGCCAAAGAGTAGCTCGATAGGGTTCATCCTTGTAGACACCTGTGAAGACTCTCTAACAGCAAACAGGAGGAAGGGTACTACTGTTTCCCTTGAGGTTGGGTCATCATGGCCAACTCGTCAAATCATCTGTTTTAGGGTTTTACTAAATTATTCAGTCAGGCCATTCATCTGCGGGTAATAAACCGTGGTGTGTAATTGCTTAATTGCAAATCTTTTACATAGCTGCTTCATGATGCAAAACATAAAGTGCATGCCCTGATCAGTCAAAATCTCCCAAGGGATACCAATATGTGTGAACATTTCTGATACTGTTTTTGCAAAACAGCGAGAGTTCGCTCTCCACAGCACCTCACTTCTGGTACCATTTGACGCATGAGTCACTGTCTTGCACCCCAAAACATGTGGCTGAGTCTCAGTCCTTTAGCAAAATCAGCTTTATTCAGCTTGAAACAGGAAGAGCAGGGTTATTTATTGCAGTGGGAGGTACCACCTCTCCTATACACAAACACAGCAAACAGGCATAGTTGTGGCCAGGTAAGTGGCCAAGTTATACTGAATTTATGTCCCTTGCATCACCCATCAGTGACAGGCACTTATAGTGCGATCTTGATTGGCCTGTAGTTGTTTCCACAGCACTCTGCTGCCTCTCTGTGAACTTATGGTTGCCTCAGCAATGAAGGAGCAGTACTTCTAAGACCCCCAGACTTTGGGGGGTGGGGGATGTCCTAAAAGAGTTCAGAAACCACAAGATATCATGCCAAAGGATTTGACATGTTTAAGAGAATAGGAAAATAGAAAGATCCTACCATAATGCACTTCAAGTATGAGCCTCACCCAGTTAGGACAGCATGGAATTCTTCCATTTGAGCTAGAATGGTTAGCAAGCAAGCAATGTAATAAAAACTATTATATTGAGACATTCTTTGTAAAAAGTCTTCCACCTTGAACAAATTGGTACATGTGGTCAAGTGAGGTGGATACCTTTGACACCTTGCAAAGACAAGGCCTAGTCCATGACAGATTCTAATGTCTGTTCATAGACTGGTGTTTCTAATCTACAAAGTTGAATTATGTTAGTCTATATCCAGGACAAATGCAAAAATGAATGCTTTGCAAAGTGTCTTTCCACTCATAGTAAGTTTGACATAGTGAGTAATTTTGTATATTTTGCACAATTAATGTATTGTATTTAAATAGGATAAATGAGTAAATAGAGTTATAACAGAATAAACAAAATCTCTGTTTCATAATAAAAAATAAGGTTTATGTTTCAGTTGTTTTTTAGGTTTAAGAATCAATCAGCTTTTGATTATTTTATTCCTGTTAGATATTAAAGAAGTATGAACCTTTTTCCATTTATTTACTTAATGAGTCTCCGTCTTTTCATTCCAAGGTAACCCAGCATCAGGAATAGTGATTTCTAAATATACAGTACACTTTATCTTCTGCTGCCTAGTTTTTACAGTATTAAATTACTACAACAGACTTGAATAGAGTGGTTTGTTTTGAGGATGACAATTCACATCTCGGATAAAAATGACATTAAAATCACTAACAAGTCTACATTTGCTAGTATTAGGGAGAAAGGCAGACATAAACTCATTATTTTTCTATTTGGGACTACACATTAGCCTGAATTAGTTCAATCTCATATTCTTTTCCAAATACATTACATAGTGCTCTTGTGGATTTGAAACCACCTGGAGTACAAGGGAACTGACCGATGCATTTGCATCATAGCTGCTAGATCCAAGAGAGCAATGTCTGGGTCACCCATCCTTTAAATCTGCAATGATTTGATTTAAAAAACAAAAAAAATGTTTAAGATTACCAGGATGAGTTCATAGTGCATTACTTTTTATAATGTCACATAACCTTTAAATCAGCCAGGAAGATATATTCTTTTTCTTTTTTTTAATTTTATTGATTTTATTGCAATCATTCCATACAAATATATAAATGTTTACAAAAAATAAAATAGGAGTGAAAACAAATCAACCCCCACCCCTGAGAAAGAGAGCATGGCCAACAGAATAAAACTTAAAAATAGTAAAAATGAATAAATTGATGAGTTTATTAGGCGGATACAAATAAATGGAGAAGAAAACGAAATGGGGAGAGAATCTAGTTCCTCGGTGCTTTAAGAGCTTATTCTAAACTATTATTGATTATATCATGCAAGGTTTTGAAAAACTTCTGCACAGGTCCTCTAAGTGAGAATCTGTTTTTTTCCAATTTCAAATAATATAAAACATTTTACCCACTGATTTAAAAGAGGAGAGTTAGGATTCTTCCAGTTTAGCAAAATAAGTCTGTGTGCCAATAGTGTAGTGAAGGCAATCACAGTTTGTTTGTCCTTCTCCACTTTAAGCCCATCTGGAAGAACACCAAACACAGCTGTTAGTGGATTAGGAGGGATTGTGACACCAAGGCTGTCTGAAAGGCACTTAAAAATGTTTGTCCAAAATGATATTAATTTGGTGCAGGCCCAAAACGTGACCCAGTGAAGCTGGAGCTTGGTTGCAGCGTTCACAGGTTGGATCTTGGACAATTTCAAGCGAAACAGATGTGCTCGATATATAATTTTGAGTTGAATAATTGTATGTTTTGCGCATATGGAGCTCGAATGAATTCTCTGCATTGCAACCTTCCACTCCTTTTCTGATATGTTGATTGAGAGATCCTTTTCCCATTGTCCTCTTGGATCTTTAAAAGGGAGGGACAGTAAAAATATTTTTATATATTACAGAAATGCTGTCCGAGTCCTCGGGACTGAGCAATATTTTTTACAGCATAGAGGAAGGGGGGAGATGGGGAGAATCAGGCAGGTTCTGTTTGACAAAGTTTCCGATTTGAAGACAGTGAAAGAAATGTGTAGCTGGAAAGTTAAATTTGGAATGTAATTGTTCATAGGATGCAAAGATGCTGTCTGTATAAAGATCTCTAAGAAATTTAATCCCAAATATTTTCCAGATATTAAAAACTGCATATGTTTGCAAGGGTTGAAAAAGGTGGTTCTCATGCAGAGGTGCCACAGGTAAAAGATTCTCCATCTTAAAATGCTTTCTACATTGGTTCCATGTTCTGAGTGAGTGAAGCACAATTGGGTTATTAGTATATTGGCGATAACTTGCATTTATTTGGGCACCAAGCAGGGAATATAGAGAAGTACTGCAGGATTTTATTTCTATTGCGGACCAAGCCTGTGTATGTTCATCTATTTGTGCCCAGGTTTTTATAGCTTGTATGTTTGCTGCCCAGTAATAAAACTGAAAGTTAGGAAGAGCTATGCCACCTTAGGACTTTGTAGATTCACTCTTTGGATATGTGGATGTTTTAGGTTCCAAATAAATGAGGTTATGGTTGAATTTAATTGCTTAAAGAATGATTTATTGATGTATATTGGAATGTTTTGAAATAAAAAAAGAAGCTTAGGAAGGATATTCATCTTAACAATGTTAATTCTTCCAGCTAGAGTGAGATGGAGGGTTGACCATACAGATGGAGAAATTTTGTTGATAAAGAGCTTTATGTTTACTTGTGATATTTACCCCTAGGTATTTAAACTGATCTACAATAATAAAAGGGAAGGTGTTCAATCTAATATTATATGCTTGAGAATTCACTGGAAAGAGCACACTTTTAGTCAGATTAATTCTGAGACCAGAGATCTTTTGAAATTATGTAAGTGCTGTTAAGACTGCAGGCACAGTATTTTGTCAGTCTGATATATACAGCACCATACCATAATGAATATAGAAAAATCGCCTTTATCTGATAAGCATTTCGACAGTGAACTGCCAGTGGTTCAATGGTGATTGCAAATAGCAGTGGTGACAAGGGGCATCCTTGTCTGGTACCACGTTCTAGTTTAAAGTAGTCTGAACAAATGCTGTTAATGCAAACGGAAGCTTCTGGATTGGTATACAGTAGTTTGACCCATGCACAAATGTTTGGGCCAAACCCAAATTTCTCTAATGTAGTGAAGAGGTAGTTCCATTCAATCATATCAAATGCATTTTCTGCATCCAATGATAATATCAACTCCGGGGTGTTTGACTTTGCAGGTGAATAAATTACATTAAACAGGCGTCGGAGATTGGAAGCTAAGTGTCGGCCTTTAATAAATCCAGTTTGATCTTGTGATATTACCGAAGGCAGCACTTTCTCCATCCTTCTAGCTAGGACTTTGGAGAGTATCTTAACATCATTATTCAGAAGTGAAATTGGTCTGTATGATGCACATTGTAATAAGTCCTTATTTTGTTTAGGAAAGACAGGGATTAATGCTTGGCAAAGAGTTACAGGTAGAATTTGGTTGTCTCTAGCTTCTGTAAATGTTGCTAATAAGAGGGGAGCTGGCTGAGTGGAGAATTTATTATAAAATTTGACAGGGTAGCCATCAGGGCCTGCTGCTTTCCCGCTCTGAAGTGACTTTATAACATCTAGTAATTCTGATAGCACCAGAGGTGTATCCAATTCCTCTGCAATAAAAGTATCTATTTGTGTTATGTGTAATGTATCCATAAATGCATTAGATTGTGTTTTGTCTTCTTTGAACTCAGTAGAATATAAGGATTGATAGTAGTCTCTAAATGTGTGTATTATATTTTTATGGTCAATGATTTTATCTCTGTTCGGTTGGTGATTGCTGGGATTGTATTGTGAACTTCTTGCTTGTGGATTTGTTGAGCTAAGAGCTTATTAGCTTTCTCTCTGTGTTGATAGTAATGATGTCTTGAGTTAAAAATGAGTTTCTCAGTTTCTTTGGTTGTTAAGAGGTTGAGCTCTGAATGCAGAGCCTGTCTTTTCCTATGAAGAGCTTCACTTGGACACCTGGCATGTTCTTGATCTAATCTAGTAATTTCGCTGATTAGCTCTGATACCATCTTTGTTTCTAATTTATTTCTGAGGGTAAAATATGAAATAATCTGTCTTCTTAAGAAGGCCTTTAGAGTTTCCCAGAGTATTCCTGCAGAGATCTCTGAGGATGTATTTGTCTCTAGGAAGAAACTGATTTGTTTTGATATAAATTCTGTACAGTTCTCATCTGCTAATAGAAGTGGGTTAAGACAACATCTGTGGGATGAGTATGTGGGGTATAATGATTTCAGCTCCAAGATCAGAGGGGCATGGTCAGAAATAACAATAGCGTTGTACTTGCAAGATTTAATCGCAGGCAAGAAATTATTATCTATAAAGAAATAATCACTTCTTAAGTAGCAATGATGCACTGGTGAGTAGAAGGAATATGTTCTTGAGTTT
>JANRMT010038085.1:233-15952 GCA_026402145.1 Polypterus bichir lapradei | reverse complement strand
CCTCAGTTGGTTTGCTCAGTTGATTTCATACAAGGGACGCTATTGGCGGATGGCTGAGACGCTACCCAATCAGAGCACATATTATGTATTAAATAAAACTCCTCAATGATATAAGATATGCTTCCCGTGCGGTGCTTCACATACTTAAAAGCTCTTACAGCACCTATTGATTTTAGATTTTTTGCTTTTCTCTGTCTCTCTCACTCTCTCTGACATTCTCTGCTCCTGGTGGAGGGGCTGTTTGCACAGAGGCTGTTTGCCTAGAAGATACGGGCGCTCCTCTCAAAAATGCTGAAAGACTACCTTCACATTGCTCCCTTTCTTGCGGCTGCTTTATCGCAGTGCTTCGCATACTTAAAAGTCCAACAGCACGTACTGATTTTTGAATGTTTGCTTTTCTCTCTCTCTGACATTCTCTGCTCCTGATGGCGCTCTTTTGAAGAGAAGATATGTTTGCACTCTTTTAATTGTGAGAAAGAACTGCCATCTCTGTCTTGTCATGGAGCACAGTTTAAACTTTTGACTAAAGGGTGTTATTTCATGTCTAGAGGGCTTCAATAATGTTAAAAAATGTATGAAGAAGGTCATAAACAGGTTTTCTATGCTCTGTGAAAATATTAGATTTATAAATAAAGAATCCTACTTCGCGGAAATTCATTTATTGCGGTAGAGTCTGGAATGGATTAACAGCAATAAACGAGGGTTTACTGTATATACTGTATTTATATACAGTGGAACCTCGAGATACGAGTTTAATTCGTTCCAGCACGGAGCTTGTATAGCAAATTTCTCGTATCTAGAACAAACTTCCCCATTGAAAATAATGGAAATCCAGTTAATCCGTTCCGCACCCCCAAAAATATCAACATAAAAATCAATTTTCCTAACAAATAACACTGATAAATAATATATACAAGTGGAACCTTGGTTTGCAAGTAACTTGGTTTACGAGTTTTTTGCAAGACGAGCTAAATTTTTTAATTTATTCTGACTTGATAAAACGAGCGATTTCTTGCAATACAAGTAGTATGGATACACTTTGTCTGCCGAGCGTCATGTGAGCATAACTGAGCTGATGGTTCTTCTCTATCTTGCGCATTTCTCTCTCTTTATCTCTCTCTTTCGCGCAAGCGTCTTTCTCTCTCTCTCCTTATCTCTCTCGCTCACACCTCTCTCTCTCCTTATCTCTCTCGCTCGCGCGTGTCTCTCTCTCTCTCTCCCTCTCTCTCTCTCTCTCTCTCTCTCTCCCTCCTCTTGAGGGCAATTGTCTCCATCTGCATGTCCGCGATATTTTTGGATATGCTTATACAGCGAACTGCTACAGCGAAACAATGAAATCACAAGCGCACAAACGTGTAGATCCTCATGCTACGGGAGAACAAGGAAAACTGAGTGAGCTGACGGGCTGGCAGCGACAGCTTGGGTGAATCCCTGAGTCGAGGTGGATCGGGAAACGCGTCACGCATACCCACAGCCTGGCTCGTGGCTCATTACGCAAGTCAATGCTCGTAATTAGATCTGAATTTTTCGCTCATACTTTCCTCTTATCTTGAATTTCTCGTATACAGAGGTGATTGTATCTAGAGGTTCCACTGTATATATACAGTATATACAATTAGTGAAAAAAAATCCATTGGTTTACTCCCTAATGGGGTATTTGTATGTACAATGTTAATTTTAAAATAGAACCACTACCTTATTATTATTATTATTATTATTTAAATATATTTACAGCACGTGAGAATTTGCTTGAATCTCGATTAATGACAGCCTCGCCGAGAAAGAGCACCAAAAAGCCAACAAGACGCGTTTCAACTACCCTAATAGGAACTGTGACGACGCCTCGGCAGACTACAGGTATGAAAATAAAAAGAAAAAAACATTTGATGTTTAACGAATTATTTAGTTGTTAATACCAATATCCATCCATCTATCCATTATCCAACTCATTAAATCCGAACACAGGGTCACGGGGGTCTGCTGGAGCCAATCCCAGCCAACACAGGGCGCAAGGCAGGAACAAATACCAATATGGCTGCTCTATTTTGTTTTTGTATTCACATAACAAGTAAAGCGGCCTGTAATCTGTAAGCCCTGTTGTCCATGCATAGCGCTCAAAGAACCCCAACGTCAGCCAAGTGCATCACATGGGCGGCTGCCCTCTGGCTTGCCATTGTGTGCAAACTGGTGATAAGAATTTGACTCTGTGTGCAAATCACCGATAAGAGCTATCCTCTCCAAAGGCCTCAGAAATGGTCAAACAGTATAGAAAAAAGGTTAGGCGTGTGACGCCCTTTCGGGATCGGCGAGTTTAATGAATGGATGTACGTAATAGTATTTATATTATATAGCTATTAAGATTGTGGTTAATTACATTTTTTTTTCAGATTTTGGGCAATCCGTTGGTAGCATTTCCAAAGGAAAAAAAACAGAGAACGCAACAGCCAAGCCTGGAAAACAAACCATTCATTCACATGATAAAGTTGATAACCCTGTGTATCATTTAATCGAGAAATGGGTGATGTGTGCTATAAGAATTATTAATTAATTAATTCAGCAACAGAAATAAAGGTGTACAGTTTTTATCAAACTTTATCGAGGAGATATTATGTCCTCAGAGTAATCTTTTAAAGAAATATCTTCTGACGTCTATGTTAGCCATTTATGATTCTGAGCATATTCCAGCAGAGGAACTTCAGACAGCTTTCCAAAGATTGTATAGGCTGGAAAGCTTGATCTTAAAAGATCATACAAGTCTGGGTGCTGGTTCAGGTACAAAATCTATATGACTAAGGCATGATTAAATGAAACCTCATAACAGATTTTTAAATATGATCAGAAAGTTCAAAAATAAATACAAACGGTTGTCCGCTTATCAGAAAAGGTGCCTGAAATGTTCCAGGGGTCCTAGGGCTAATAGGGCAAAAGATTAAACGGATTCGTCGGCTCTTAATGCACATGTTGAAATTTGTAAGGGAATCTGAAAGACGGATGAAAAGATTTAGAGGTACAGAGCATGACTATGAATTCCGTTTTATCAATTTGGATAGAATTAAGTCATATACGCATGCCATAAACATTGTTCATCAAGGTATTCAAGGTATTTTAGATACATTATCCCCGAATATTGCGCCATGTGATTTTCTTCAATTGCGACTTATTTCCCCGAGTTTGCAAAACAATCTTTATTCTCAAAAAAGAATCTAGACAGCTTTGACGCCAGAAGCTTTTTAAATTACGAGTAACAGATGCTCCAATGTAATACTGAGATTATTACAGATTCCTCTCTGCAATTTGTAGTAACCATTGTGAAAAACATGCAGGGTGGAGCAAGGCTTAGAATCAACACATTGCTCTTCAGTAAAATTATTAACACTAAACAACGTCTATTAGTGGATTTCTCACATCGGGGTAATTTGTGTTTTGCAGGTGCCTTCATCCGATTACTCAGTTAGAAAGACAGACCGGATAGCGACATTCTGCAAAAAGCTAGACAAATGCATATGCAGTTGGGTTTTTCGGAAGATAAGAAAATATCTTTTTTAGATGTAGAAAAATTTGAGCGTCTATTAGAAGTTTCTATAAAGGTGCTATACATGCATGAGAGTGCGTGGAAATACTTCACAACGGGTCCTACGCTGACAGATAATAAAGTGATTTTTCTTCTATTACACAGCAAACATTATTATGGAATTTTGGACGTGAAGAAATTTATCGGGGCTAATTATTTTTGTGAAATTTCAATGTCATGCCGCATATTCTCACAAAGATCGCCATGTTTGTGCCAATACTTGCAGCGCCTGTATCGATGCTTCTTGCATTGAAGTAACAGGCTGTTTAATTAGATGTCCGATATGAAAATCATCTGTCAGTCAAACGACTGCCTCGGTAAACACCAAAATAAGCAAACCATGCGAGTAGAAAGAAAACTGCACTTGTTGTCAGTGCTACACGGCCCTTACTCACGTTTGCAAACCGAGGTTATGTCCAAATTGTAAAGAAACTCTCACCAGCTGCGACAATCACTTATGTTATATGCAACCGTTATTAAAGAGCCCGGTATCAAAAAATATATATATTTTATGATTTTGAATGTCGGCAAGACACTGGTATACACGAACCGAATTACATATACGCTTTACACATGGACGGTACCACAAGCTGGGAGTTTGCCAGAAACGATTGTGTTGAAAGATTAATCTCTACGTTTATAGATAGAAAGTTTAAGAATTACACTTTTATCGCACAGAATGCAAAATCCTATGACAGTTATTTTGTAATTAGTCAATTAATAAAAGAAAAAATGAAAATGGATTTGTTAACAATCGGCGGAAAAATCAAGTCAATATCAGTGAAAGGTTTAAACATCAGATTCATAGACTCTTTGAACTTTCTAGCATCAAAATTGTGTAAATTACTGCAGGCTTTGGGTTTTAAAGGGGCGAAAGGTTATTTTCCTCATTTTTTTAACACTGCTGAAAACCAAAATTATGTCGGGCCTAGACCGGCTGTAGAATTTTATGGTGTAGAAAGTATGATGCCAGACGAGAAGAAAGATTTTCTTTTATGGTATTCTAAACACAAGAATGACGTATTTGATTTTCAACAGGAATTAAAAATGTACTGTCGCTTAGATATAGAGATTCTAAGGTCAGCTTGTATCTTGTTCAGGCAAGAGGTTATGGAGATCACCAAAACGACAAGTCTTTATTTAGATGAGCAGTTCAGGCCAAATACAAAATATTATCTATTGATCCTTTTCAATATGTTACTTTAGCGAGCGTCTGTATGGCAATGTTTAGACTTAAATTTTTGCGTGAGCAAACCATAGCTTTGCATTACAAGACAGATATCACAGAAAACAAAAGAGATACTCTACTCCATCCATCCAATGGCTCATGTATATAGAGGCCGAAGATAAAATAGATATTCGGCATGCGTTAAAACCCGGAGGTGAAATGCGTATTGGAAAATATTATCTAGACGGATATGCAGAAAATAATGGTATAAAGATGGCTTTTGAATTTAACGGATGCTTTTACCATGGTTGTAATATCTGTTACAGTGAAAAATCATGGAATAGTGTTACAAACACGACATTTGGTTGGCTTTATTCAAAAACTATGGAAAAAGTTAACTACTTAAAAATGCAGGGGTTTCAGGTGCATCAAATCTGGGAACATAATTGGCGGCGTCTGGTTCATGAAAACATCTGTGTGCAGAATTTTCTGAAAACAGCACGTCTGCCTCAGATTTTGAATCCCAGGGAATCTCTCTTTGGCGGTCGAACAAATGCATCACGCTTATACTAGAAGGTGGGCGCTGGTGAAAAAATCCATTACTATGATTTTACGAGTTGATATCCTTATGTGAATAAAACCAAAAGATATCCAATCGGTCATTCAAAAATTATTTATAAGGATTTTGAACCATTAGAAACGTATTTCGGATTAGCCAGGGTGAGGGTGTACCCACCCAGAAATCTTCTATTCCCTGTTTGCCATGCAAAATAAACAAAAAATTATACTTTCCACTTTGCCACACTTGTGCTGTAACACAACAGCAGACGCAGTGTATGCACTCTCACAAGGAAAGAGAGTTTACCGGCTGATGGAAAACACCGGAATTGCTTGCAGCCATTCAGCTGGGATACCAAATTGAAAGCATATATGAGATATGGCATTTTGAACAAAGCTCTACCGAACTTTTCTCAGAGTATATTAATGCCCATTTAAAAGCTAAGCAAGAATCTTCGGGTTATCCTGAGAGCTGCCTAAACACAGAACAGCGTACACAGTATGTATCCATGTTTTATGAAAAGGAAGGTGTACAATTAAGCGAGCACCTAATTAAATAAAATCTGGGCAGAAGACAAATTGCAAAACATTTTTTAAATTCCTTCTGGGGTAAGTTTGCACAAAGACCTAATTTGCCACATACATCTTTAGTTACGGATCCAGAAAATCTGTTTGAATTATTATTTGTCCCAAATTATGAGGTATCTACTTGTGATTTTATTGATGATGAATGTGCCTGTGTGACTTGGACATACGATGAAGATCATTACAGCACACCGGCCAATGTAAACATATTTATTGCTAGTTTTACTACAGCTTATGCAAGATTAGAGTTGTATAATCTTTTAAACAAACTGAATGAAAGAATACTATACTATGACACGGATTTAATTCTTTATATTTCCAGAGCAAACAAATGGGACCCAGAAACCGGTTGCTGTTTAGGAGAATTGACGAGCGAGGTACCAGCGAATGAATACATCACTGAATTTGTAAGCACTGGTCCAAAAAGTTCTGGTTATAACCTATCCAACGGTGAAACCTGTCTAAAAGTTAAAGGTATAACATTAAATGTTAAGAAAATTAAGAAAAGGTGAATTTTCAAAGCTTAAAAGAACTGCTATTTGACTATTCAGAAAATAAAAAACTGTCTTCAGAACATAAAAATATCAAAGTTGAAGATTTTGGTATTGTCAGGGTAAAACGCAGCTGGCATATAGAAACCAGAAAAATAAAAAAAAACACAAAAAGTTGTATATGACAAGCGCGTATTAACTATAAATTTCACCTCATTACCTTTTGGCTATTGATTCTGAGATAAATACATAATTAGTAATGGACGTTCGTTTACAACACCCATTTTCCTGTATCTTAAGTGGGCCGAGCAACTGTGGAAAATCTTTTTTTGTGAAAACATTACTAGAATCGGGGACTAAAATGATGTCTCACCAACCACAGAATATCCTGTATTGTTATTCCGTTTGGCAACCTCTCTATACAGAATTGATGAAAAAATTCAGATATATAAAATTTATAGAAGGTCTCCCTGACTCCCTAAATGATGATGTATTGTTGCCCCAAATAAGATAAACGTGTTGTCGTGGATGATCTCATGCAATCTGCCTGTAAAAGTAATGAGTTGGAATTGGGATTCACAAAGTATGTTCATCATAGAAATCTGAGCGTAATCTATATTGTTCAGAATCTTTTTTGCCAGGGAAAACAGAGCCGCACTATAGCCTTAAATGCTAAATACATTGTTTTGTTTAAGAATCCGAGAGACAGGCAACAGATCTCAGTATCGGCCCGTCAGATGTACCCCACAAGGTGGCGCTACTTTCTCGAGGCTTATGAGGATGCCACCAAGTCAGCCTTTGGCTTTCTACTGATGATTTAAGTACTAACACTCCAGATGACTTTCGTCTCAGAGCATCCACATGCCCATCACAGCACCCAGTGGCTTACATGTTTGAAAAGCCCAAGGATAAAA
Organism: Polypterus bichir lapradei; assembly: GCA_026402145.1. Lineage (NCBI taxonomy): Eukaryota > Metazoa > Chordata > Cladistia > Polypteriformes > Polypteridae > Polypterus > Polypterus bichir. The sequence goes on along the minus strand of JANRMT010038085.1, from coordinate 8,665 downwards.
AAAATGTGATTTTAGCGGCCCAGGTGTCATTTTGTAAAAGACGTCACCCTGAACACCATGTCCTCCAGGATTAAATGAAATTTACTCGTGCGATTGCTTATAAAGACAAAACCAAAACAGAGAAAGTCCATTTTGTGTGCAGCTTCTGATGATTTAATTCTGGCTATTTGTGAAATTGCACTCAATGCAATTAAGGGTAGCTTACCTTTAAATTCTAAACAGATTGGCATTCTTAAAAAGAAGCGCATTATTATACAAAATCTGAGCAATTAAAAATTTACTATTAAACGAAAGAAACGTATTATAAATCAGTCTGGTGGATTTATCGGTCAACTACTCGGCACAGCGATCCCTTTACTCACCGGTCTAATTTCAAATCGGTAAATGGAGCACACTGAGAAAATGTATCTTGTACCAGAACAGCAACTGGGGCAAGTCCAAACACCTGTCGGTGGAGAAACAGATATGACAAAAAATACTATGCAAACTCTTGACCATGAAATGAGGAGTATTTTACAAAATAGCGCCCTATTACCGCATGAAAAAGTGGAACTGTATTTTCATACTTTGCAGCAAGTCTATTGAGACAACGGGAATCACAGAAGTCTACATTGACTCTCTTTCTACCAGAAACTGAAGTGCCATCTCAGACCACATCGTTGCACCGACCACTGACAGGAGTGATATTATCATAAGAGACGATCTGGAATCCGTTTCTCAGAGACAGCGGAAAAATACGGAAATGCTAATTCGGAAAATGACACAAAACCCGTCCACAACGTCCTGGAATAAAAGAGGGGAATTTTTATATAAAGGCACACCTGTTATTGGCACAAATATGGCTGATCTGATCAAGTCCGCCACGCAAACACGAACATTAAACAAGAGTGGAAAACCAAAAGGTTGGGATTTAACGTGCCCGGGTCCATTTTTCCAAACATGGGCGTTCGGGTTTTATTTCAAGAGATTAAAAAAAAATTCCCAATTCGATTCAAACAGCCAGTAAACAGCTTCGCCCGCCTGTATCATGTGATTTTTCAACAACGCTCGACTGGGCCTCTGGCTCTGCAGCTGAAACACCGAGGGTATCGAGACAGATCAGAAAACGGCCAGTCTTTAGAAAAGGTCAACTATTTAAAAAACACACATGGCTCACAGTGTGAATAAAAGTGTGTTAAAAATAAATGTAGAAAAATAGTGTTTTAATATGGCTGTTTATTATTGTGTATTATGACTATTATTAGTATTTTAATTTAGATCATTTTGTTTAATTGTGTCATAACTCTGTTAACTCTGTGAAAATACTTTTATATCACTGTATTAATGATTAGAAAATTAAAGAAGCAACTTCTTTAATGTACAGTGTTTTATTATTGTGTATTATGACTATTATTAGTATTTTCATTTAGATGAGTTTGTTTGTTTGATTGTATCATGACTCTGATAACTCTGTGGAAATACTTTTACAACATGTGTTATTACTGTGTGAACATTTAAAAAAATAAATAATAAATAAATAAAACATATACATACAGACCCTTTGATTTTTATCTGTCTGATTATTGGATTATTCACCATAATAACCACAGACACTTTTATGTTGGTTAATAGCTCATTTATTTATTTATTTTCAACCAAAGGGAATACACAGAGTTATAACATCTTTTTTTTTCTGCATATAATATTCAGCAAAAGCAAACACATGACTGACTCATTTCTGATTTCTGGGTAAACATGTCCAGTTTCATATTTTCAGTTTGTCTCCTTTTTATTTGATGATAATATCTTAACTACCATCTGGTCATTTACGAGGTGTGGCAGAAAAGTAATGAGACTGGCAACACTGCAAGCGATCTGGCAACGCCGCGCTGTTGTCCTTGATAGAGCACGTGTATCAGTACCCTCCCATAGCTCAGTGCGAGTTTCAACTCCTTCCGTTAACTACGTGATTTTTGTGACTGCTATTAGCGAAGTTGTGTTTTTGGTTGTGCGTCACACAAAATGGAACAGCGGAATTTGGAGCAACGTTGTGCCATTAAATTTTGTGTTAAGCTTGGAGAATCGGCAAGTGTGACGTTTGAAAAGTTAAAACAGGCCTATGGGGAACATTCTTTATCCCGAGCTCAAGTTTTTCAGGGAGGCCTTCAACTTCGAAAACCAATGAAAACATCAAACGTGTGAACACTCTTGTGAGATCAGACCGTCGTTTAACATTAAGAATGTTGAGTGAACAATTAAATTTGAACAGATTTACCGTTCAAATTTTGACTGAACATTTGCACATGCGAAAGGTCTGTGCCAAAATGGTGCCGAAAAACCTTACAATTGAGCAGAAGGACAATCGAAAAAACGCATTCCTGTGGTTCCCCAGCCTCCTTATTCACCTGACCTCAGTTCGTGTGACTTTTTCCTAAACTGAAAAATGTCCTCAAAGGACGTCATTTCGGGACTTTAGAAAACATCCAAAAGAGTGTAACGGACATGCTGAAGACCATACCGGTTGAAGACTTCCAGCGCTGCTACCAACAGTGGGAACAACGTCTCCATCGGTGTGTAGCTGCCCAAGGGAACTACTTTGAAGGATATAACATTGATGTTTGAAAAAAATAAAAACTTTGGTAAATAAAAAATCAGTCTCATTACTTTTCTGCCACACCTCGTAGATGAACATCTCCTGAGTCCAACTCCAATATCTGCTTCATGTAAGTCCTTTGCTTTTTTGATTCAAATAGTAAACACAATGGTGACCACAGCTTGTGGATATAAACTCCTGTAACTGAATACGGTTATAAGTGATGCAGTTAGCATTAAGCTTCAAAAATTTCATAATAACTTTGTGAAATATTTCAGAATCTGGGGGAATTCCATACGAGTCAAAAAATTCAGCTTTTCGATGTTCTGCAAGGTAAATGGCAATCCAGTGCTTTCCGGGTTTATCATGGGGGTCTGTGTTTACGATCATAAACAGAGGTCTGGCAGCCAACTTCTCCTTGGACAGTTGATCTGAAGGGAATACATCCAGAAAATGGCTGCGTGTCAGTGGCCCCGATGCAAGGGTGGTCCTGAGCTGCTCGGTGTCCAGAGGCTTCATGTCTGAACGTGTCTACGGCTTAACTGTAGTCGTAAATAACTTGCCGACGTATGTTCATTTCAATGATGTTGTCACAAACCGCACACACAATCATATTCAGTGTATCTTGCAGCGGTTCAGCAAATCTTATTTCAGCCCTGCGGTTACCTGTTTTGATGAGTGAATCGTGTCCTGGTGATTCCATATCAGTGCTTAGGTTGAATGTAAAGTGAAAAGTGAATCCCCTCTAGCAAACTCTTGAGGATTGACTAACAGGGCCTTACCTTTCATACTCTTGTCTGCAGTTTCCACCAGTTGATAATATTCTCTGACAAAGTGACCATTAGTAAAATCAGGCTGCAGAGGCTGCTGGGTATCTGCTCTCCATCCAGGTAAAGAGCCATGAAGTTGATGTTGTTATGTTTAAAATTAAAGGGCTTGTGTGTGAAGTTACCACTGAAGGCCGCGTTGTCAACAAATCCCAAACCAACCTCCTCTGTCAGCTGTCCCAGAAACAGGTTTTCCTGGTTGCAGACACGACTACCAGTAGGTATGCTGAACACTTTCATCTGAACCCGGTCGATTGGGTATTTTGCGTTGCTGGTCATCAAGGCCTCAGCATGGCTCAGTCTGATTCCAGGGTTGACTTGAACTCTCTTCACAAACAATGATGCTGATAATATGGTGACCTTAAATTGATCACCATTGCTCATCAGACAAAAGTCATCCTTATTCCGTACCAACTTTATTTTCACATCAACTCCATTAACTAATAATTTCTCTTGAAAGAACAGATCTGCATGGATGTGACCCAATAAATCAACCCTGCAGCTTCTGGACGAGTAAGCAGCCCTTTTATTGAACCCCAAATTTAGTCCATCCAGAGCAGTGGCTTCGTGTTGACCGGGTGTGTCTTTATAGAACAGGCCAGCTGAAAATTGTGTTTTCAGGGTCTCGTCTCCGTAATTTAGTACGGTTTCAATAAACGCTCGATATGGGTAACAGTTATTACTCTGGCTAATCAGTCTGTCCCCGACGGTGATGTCCACCTGACTGAACAGAGAAGCAATCGGGTAGTTTACAAGGGCAACACGTGCATCGGCGGCCAGATTTGTTCCATCATTTTTATTTATTTTACAGCTTAAGTATAGGAGTGTGTTGTTGAGGTCCAGGTATTGATCATCTCCAGCAATCGAAAACTCAAGTGTTGCACTTTCTGACAATGCGGTGAGAGGCAGCACTTCGACATAGTAGCTTTATTCAATGCTTGTTTGTGTTGGTGACAACTGAAATACGTCCAGTTCCGATTTTGCACATTCATCTGACGCACAGTGTACAAATGCCATCTTTAGAATATATCACCAGAATTTTGCTTAGTTTTGGATCTTCTCATGGTTGATTTTCTTTTTCTTTTGGCAGAGTGTTGAGCTTTTTTCCTCTTTGCTCTCTTCCTGGGCCGTGCAGGTGGCCCAAGCAGTGCTAGATGGGGTGTGTGTCTTTTTCTTTTAACACCTCTCTTTATAACAATCATACCAGAACCTTCTTGTTGGGGTGTTGTAACTTTATTCATTACAGCACTGGTCACGTGACTCATGACATCATCAGCAATGCTTTTCACTGCAGACTTGACATGAGGTTTAGCAATTTCTAGCCCATGTCTAAACAGAGGCACTGCTTTTCTGAAGAGAGCTTTAAAAATACCACCAATACCACCACCGTACTGGACCGGGAGACCATGAAACACCAGTAGACCATTGCCAGCTTGTAACTTGTAATAAGATGCGTAGGTGTGAGGATCTCCATAGTTTTTTGTTACAAGCATGTTTAAAAATTGATAGATCTTGCTGGGCGAAAATGCAACTTGATTATTACCTTACCATACTGGAACGGAACTGGTTTATTCTGGTCCGTCTTAATTTCGATCCTTATAGTATTGAAGCTTTGCACGGCGAGAGGTATGTAGTGTGGCTTTTCAAAAAATATGGTGACATTTGCACCGTCTTCACCTTTTATGTTTACACATCTCAGTAGTGGCGCATGCGTATCTCCAACAAGTTGTGGTTCGATAATATCTGTATACACGAACATGGTGGGAAAAGCACCTGTGATATCAGCCGGGTGAAGTGACTTGTTAGACGGCTTATCATGATCAAACCCGAGAATGTAAGCCAGCTCCCCGGACACTTGGAGCAAAATGCTTTATCACCATCAGGCGAACGGTTCTACTGGTAGGATTGTATTTGAGTACTGGCTTAGGTGATGACGGGTTGGTGTTAATGACATGATTCATTTACGACAACAATGCTTCTATATTCCTGAAATAGCCTTTGTTTAAAGTGTATATCCATTTTGTTGATCTTGTTTCCTCATTCATTAGTATAAAAGGTGCTGGCTGAGTGATGGAATTGAACGTTTTTGGGTAAGTCAGTTCCACCAATGCCACTTCCCAGTCTCTGGACAGTTCTATTGTCTTGGCTAGCTGAACGGTGAATGATGCTATCGTGTTGTTGGGAAAAGTCCTGGCCGATGAATTACTCGGCAGTGTCACATAAAATCCATTTCTGACTTTAGACATTTTTTTTCTTGCTTTTTCAACTCCTTATGTCTTTCACTTCTGAAGCTTTGACCCAACTGTTAAGTTTCTGGTCCCAGCCAAGCCATTTTACCAGCACATGCTTATTTCTACCACGCCCACGAGCGGCTAGAATTGTCTGGATGCGGTACACCTGGTTAGCATCGGGGTTTAGTTTTTGTAACTCTTCTACATGAAACATCCCTTGAATTTCATCACCTATGTAATCTTTTAGTTTATATTCAGGTTTGAGTCGTTTAAAACAGTCCACGATAATAAATATTTCATCTGTAAACGACTGCTCATAGCCTTTTTCAAATACACCTTTTAATTTTGAAACTCAGACATGATCACCTATTTTCAAAGTGCACGGAGTAGAATTTCTTTGCCCGGCCTTACCATAGACTGTTTTCCAAACGCTCAGAGCATTTTCAGGAGTCACATCTACAGGTCTTGTTTTAATCGTGATGTGAAAGCTTTGGTTATAACTCTGCAGAAAGTCTGACAGGACGTCTATATACCGAAAAGTATTGGCATATGTAAAATATTTCCACATTTTGCACTTTAAGGTTCTATTGAACCGTTCTACTATGCTGGCCTTTACATCACTGTTCGTGACAAAATGTACAATATTGTTCTGTCTTAGAAGTTTTTGTACCAATGTGTTATGAAATTCTTTGTCTTGGTCTGTCTGTAGCTTCTTAGGAACTCGACCCTGTCTAAAGATCAAACTAAAACCCCGAGAAACTTCTTTCCCTGTCTTGGCCTTTAATGGCACAGCCCAAGCATATTTTGAGAGCACATTGATACACGTAAGGATAAATTTACGACCATCATTGAATTGTGAGTAATAAGAAAGACATCTCTACTAAATCTGCTTCCCCCTGGTCATCAATCGTTGAAACAATGGTTCTGTTTCTCTTGAACCTGAGCCGTGCTGGTTTGCACACACTGTAGGTATATTGTCCACTCAGCCATTCCAATACGTTTTTTCGCTTAACATTTTTCCGACGACTTGATACATTTCTCAACAAGCTGTTAATGCCACCAAAACTGCCAGGCTCCTTGGGTGTGTAATAGATTCTCTCTACAGTTTTCTTGTACATCCTATCTCTGGGTCTGCCACTCACGCTCTCTGTACTCTCTGTACACACACTGGCACTGTACACAGATAGGAGCAGGATGTCTGCTCTGCCCCATTGATGACTTACCTTTGTAACACTTTACAGATTTCCGAAGCACTGTCTCGACTTACAAAACCGATCACTCCGTTTTTAGGACCAAGCCAAGATCGGCCGACCCATTTTCCTTACGCACGACTGACAAAAGGTCCAATGCCTGTCAAACATCACACCCAGGACTACGGGGTAGAGACACCTAAGAGAGCTGGAGAAACACCCCGTCCAATAACCAAGTTGGCGCCAGGTGGGTACCGGAAATGCCAGGGGGGGCGGGACATACACCTGTCAAAATCTTATGATGTATAATAGTGACGCACCTTTACTACTCATTTGCATCAAAGCAGGTGACGTTGACTCATAATCAGCTGCTCTGCCTCAGGTAACCAATGATTTGCTTATGTCAGTAGACTCTGGACAAACCAGCCTTGTAATTCTGTTAGACCTCAGGGCAGCATTTGACACTCGGGTCAGACCTGACAATCTACTGTCCAGAATGAACAACACACTGGGGGTCTCTGGCACAGCCCTCCAGTGGTTTAAGTCCATCTGACTGACAGGCAGGAGTTTTTGAGTCTTGGTGACAGCAGGTCCAGCTCAGTGACAGTCACACAAGGGGTTCCTCAATGCTTCTGTGTCTTTGTGTTTCTCCTTGGCCATATCATTCATAGCTATGGACTGAATTGTCATTTTTATGCAGACGATACTCAACTCTATTTCAATGTTAAAAGTGAAACTTCATCAGAGCTTTCTCAGCACACAACCTTCTTCAGTGAAATGAATACCCGGATGGAGCAGAACTCTTTAAAATGAAATGGCAGCAAAACTGAACTCCTGCAAATTGGCAGTAAAGCGCAACTTAAGGCAATGAGCTCAAAATCAGTCCCTCTTGACGGTGATCTCATCAGACCTTTTTCTAATGCAAGGAATCTTGGGGTCATTGTTGGTTCCTCCCTTTCTTATTCCGCTCACATTAACCACATTAAGAAGCTTTCTTACTTCCACCTCCATCACATATTCTGTGTTGTTCATTCCTCTCCTTTTCTAATACTGAGACTCTCATCCCTGCTTTTATCACATCACACATCGACTATTGTGAATCCCTTCTGGGAGATGTCCCTTCTAATCTTCTATCACATCTCCAATTGATTTAAAATTTTGCTGTGAGAGTCCTGACACAAACCAGCAACAGGGTGGACATCACACCATCCTGCTTCACCTTCACTGGCTCTCTGTGTCTTACAGGATCGAATATAAAATTCAATTATTAACCTCTAAAGCTTTAAATGGCCTCACAGCCCACTACATCAGTGACCTTCTTCATCACTCCACCCCTGTTCATCCACTGAGGTCCTCTGATTCTGGCCATCTTGTTGTGCCCTCCACTGACCTGCACTCTGTGGGTGACAGCAGGACCTTCAGCTGTATAGCGTCCTGACTTTGGAATGACCTCCTGAAATTAATGAGATCAGCCGACTCCATTCATTCTGTTAAAATAAAACTGAGAACTCATCTGTGCAAGAAGGACTTTAACGTAACCTGACATTCTGACTCCTCTGTCAGTTTACCTCTCTGTCCAGATGTTCAGGATAATCTGTGTGTGTGTGTGTGT
>JANRMT010038058.1:606-12290 GCA_026402145.1 Polypterus bichir lapradei | reverse complement strand
TAACCACACCCTGGAGAGGATTGTGAAACAAAACCCATTCAAAACTGTGGGGGAGATTCACAAAGAGTGGACTGCAGCTGGAGTCAGTGCTTCAAGAACCACCACGCACAGACGTATGCAAGACATGGGTTTCAGCTGTCGCATTCCTTGTGTCCTTGTTTAGTATTGCACTAAATGAAACATGGCTTAACTCAAATGGCGCGACTGTTTTAATCGAATCTGCGCCTCCGGATTACAGTTTTACTCGTGCAGACCGCCAGGGGAAAAAGGGGGGCGGATTGGCAAACATTTACTCGAGCCGGTTAAAATGTAAAGATGTCAGTTTTGGTAAATTTAAGTCTTTTGAGTATCTCGCCGTTGTTATTCATGGAGATTCTCACGTTTTAGTATTATCCGTGTATAGACCTCCTAAATATAACGCGTCTTTCCTTGAGGAATTCTCTGACTTAATGTCAATTTTAATTACAAACTATGACGCACTCTTAATAATCGGCGACTTTAACTTTCATATCGACAATCAGTGTGACCAAAAGGTAAAGGAATTCATGAACCTCCTGGACTCTTTTGATTTGAGACAGCTCGTTAATCAGCCTACACATAAAGCAGGTCATACGTTAGACTTAGTGATTGCTAAAGGGCTTAAAGTTGATTTAAAGCAGGTCATTGATATTGGTCTATCAGACCATTTCCTTCTACTATTTAATATAGAAATAAAGATAGATAACACTCATGAAAAGCATTTTGTTAAAAAACGCTTCTTTGACTCATCAGCAGCTTTAAAGCTTACAACTATTCTAAGCAATCAGTCCGTTTATAATGCCAACTATAATAGCGAGGATAATGTAAATGGTAAAGTGGAAAACTTTAATACTAAAGTGAGAGCTGCTGTTGACATAGTTGCACCTGAAAAGACAGTTAAAAAATCTTCTAGTATTGTTATTCCATGGAAGACCCAAAGAGTGTCTGATTTAAAAAGAACATGTCGTAGAGCTGAGCGTAAATGGAGGAAAACTAAACTAACTATCCACTATGAGATATTGAAGGCTAAAATAACAGAATACAATAACACAGTCCGTCTTGAGAGGCGCTGCTATTTCTCTAATATTATAAATAACAATGCTAGTAATCCCAGAGTCTTATTTTCTACAATTGATCGTCTGTTAAACCCAGGTAACACAAAGGAATGCCCCCAGAATACTTCCAGTGAAACCTGTGAGAACATTGCTGTATTTTTCAATCAAAAAATTAATGATATTAGAGATTACATAGTATATCTCCCCAACACTGCAGAACCTCCAAAGCCCCGGTACTCCATTATAAACAAATTAAATGCTTTCACCAGGATAGATTTACCTGAATTACATAGTATAATCTCTCAACTGAAACCCTCCACTTGCGTCCTTGCAATTAAATGACCACCTCAATAAACCTGCTATTCTTGATAAATTTCAGTCAGGTTTCAGAACAAATCACAGCACAGAAACTGCACTCGTTAAAGTAGTAAATGACTTGCGGGTTAATACAGACAGAGGCCATTTATCTGTTCTCATCCTCTTAGATCTGAGTGCCACATTTGACACCATTGATCATAATATTCTTAGAAATCGCCTTAGTCAATGGGTGGGCCTCTCTGGCAGTGTCTTAAATTGGTTTGAATCCTACCTGGCAGGTAGAAAATTCTTTGTGAGTTGTGGTAATCAAATCTCAAAGACACATGATATCCGATATGGTGTTCCACAAGGCTCTATCCTGGGTCCGCTGCTCTTCTCAATCTATATGCTTCCGTTAGGTCAGATTATCTCAGGTTACAATGTGAGTTACCACAGGTATGCTGATGACACACAGCTGTACTTATCAATAGCACCTGATGACTCCGACTCTCTCGATTCACTAACACAATGTCTTACTGGTATTTCTGAATGGATGAATAGTAATTTTCTCAAACTAAATAAAGAGAAAACTGAAATTTTAGTAATTGGCAATAATGGATTCAATTAGGTTATCAGAAATAAACTTGATGCACTAGGATTAAAAGTTAAGACGGAAGTAAAAAACTTAGGGGTAACTGTTGACTGTAATCTGAATTTTAAATCGCATATTCATCAGACCACTAGGACAGCATTTTTTCACTTAAGAAACATAGCAAAAGTTAGACTTCTTATATCATTGAAAGAGGCTGAGAAATTAATTCACGCTTTTGTTTTCAGTAGATTAGATTACTGTAACGCACTCCTCTCAGGACTACCCAAGAAAGACATAAATCACTTAAAACGAGTGCAGAATGCAGCTGCTAGAATCCTAACTAGGAAAAATAAATCCGAGCACATTTCTCCAGTTTTGATGTCACTACACTGGTTAACTGTGTCATTCAGAATTGACTTTAAAATACTGCTTATGGTTTATAAAGCCTTAAATAATCTCGCTCCATCTTATATATCGGAATGCCTGACATGTTATATTCCAAATCGTAACCTTAGATCTTCAAATGAGTGTCTCCTTATAATTCCAAAAGCTAAACTTAAAAGAAGTGGTGAGGCGGCCTTCTGCTGTTATGCACCTAAAATCTGGAATAGCCTGCCAATAGGAATTCGCCAGGCTAATACAGTAGAGCACTTTAAAACACTGCTGAAAACACATTACTTTAACATGGCCTTTTTATAACTTCACTTTAACGTAATACTGATACTCTGTATGTTCAATTCTTCATAATAACTATTCACAGTGGCTCCAAAATCCATACTGACCCCTACTCTCTCTTCTGCTTCTTTTTCCGGTTTCTTTGTGGTGGCGGCCTGCGCCACCACCACCTACTCAAAGCATCATGATGCTCCAACATTGATGGACTGAAAGCCAGAAGTCTACGTGACCATCATCATCAAGTCCTTCCATGAGAACCCTAAATACAAAGAGGACTGTTTGACTTATGTTAGGTAGATTACCCAGAGGGGACTGGGCGGTCTCTTGGTCTGGAACCCCTACAGATTTTTTTTTTTTTTTCTCCAGCTTTTGGAGTTTTTTGTTTTTTTTTTTTTGTTTTTTTCTGTCCACCCTGGCCATCGGACCTTACTTATTCTATGTTAATTAATGTTGACTTATGTTTATTTTTTTATTGTGTCTTTTATTTTTCTATTCATTTTGTAAAGCACTTTGAGCTACATTTTTTTTGTATGAAAATGTGCTATATAAATAAATGTTGATTGGTTGATTGATTGATAACAGGATGTTACATATTTGAATGTGTTTTCATTTTTTTGTTTTGTTTTTCTAAAACAAAATATCTTCTAACATCTATACCATATAACAACTTGTAGCTCATCTTATTAAGAGACATATCTTTTAAATGTCTGTGAGATGTTACAACAGTTCATATAGACTAATGGTTCTAATGTATAACTGAATAATCCATTTAGCTATGTGCATTATCACTGAGCATTAATTTTATACAATGATGTAATAACAACTCTTCCTAAAATTAATCACTTACAGAGACAAATCAAGACATGTATTTCAATTCTAATACATTTTGTAATTACTGAAGTGATCATAATAATCATTTGTTATACATCAAAATATGTAAACCCTCTATACTGTTTTTATATGAAGACTAGAAAAAAAAAATCAGTCTAGTTTTAATTTGTTTGCATCTTCATTTAAGCATTTAACACTTGCACTAATCAGCATGCAAGAAAATGATTCCAATAGCTGCTGTTCATTAATTTATGATTGATAAACATTCACCACCCTTCGATTAGATTATTTCTAATTGCTCTGCCCAAACTTGCTATTAAGCTATTTCTTGCAGCTTGTATAGAAACATAGTTTGTGTTTTTCATCCGTTGGTCACTGGATTTGCTGAATCTGGAGAAAAAGAACATCTATAGATTTAAGTTGTACTTTTATGCTTATCATACTTTTTTTGAAATTCAGATTTTAAAATTCTTAACTCTTTAACTGACCATGCTACAGGCTATTCTGAGATTCATCTAGGTCAATAAATCCATGGCTTTATTTAAACTCTGCATCTGTTTGTGCACTGCAAACCAGGACACGTTACTGCTGCTACATCCACATTTCTTTCTCACACCCCGCCCCTCACTATGACAAACACACAGCTGATTGGCTCCTCAAATCCAATAACAATGGAGGCCCTCACAGCCGCACTCACCCTGCATTCTAAACACCAAATTCAGTCACAGAGGTGCTGCCCCCCAAATCCTGTGAAATTCATTTTGACCCCAAACTACAAACACAACGATGACCTGAGCTTGTGGGGACATCAAGTGACTGGTGGAGGGTACTGGTCAGTGGTCACATGATGTCAGATGGCTGATTGTTACACCGCAGTGAAGACCAAACCCAAACCCTGGATAGAGGGGCTCAGTGAAGGAGGTGTTGAACCTGTGCAGGAGGGTCATTGTGTGTGAGACTCTATAAAATGACAGAGAGCCAGCAGGCCAGTCCAGATACACACCTATTCTGGGTTCTGTAGGGGGCGCTGATTACAGTCTGCTTCTCATTGTGACACACAGCACTGCAAACCCCAGTGCTTGTCATTGTATACACGGAGGGACTCCACACCATCTTCTCTCCTGCTCAGTCCTTTATATGCGACTCCAATCCTCATGAGGCGTCCACTGCACTCCACCTCCCAGTAACAGCGAGTCCCAGTCAGAGCCTCTCTGCACAGAACTTGAGACTAGCACTCAAATCTCTCAGGATGATCAGGATATTCGGCTTCTGTCCCCTCACGTGGCACCTTCTTGTTCCCTTCAGACAGACGGAGGTCTCTGTGTGCCGTGTTGATGTCCAGTGTGAGTGGACAGAAGTCTGAAAGGAGAGAAAAGAAAATGAGTGAGGAAATCTGGGAGTGTGTAATGGGACTGGGGGAGGAGCACAACACAGACAATTAACGAGAACCAATCAGGAGCTGCGCAGACCAGACACTAATAGTAAAGAGCTCAACTGATTGGACAGAATGTGTGGGAATTCAAAGTAAAATTCTGGAATTACAATAATTGCCATAAGGTTACCGTCGAGATCAGAGTTCTACTGGACTGTCCACACTGACCGCTGGCTTTATTAAAATGACTCTTTTTATTGTCACTGTCCACCTCTTTAATTTAGAATCAATCCTCTGCCATACTTCATCACCAAACTGATTTTTCTTTTCCTCATAATACAGCCCTGATCCTCGTTCTGCCTCTTCCACTCCCAGTCTTTTGTTCTTTCATTTCCAGTACTCTACTAAACATTTAGGTCAGGGTTACACAGAATATGAAAATAAAAAATAAAAAATAAATCTTATCTGCCTGAAAATGAAATGTTTATAATGAATTCTCATAAATCTTTTGACTGACAGCTCAATGATTGCAGCAAACAAGATGGCCATCGAGTGCTGGGAGACGTGCAGTTCATGAAGAAAGTTGTCATGGAGTGAGCTGAAGCCACTCTGGCAGTAAAGGGGACACTTTAAAATCAAAAGACACGGGTTCAAAATAATAAGGATGGAAAGAAGTTGAACTGAACTGTGAGGCCGAGGGGTTGGAGTTGCAGCCTCGCAGACTTTGAATTTGGCACCCAGTCATCGTCTTGACTGTCAGGCCTGCATGTTCTCCTTGTGTCACTCCTGCTTTGATTCACGCACTCCACAGATGTGCATGTTGGGTTCATTGGCGACTCTCAACTGGCCTTGTGTCCATCAGTTATGTTTTGTCTTTCACATTTCTCTGTCTTACAGTGTCATTCACATCTGTCTGCTGTTTCTCTTTTATAGCGCCTGTCGTATTTGTCATTTTCTCTCTGTTATTGTTTCCTGTCATCTCTTATTATTGTACATTTTCTTTATATGTTTGTCATAGAAGGCCTTTCATATTTATGTATTATATGATGTCTTTCTCATTGCTATATGCATCTGTCATATTTTTCCTATCATATCTTCTACAGTATATAGTGACTTTAATATCTTTGTATTTTATAGCACCTTTTACATCTATCTCTCTACTGTTTGTATTACTGACATGCCCGCTCACTTTTTAAACATCCATCCATCTTCTAATCCACTATATCCTAAATACAGGGTCACGGGGGTCTGCTGGAGCCAATCCCAGCCAACACAGGGTGCAAGGCAGGAAGCAAACCCCAGGCAGGGCGCCGGCCCACCGCAGGGCACACACACCCACACACCAAGGACACGCTAGGGACAATTTAAAATCACCAATGCACCTAACCTGCATGTCTTTGGACTGTGGAAGGAATCTGGAGTACCCAAAGGAAACCCACACAGACACGAGGAGAACATGCAAACTCCACACAGGGAGGACCCGGGAAGCAAACCCAAGTCTCCTAACTATGAGGCAGCAGCGCTACCCACTGCGCCACGGTGCCGCCCACTTTTTAAACAACAATCCCAATTTTCTGTCAAATGAGTGTAAACTGACAACAGTAATTACCACACGCCTTTCTTTATTCCACAGAGTATAGAGAATTCTTATGTGTCCAGCTCTATCCTTGGCATCCTTCTCCCAATATACCCAGCATCTCTCCTCTGCACATATCCAGACCAATGCAATCTCACCTCTTTGACTTTGTCTCCCAACCGTCCAACTTGAGCTGACCCTCTGATGTCCTCATTTCTAATCCTATCCATCCTTGTCACACCCAGTGGAAATCTGAGCATCTGTAACTCTGCCACCTCCAGCTCCGTCTCCTGTGCCACCGTCTCCAACCCATAAAACATAGCTGGTCTCACTACCGTCCTGTAGACCTTCCCTTTGACTCTTGCTGATACCCATCTGTCACAAATCACTCCTAACACTCTTCTCCACCCATTCCACCCTGCCTGCACTCTCTTCTTCACTTCTCTTCCACAATCCCCGTTACTCGGTACTGTTGATCCCAAGTATTTAAACTCATCCACCTTTGCCAGCTCTACTCCCCTCATCCTCACCATTCCACTGACCTCCCTCTCATTCACACACATGTATTCTGTCATGTTCCTACTGACCTTCATTCCTCTCCTCTCATATCTCCACCTCTCCAGGGTCTCCTCAACCTGCTCCCTACTATCGCTGCAGATCACAATGTCATTAGCAAACATCACAGTCCACTGGGACTCCTGTCTAATCTCGTCTGTCAACCTGTCCATCACCATCGCAAATAAGAAAGGGCTCAGAGCCGATCCCTGATGTAATCCCACCTCCATCACTCCTACCGCAGACCTCACCACTGTCACACTTCCCTCGTACATATCCTGTACAACTCTCACATACTTCTCTGCCACTCCCGACATCCTCATACAATACCACAACTCCTCTCGAGACATCCTGTCATATGCTTTCTCCAGGTCCACAAAGACGCAATGCAACTCCTTCTGGCCTTCTCTAAACTTCCCCATCAACATCCTCAGAGCAAACATCTCATCTGTGGTGCTCCTTCTTGGCATGAAACCACACTGCTGCTTACTAATCATCACCTCACTTCTTAACTGAGCTTCCACTACTCTTTCCCATAATTTCATGGTGTAGCTCATCAATTTTATTCCCCAGTAGTTACTTCAGTCCTGCATATCCCCCTTATTCTTAAATATTGGCACCAGTACATTGTCATGCTTCCATAGGCATGTCATCTGGACCAACGGCCTTTCCATTTTTCACCTTCTTCATCACTGTCCTTACTTCCTCCTTGTTAATTCTTTGCACTTCCTGATTCACTATCTCCACATCATCCAACCTCTTCTCTCTCTCGTTCTCTTCATTCATCAGCCTCTCAAAGTACTCTGTCCATCTTCTTAACACACTCTCCTCACTTGTGAGTATGTTTCCATTTTTATCCTTTATCACCCT
The DNA here is from genome assembly GCA_026402145.1 of Polypterus bichir lapradei. Classification (NCBI taxonomy): domain Eukaryota; kingdom Metazoa; phylum Chordata; class Cladistia; order Polypteriformes; family Polypteridae; genus Polypterus; species Polypterus bichir. The sequence goes on along the minus strand of JANRMT010038058.1, from coordinate 4,449 downwards.
AACCTGCTGCACATCTTTCCCAGCTCGGCCCCTCTCTGTTTAGCCCACCAGTCCTTTTCTTCCTCCCTCTTTAGTGTCCAACCTCTCATACAACTCATCATACACCTTTTCTTTAGCCTTTGCCACCTCTCTCTTCACCTTGCACCTTATTTCCTTGTACTCTTGTCTACTTTCTGCATCTCTCCGACTACCCCACTTCTTCCTCGCCACCCTCTTCCTCTGTATACTCTCCTGTATTTCCTCATTCCACGACCAGGTTTCCTTTTCCTCCTTCCTCTTTCCAGATGTCACGTCAAACACCCTTCTTGCTGTCACCCTTACTACATCTGCTGTGGTTTCCCAGCTGTCTGATAACTCTTAACTACCATCCAGTGCCTGTCTTTATCAACTTCCACCATTTGATCCTTGGCTCTGCCCTCACTCTCTTCCTCTTCTTGATCTCCAACGTCATCCTACAGACCACCATCCTATGCTGCTTAACTACAATTTTCCCTGCCACCACTTTGTAGTCTTCAATCTCCTTCAGATTGACTCTTCTGCATAAGATGTAATCAACCTGTGTGCATCTTCCTCCACTCTTGTACGTCACCCTATGTTCTTCCCTCTTCTTAAAAAAGTATTCACCACAGCCATGTCCATTCTTTTGGCAAAATCCACTATCCTCTGACCTTCTTCATTCCTCTCCTTGACACCATGCCTACCCATCACCTCCTTGTCTCCTCTGTTCCCTTCATCAACATGTCCATTGAAATCCGCTCCAATCACCAGTTTCTGTCACTTGGGTACACTGTTCATCACTTCATCCAACTCACTCCAAAAATCTTCTTTATCATCCATCACACACCCAACCTGCGGGGCATATGAACTAACAACATTCATCATCACACCTCCAATTTCCAGCTTCATAATCATTACTCTGCCTGACACTCAGACACTTCAGAATAACTCCTACTCCATTTCTCCTCCTATCCACACCATGATAGAACAATTTAAATGGAAGGGGAGTAAGGCCAGGGGGATCGGAGGTGGATTCAGTGTTTTGAATGCACAATATATCAACCTTCCTTCTCTCCATCATATTTGCTAAGTCTTTTCCCTTACCAGTCATACTGCCAGCATTCAAAGTTCCTACCCTCACTTCCACTCTCTTTACCTTCCTTCTCTCCTCCTGCCTCCAGACACGTCTCCGCCCTCTTCTTCTCCTTCTTCTTCTTCGGCCAACAGTAGCCCAGTTTCTGCTAGCACCCTGTTGGCTAACAGTACTGGTGGCGGTCATTTTTAACCCGGGGCTCGACCGATCCGGTATGGAAATTTGTATTGTTGTCCGCATATTGATTTGGCAAAATTTTACACTGGATGCCCTTCCTGACGTAACTCTCCCCATTTCTCAGGGCTTGGGACCGTCATGAAGAAACACACTGATTTGTGCATACCCTGAGACTGAGTTTCTTAAGGTAATTTCTTAAGGTACCAATTCTTAAGGCCACACCAATAAAGCTAATTACTGAGGTCGATGAGCGTTGCTCCCCAGTCCGAGTGTTTGTGTTCTGCTGTGTGTGTTGGTGCCCGTGTGTGTCCATGTGACACATGAAAGTCCGCTGTGACAAGGTGGATGATCCCTGTGATTTGAGTCCCCATTTTATATCAGGGGATGTGCAGCTGCTAATAAGTCCTGACATTAAACTTTATTAACTTGTTAAACTCTTTAAGTTTTATCCCACCATAATATTGAAGTTATGTCTGCTTGCATTCTGTACGCACTGCTGATATTATATGAGGAGTCAAAGCTGCTATAATTCTGCTAAGATGTGGATTAGCAATAAGAAGAGACGGCTACTTCAGTAACCTCTCGAAGGGCAGCAGCTGATATTTCCGACTTGCTTCAATCGACACCAAGTGTGCATCTCTGCAGCCCGGTGCCTCCACCCTGGAGTTTTAAGGAGGTGGCGTTGACTCCAATGGACGCTAAATGGTTTGAACTTGGTGTACCAACATATTTATCACAAATTAGGCGTAATAATGAGGTAGCAAGTAATATAATTATGAGATGCTAAATCATAATAAATGGTAAGTCATAATAATGAAATGCTAAGTCATAATAACATAATAATAACGATCAAGTGCTGTTGACCTGCTATTACTATTAATTGACTTGCATTTAATGTGGCGCTCTTTCATTAGCAACATGTAACTCGCAATCTGATTAACTTACACTGGCCCGAAGGGTGTGACGCGCTCAATTTAAAAAAAATTACACGCACGATTAAACAAAGTGACGCACAAATTCTAACAGGGTGATGCGCTGACAATCAGAAGCCTGATGATAAGTCAAAGTGTACAGAAAGGGTGGGTACCTTGGCAAAACAAAAGGAAAACGCTGATGGGTGTCAAGGTTTGTCTGTCAGTCCACAGGCGAAGTTTCCGGTTGTATGCTGAGTGAGGGAAAGTTAATATAGCATTCTTTTTGTTCAATATAAATGGTTGGCGATCACAATTCCCGGTGTATGTGCTTGAGTTATTATTAAAAAAAAGACCCGACCCCAAAGTAAACTGGAGTGTTTTTTTTTGTTTTGTTTTGCCTGCAGTGCGCTGCTTGTTAGTTTGCTCCGTTGTGTTGAGATTCTGCACTCCATTTTATCGTAATAACAATCACTAAAGGAGTTTATTTGTAATCTAACGTGGCGCTCCGTGGTGATTTTCCTCACGATCGGGTGTTGTATCAGTGGAGAGGTACAGCAGCCAAAAGAGACAGAAAATCCCCCGTCACGTTTCCGATTTCTCTCTGCTCCGAGTGTCCATTTGTTTGCCAGTTCTGGATATCGCACAGCATTACTTGTTCGAGACAACAAGGCGTTCGTTTAAGTGGGGCAATGACTTATAATGAAAGACGTAACATTTAAAAGTGAGGCCTAATTAATTAAAAATCTAATGATGTGATGTTTATGGGGTACTCATCTTTACAATTCTCTTTACATTTGTTCCTTTCACTCCTGTAAATGGATGTGTCCTGAAGGATTTCCTTTCCTTTCAAATAAGAGTAAATAAAATCTTATTCAAAGTCAAAGTGAACTTTATTGTCATCTCAACCATATACAAGTATACAGATAGACGAAATTGCGAAGCTCGGGGTCCACAGTGTAACAACATGACGTGCAAATAATAAATTAAAAATAGAATTAAAATTTAAAAATGTAAAGATTAAAGATTAAAGATTAAAACACAAACAAGACATTGTGCAAAGATAGGACAAAGAAGTAGCAGCAATATTGATGTGTAAGATATGTAATATATCCATCCATCCATTATCCAACCCGCTGAATCCGAACACAGGGTCACGGGGGTCTGCTGGAGCCAATCCCAGCCAACACAGGGCACAAGGCAGGAACCAATCCTGGGCAGGGTGCCAACCCACCGCAGATACGTAATATAATAAATAAATAAATAATAGGTATAGATAATACAGAAATTATCAGTGTATAATAATAGTTGTTTAAGACGCGTGTAAACAATGACAGGTCAGAATGTTTCACAGCAGAAGGATAAAGAGTGACAAAATCCTTAAAGGTCAGTATGAGATTTTCAGTTCTTTTCTACCTGCACACTCATCTTTGCAGGACAGTGGCTCGCATGTATAAAAGTTCACTTTTTAGAGGCAGCTGAGGCAGTGTGGAAGGTCCCGGGGGCAACCTGGTGTTAAGGAGTCTAACAGCTTGGGGGTAAAAACTCTCCTGCAGCCTGGCAGATTTGGCTTTGATGTTGCAGTATCTTCTCTTGGATGGCAGAAGTGTGAAAAGTCCATGTGAGGGGTGTAAGGGGTCCTGCTCAATGCTGCAGGCCTTGCGG
>JANRMT010038012.1:0-10566 GCA_026402145.1 Polypterus bichir lapradei | reverse complement strand
AATCTTCCACATGCAAGCACCACACCTCAAATCAACTCCAGGCCTTTTATCTGCTTAATTGATAAGACATAACGATGGACTTGACCACACCTGCCCATGAAATAGCCTTTGAGTCAATCGTCCAATTACTTTTGAGCCCCTGAAATGAAGGGATTGTGTTCAAATAATGCTTTAGTTGCCTCACATTTTTATTCAATCGTTTTGTTCAACCCACTGAATTAAAGCTGAAAGTCTGCACTTCAACTGCATCTGAGTTGTTTCATTTAAAATTCATTGTGGTAATGTACAGGACCAAAATGAGAAAAAAGTTGTCTCTGTCCAAATATTTATGGACCTAACTGTACACGTGAGATGTTGCATTAAACAACACGTCCAGTGGCACAAAGCTGATACTGGATAAACGGTGTACAGTCGTGGCCAAAAGTTCTGAGAATGACCCAAGTGTTGGTTTTCACAAAGTTTGCTGCTTCAGTGTTTTTAGATCTTCTTGTCAGATGTTTCTCTGGTATACTGAAGTAGAATTACAAGCATTTCATAAGTTTCAAAGGCTTTTAGCGATAATGACATTACGTTTATGCGCAGAGTCAATATTTTTAGTGTTTGCCCTTCTTTGTTTTTCAAGACCTCTGCAATTCACGCTGGCATTCCGTCAATCAACTTCTGGGCCCAGTCCTGACTGATGGCAGCCCGTACTTGCATCATCAATGCTTGGCGTTTGTCAGAATTGTTGGGTTTTTGTTTGTCCACCTGCCTCTTAAGGATTGACCGCAAGTTCTCAATGTGGAGTTTCCTGGCCATGGACCCCAAATTTTGATGTTTTGTTCCCCAAGCCACTTTGTTCTCACTTTTGCCTTACGGTCTGGTGGTCCGTCATGCTGGACAGGGCATTGTGGGTCACCAAGCTGTTCTTGGATGGTTGGGAGAAGTTGCTGTCGGAGGAAGTTTTGGTCAACATTCTTTATTCATGGTTGTGTTCTTAGGCCAAATTGTGAGTGAGCCTACTGAGAAGCAACCCCACGTGACATGAATGGTCTCAGGATGCTTTACTGTTGGTATGAAACAGGACTGTTGGTAGCGCCAGTCACCTTTTCTTCTCTGGACAATCTTTTTTCTGGATACCCCTAAACCAGGGGTGGGCAAAGTCATTCCTGGAGGGCTGCAGTGGCCGCGGGTTTTTGTTCCAACCCAGTTGCTTAATTAGAAAACAATCCTTGCCAATAATTACATTTCATGGCTTGTTAGTGCTTTAACTCTGCTATGTCAGGTCATTCTCATATCCTAGATTTTTTTTTCCATTCTAAGGATATCATCCAAATACTTTGAAGTGTAAAATGGATGAGTAATTCTCAATCCTTCACTTTTTTCTCTTCTCTTTCCTACCAAGTATTTAATTAAACCAAATAGTGCACGATAAATACACACAGGTGTAAAGGGGAACAAGCAACATGGATAACTGCTGGTTTCTTTTGTCATTTGCATCTTATTGTTAATAAGGAGCAATTAAAAACCGAGAATGCAACTGTTTAAGACTTAAATAAGCAATAAGGGTTCAAAATCCTAATGAGGGAGATAACCAGAATGAAGCAGAAGTGTTTCTAGAGCAATAAGTGCTTCTTATTAAGCAATTGGGTTGGAACAAAAACCTGCAGCCACTGTGGCCCTTCAGGAATGACTTTGCCCACCCCTGGTCTAAACAATTAAAATAGGGATTCAGAAAAAATGACTTGACCTCCACAGTCCAATCCCTGTACCCTGCAGAATATCAGTCTGCCCCTGATGCTTTTCTTGGCTTTTTTGCTGCCCTTCTTGACACCCACCAGGCCATCCTCCAAAAGTCTTCACCTCACTCACACCTGCCTGCTGCCATTCCTGGTGGTGCCCGCAAGGCTCCTGGCTTTCTTGGGTGCCCTGAAGCCTTCTTCATAACAATTGAACCTCTCTATTCTAACTCAGTCAGTGTGACAGAGCCATCTCCAGCCTCGTCCTCGTCGACACTCTCACTCGTGTTAAGAGGACCACTGAAGTGATGACATGCAGTGCAAATTGGTTTTTTTGGGGATTATTTATTAATTCATCTGATCCCTCTTCAGAAAATTCTGGAGTCGATGCAAATTGCCATCCTAAAAACTGAGGCAGCAAACTTCATATGAAAATTAATATTTGTGTCCTTCTCAAAATATTTGGGCATGGCTCTAAAGATAAGTCTTTTGACTTTTATGGTAAAGAGATATACTAACCAGACTATGGAGTAATACAGGGTGGTCCCGATCTAATTATGCAGATCCAGATCGTCTGGATGACTTTGATTTATGTGGGGACGATTCCAGTTCAGCACGAAGACGATTCTTCACACACTTCTCGATGGTCATGGATTTTTCGGGTGATTTTCTATGCAATAAACTTAAGTTATAGGGTAATGAAAATTGCATAATTAGATCTGGACCACCCTATACATTTAAATGCAAGAAATGCTAATAGACTTGTCTCTTTTTAATCTTCTAGTTGACCTGGCCAAGCAGCGCTTGAGTCAACTTCATGAAGTCAATGCAAACCAGTCCACACCTAATCTGGTTATGGTGCCCATTGGGGATTACAGGCTCGGTGAGTGGTCTTTAATCTAAACCCCGATACATTTTGCTTTTCCTGTGCATGTCACATTGCTGCCATTTTATGCCGTCCATTTCCATCCTGCTTGTAGCATTCCTCTTTTTCAGAAGTGCCAGGGAGTGATTTTAAAGGAGAAGCTTGAAAACGCAGAGTTTGTGTATCTTATAGGACTTCAGAATAATGTGACATTACTCAATCCGTGTCATTCTGAATTATTCAGCAAGACCTTTTTACAAATATCACCTACTAGCAGACCTGCCGCGCTTTGCTGCACGTTTAACCGGCTAGTTTCGGCAGCGGATCGTGGTTTTTCCAATCTAGACGTCCTGTCTTTTTCAGATTCTTTTAACCGCCTGGTTTCGGCAGCCAATCGTCCTTTTCCCAATCTAGAAATCCTGTCGTCTTTAGATTCGTTTAACCGTCTGATTTTGGCAACGAATCATTTTTTTTTTCTAACGTAGAAGTCGTTTCTTGTTGAGATTCATTTAATCGCCTGGTTTTGGCAGCCAAGCACTTTTTTTCCAACCTAGAAGACCTCTCTTGAGATCTGTTTAATGGCCTCGTTGATTGCATGTCTTCCAAGGTAGTTTCAATACCCATTTCTTGCACGGAGTCTTCTGTCCTTTTATAAGTGACTGTGTAAGTACCGCATGGACTAAACAGTAAATTAGTAAAGGAGAAAGAAAAAAACACTAAGGAAAAAGAACGGCTAGACCGTGTCAGCTGCAGAGCTCAGCTCGGAGCGAAATGAAGTGAATGGGAGAGGAGATGATCACGTGACTCCCCCACCCGCCTTAACTCTCAATCCCTCCATAAACACACAAACAGTCTCTCGGATCCCAACTCTCCTTTATATATAAAGATAAAGTGAACATTTGCAGGCAGCCTTCAGCTAAGTGTTGGCAATTTAAACAGGTGAAGAACTCTTTGACAGGTTTTTCAATAATTTCAGGTATTTACTTCAAATGTTAGTTAATTGTCCAGTCTAAAGGGGGCCAGCGCGAGGTCACGTGTGGGCGTATGTGAGTGGGCACAGAGATGAAGTGGCACCTCGTCCATGGGTCATTCCTGTCTTTTTGCTCCGTGCTGCTGGGATATCCTACATCCACCATAATCCCACTTTAAATGAAATGGGTCTTATGGAGATCTTTATTTATTCAGTAGCAAGATGGCCGATGCAAATTGTTTCAGTTAAAATGAACAATTCCAAAATGTTTCCATAAAAAATGGAGATGTTCTTAGGTTTAGGTTTAGGTTTAGGTTTATTTGTCATATATAGGTTAACACAGGGTCAACATACAATGAAATGTGTATTGACGAGAAAAACAAGTCACTCAGCCTAGATCCAATAAAGCTAAAAAATAATTAAAAAAATAATTAAAAATCACAAGTTAAAAATAGACTAGCTATATAAAATAATGCTAGATGGCTGACATATAATTCATACTGTAAACACTTAAAACAAACGCCTAAATCCCATTTGGTACCTCCAGCTTGTGGCTTTAATGCTCTTCCAGCTGTTCTTAGGCAAATATCTATTTTCTCATGACATCCATCCATTCTTCTATTTTTCTAATGGCTTATCCAGAGTAGCGTCACAGGAAACCTGAAGCCTAGCCTGGCAAGTGCAGGGCGCCATTACATGTGAATCAAAGTTATTCATTGCCGTGGCTTGCCAGTTTCTTGTCCTGTTTTTCCACCGATTTAGTCCGTCCATCCAACCATGTATCCATCTCACTAATTTAATGATTTCTTTTAACATCTTAACCTGGAGAGATCTATTAATTTTTTTCACATCTGAAATGTCTCACTTAAAGGTTTTCCAATGCTGTACCTGTCCTGGTGTCTATATAAGCACAGAGAAGTCCAGTTTCTGTATTAACATCTCGCCTGACGAGGGGGCCTGAGCCGCCATGAAAGCCGGCATATTGTAATCTTTCTAGTTAGCCAATCAAAGGTTTCATTTTGCTTAACTTCTTACCACATCCATAATGGCTAACACGGTACAACACCCTAGTACTCCAAACTCATCCGAAACTTTGTTGGACAGTTATCTATCTTATCCAAAGATCTTGACTAGACATTGTTCTCCTCCCTTGCTAAATGACTCTTAGCCTGGAGAGGCCTACTCATTCTTCACATCTAAGATGTCTCACCTGAAGGTTTTTCAATGCTGTACCTGTCCTGGTGTCTATATAAGCACAGAGAACTCCAGTTTCTGTATAGACATCTCGCCTGAAGAAGGGGCCTGAGTTGCCTCGAAAGCTGGCATATTGTAATCTTTATCGTTAGCCAATAACAGGAAGGGCTCATTTTGCTTAACTTCTCACAATACGTTCATAAGTTAGGTAACACAAATTATTCAAAATTTCTCCAAGTGTTTGAGCACAAATGAAATCATTTTATCTCTTTTCTTCACTCACTGATGCGTTTTCCTCCTTGACTTCAGAGGTTCCACGTACTCCGAACACAGGCTCAAGCAGTGCATTTTTCTCAAGCACAAACGACCGCAGAAGTCGTGATGGGTCGCTAGTACCTCTTATCCCAAAAGAATATATCTCCATCAATAGCTTCCAGCCAGAGCTTCTGGAAGAGGTGAAGGATGTACTGATTTCAGCCGAAAAGCTCAAGGTGAATGAGGATCAGATCATTGGCAAAGGTAAGCAACAGGATGCTGATTTTATGTAATATATAAACACTGGGGTCATTCTAAATGTGAATAGTGCTTTTTTATTGTCCACACTATACATTAAGAACTAAAACCAGGAAAGAATGACAAATTGTATTTTTGTTGTGGTTTAATATTTAACCTCCTATGATGTCTTTGGGTCAAATGTAACCTGTGTGATAAGAAGAGACGTTGTAAACTCAATAAGATTTGGAGAATGACCCCCTATATTGTCCTCCGGACAAAGATGAAAAGAAAAACGGTCAGAAATGATTCAAAACGGGTCACATCAGACAAATACAGTTTGGTTCAATGTGTTTTTATACAAAATGGCTGCCATAAATGACATTGAGGAAATGACGTCATCGAGGTTGGCCGGAAGTGACGTCATACGGAAGTGCCGGCAGTGATGTCATCTGTGGAGGAGCCGGAAGTGATGTCACGGAAGTTGTACACTTTGTTGTGGAAGCCATTTTGTGAACCCGGGAATAAGGCAGGACTATTCTTATTTTTCTTCTTTATTTCTGATGGCAAAGAGAAAGAGATATCAGTGCACATAACCAACCCCTCACCTTGTGAAGTACCACTCACCTTTGGACTTCCTAATCACGCATGTGTGACACCTGATTTTGTGTTTGAAATTTGTAAAAGCTGTCTAAATTAAATCTATTAATGGATGAAACTTTATGAAACTTATTTACTAAATTTCCCAAAATTAATAAAACGTAAAAAAAAAAAATAACGTAAACAACCCAAAAGGGAAGAATGGATCGTGAGATCGACAGGCGGATCGGTGCGGCATCCTCAGTGATGCGGGCTCTGCATCGGTCTGTTGCGGTGAAAAAGGAGCTGAGCCGTTAAGGCAAAGCTCTCAATTTACCAGTCGATCTATGCTCCTACCCTCACCTATGATCATGAGCTGTGGGTAGTGATCGAAAGAACGAGATCGCGAATACAAGCGGCTGAAATGAGTTTCCTCCGCAGGGTGTCTGGGCTTTCCCTTAAAGATAGGGTGAGAAGCTCAATCATCCGGGAGTATCATCAGAGTAGAGCTGCTGCTCCTCCGCATCGAGAGGAATCAGATGAGGTGACTCGGGCATCTGATCAGGATACCTCCTGGATGCCTCCCTGGTGAGGTGTTCCAGGCACATCCAACTGGGAGGAGGCCCCGGGGAAGACCCAGGACACGCTGGAGGGACTATGTCTCCCGGTTGGCCTGGGAACGCCTCGGGATTCCCCCTGGAAGAGCTAGAAGAAGTGGCCGGGGAGAGGGAAGTCTGGGCATCTCTGCTCAAGCTGCTGAACCCCGCGACCCGACCTCGGATAAGCGGAAGAGGATGGATGGATGGATAGAGCCCAAAAGTTATACAGTTTTTAAAAAGGTTCTCTTTGCCTTGTTATTTGGGTCAGTTTTATCCCATTTGACAATGACAATAAAGATCTATCTATCTATCTATTATTGACTTTAATTAATTTAGGGTCATTTGTTCACCACCGATACAAACATCCTAAATGGAATCCGCTCTGAAATGTGAAGGCTTTTGGTAAAATGGCCTCAAATGTCACTCTTGTTTGCATCTGCTACACATTTCAAACACTATCACGTCCTTTGGGTCACTTTTGACCCGCTATTGACACTAGTGGATTTTACTCTCCATTTAGGATGGCTCTTTTGTTTACAACCCATACAAACATCCTAAATGTCATTTTTTTAGTTCATAAATCTGAACAGTTTGAATTTTAGTAAAGTGCCCAAAGTTTACAAAAAGTGTCATATTGTTGTACAGCTGCTCCACATTTTGAATGCTGCCAAGTCTTTTAGACACCATTGGCTTCATTCGATTTTACTCGTCATTTAGGGCAGTTTCTTTGTGCACAACTAGTGTTGAATGGAGAAATTTGCCAAAGTTTTTCTCTCTGTGAATATGAGGTGTTTGCTGGTGACCTTTTTACGTGGAGTATTTTCCAGGATATTTACTGTGCCTCCCGGCTTAGATGAACATTTTTGTTTTCCTTGGTTATTTAGACAATTGTATACTGATAAAAACAGAAGTGTCTACCCCTAAAGTAGCTGCTCCTTTCAAAGTTATTTAGAGTCGGCTCTGCTCATCATTAATTGTCAGATTTTGGATACAATTAAGAAAGAAAACTCCAGAGAAAAAGTGAATTTAAAAAAAAAAAAGGACAAAGCAAAGGAGGCATTTAGAGATGAAGAAAAAAAAACAAATGTCCCACGGATAAAATAAATGAAGGTGTTAATCAATTCCAAGAACAGATGGCAGCTAGTAGGAACAGGGAATAGGATTTCTAAAAACATTTGTTTGCCCACTTTGGATTCAATCTTCTTTTAGCAACCCTCTGACATAAAGCCATTAGGATCACATTCAACCTGTCACACCATGGACACCCGCAGTTCACTCTTGTTTTGTCTTTTAATTGGCTTGGGTTGGTCCAGAGCAGCACTTTATCCACAATCTCTGAGATGTAGGAATTGAACATCACCCCTTAATAGTCCTCTGCAATAACTTTATGAAAAAGTGCGATACAACAAAGCAGAACATTCTTCAGTCTGATTGTGGCTCAGGTTCTGGCAGAGTCAGTCCAGGCCAGTCCATCAGAGTACGTCGAAGTGCGGTCAAGTTAAGCGAGTCAGTGGGGGCTTTGGGGAATACCATTGTTCGCATGTTGTACTGTATGATTGTGTTAAATTTGTAGGAGCATCACAAATTATAAGTCCATTTCCTGATGATGATAATAATAATAATAAATTTTGTTTATATAGCACCTTTCCCTGATGTGGTGGTAGACAGACACCCCCATCCAGGGTTGATCTCTACCTTATATCTGATGGCCTCAAAATCCATACTTCAAATAAAACACGCCAGAAAATAAATGGAGTATTATAGTGGTCTCTCAGAATTTTTTTTTTTTTGTTCTTTATTTTGCCTTATACAATTTCTTGTACTATATTAGGACTTTGTTAGTTTTCGCATATCCCTTGGGGTCAGAGTGCAGGGTCAGCCATTGTACAGTGCCCTTGGAGCAATTACAGGTTAAAGGTCTTGCTCAAGTGCCCAGCAGAGTAGGATCTCTTTTGGCAATGAGGGGGATTTGAACCGTCAACCCTCGGGATATCAGCATAGATCCTTAGCCTCAGAGCCACCACTTTGCCCTAAATATTTTGAATTGTTTATTTTTACTGCTAGATTCTACCTACAGTACATGAAATACGTAATGCAGAAAGATTTGAGATCAAGGTGGGTAAAAAAAAAAAATGGGATATTTAGGCAAAGTGAACACTCTTAATTATTTTTATGTGACAGTATAAAAGCTACCACACTGTTTTGTGTTTTTTTTTCAGGCCACTTTGGAATAGTTTACCACGGATCTTACACTGACCCCAACGGAAAGGAAATTCATTGTGCTGTGAAGTCATTAAACAGTGAGTGATTCTTTGTTGTGTTTATAAGTATTCTACGTGATATTACTAAAGTTTAGCAGAAATGAATTGTGTCCACAAAAATGTACTGTAATGACGCCAACAAGTTGCATCAGGCTGGGGATGTGTCACCATCAGAATGAGCAGCTTCAGAGGCGGCTGCAGGGAGCCCGGAAAAAATGGATAACCTGAATTCCAAGTAGTGCGGCAGCAATGAGCTTCCTAAAAGTGCGACGTAAAAAGGGAAAATCAATTGGTACTCACTGTCGATGAACGCCGGTGTGTGCTACAGTCCTTAAGCTTAATCGAAAGGATGAACAGAGATTATTGGTTAGTAACTTCATACTGAAAACATTTCCATCAGAATAATGTTGAAAAAAGGCAAATGTCCCTAAAGTTAAAAAGAATGTAAACCTTTCTCTCATTTATGAAAGAAGCTTGCTCAGAAAATTTCTGATGAAAATGAACTCTGATGTATTAAGAATGTGTGAACACGAAAGCAAGACTTTGGAACTGTTGGGCAACAGTGGCAACCACTGAGCCATTGAGTTCACATCGATTGAAGTCTTGCTCTGTCTGTCTATCATATACAGTGTGTTTATATACAGCATATATCATTCATTCATTACCTTAATAAATGGATCTGTGTCTTTGTGCCAGTTTGTTTGCTATGTCACTGTCATTCCAAATGATGGTGCATCACAAACATTTTCAGTAATGAAATGCTTTGCATTTGTCATTCCAACAGATGTCACATAACAAGTATTAACTGCTTTTATGAATTATGGGGGAGAGCCGGGCTTCAGCCACACCCGGAAGTATTCCAGGTGGCTCGTTAGGGAGGTCTATAGAATTACTCCCAGGTGTGGCTGAAGCCCAAAGTAGGGCTCTACAGCTCCCACAGGTCCCAGGGCTCCCCCTGGCAGCATCTACAGAACCCAACAGGGCTGTGCCAACAAATTGTAATTCCCATACAGCCCTGTGGGAATCCTAGACACTGTTGCAATCCAGGGGGACTGGCAAGTAGCAGCTTGGGGAAGATAGTGCCCATCAAAATCCATCTCCCACTGCTGTCCCTCACTATATATATATATATATATATATATATATATATAATATAATATACTGTATATATCTCGAAACAGAAATTCCGTATGACCACAGAACATATTATAACACACTACGTGTGAATGAACGTTCATACTTTTCCCACGTTCAGTAATATGTAGCGTGTTCTTAAACAGTGTAACTACCGTTTACATTTTATGCCAAATGTCATTGAGGCGACAATCTTGACAAATTCCGCTCATCCCTATGGACATGCCATTTGACTTCAAAAGGCTACATTTTCCGGTCCGCCTTTCATTTGCAATTACAATAAATAGAGCACAAGGCCAATTACTTAAAGTTGTAGGAATCAATTTAGAAAATCCATGCTTCTCCCACGGTCAGTTATATGTAGCGTGTTCTCGGGAGGGTACACCAAAAAATTTATACATTTATGCACCTAATGGGCAAACAAAAAATGTAGTTTACCCGAAAGCACTGCAGTAGTACTCAATGTATCTTTACTTCTTAAATGTTAATGTACGCTTCTTATATGTTGTTCAGATTCTTTTATCAAAATGTTTTACTGTTTAATAATTTATATTTATATGCAATGTGCTTCTTATATATTACTTCATAGTCTCATATGATAATGATGTTAATAATGTTGTTTATATTGATTTCTACATTATTGTAAATGCTCTATTTGTTGAAAAATAAAATTTGTAATTAACAAACTTATTTTATAAATGCTGCATTTTATTTTTTTCCCTTGCACTCAGTGAGCGAAGCCACTGGGTAATCA
>JANRMT010037956.1:4381-27590 GCA_026402145.1 Polypterus bichir lapradei | reverse complement strand
CACGCTTTTTTATATTTCCTAAAGGCCAATCTGTCTCAATTTCCTCAATAATATATTTTGACAGTGTATTTTAGTGATAATGATTATAAAAATATTACCTATGTTCATTTCCCATGTAGATATGTAACGTTTGGTGAGTATAAAGAAAAAGTAACAGCACATATAATAGTTATGTTGCATTGTTTATGATTAACAAAATTCATCGTTTATCTGAAATGTTCTACTTATACAGTCGATTTATTCCACTTCTGAAGGTGTACATTGTCGGTATTCTCCATTGCATTTGCCCCCGAGAGTAACGTGTGCAAGTGTAACCGAGGGATGGCAGACGAGCTCACGTAATGGGTGACAAGGCACATTCTCATCCTGATGCCCAGGCTCTTGTCATAAATATTCCTATCTTATGTTTTGTCTCGTTCCTGCAAGTTTACTATTATTATTGGACATATAGAGGAAATGTGTTTTATTTTATGTCTATGAAAGGAAGGACGGTAAAGCCTTGAATGAAACTAAGTTTTGATGCTTTGGGTAACAAGACAGGTTAAGGAGCAGGGAACATTGAATGTGACAGTGACTGCGGGGGATTGTGTAACTGGAAGATGGTTTAAGAATACAGAAACGACAAAATCTTAGTGTTTCAGTAATTCTATTTACGTCAATTATTTAGTCTGTTGTGCTGCACTTCGGAAGAATACTTATTTAACCCCGCGCGCAGCCTTTGATAAACTGAATTCACAAGTAAAGGATGTTGCTGACAAAGTCAGATGCTTTTTTGAAAGTTTGGCTCCAGATGTGCTTATTCAGCTGCTCCTTCTTCTCAGTACTTGAGTGATCTTTACAATCATCTCTGGATGAATTCGGAAAGTTTCTTTACAACTTTTTTGTCTCATTAACGCAGAAATCCCGAGGCTTTCCTAAAATTGCAAAAGACACTGTTAATGGCGCTGATTCTGTTTTAAAGACAGTTGTGATTAGTTATGTAGAACACGCTTTTACTCACATTGCTTTTTGGAAATCAATAATACAAATCAGCAACAGATCTGGGAATCACTGAATAGTAAAAACGTTTAATGAGGAATGTCTTGCGCATATACTGGTGTAATGACCACGTCGGCTTTAGTGAAGCATTTCTTAGCCTCTGTGATATGATCGACATGGGGTAGAATAGATTCTGGATTGTTATAATACGTGCTACCTTACGCAAAATATGCTCATCGATTTGTTAGACATTCTTGGTGGACACGATTCCACACAGAGGAAAAAGGTGTTCCATGTAAATCGTTCATAATGTCTCCAAAATATATTTGTTAACTTTCAGACAAGTACTACTTAACTGTTTTATACAAAATCCTTATTTCAACATATGCGAGCCCCAACTAGGATTTGAACTCGGGTTAGTGTATTTTATCAAGAAACAACCGCTTTTACGCTTTGAGCTAAAGCACCTTACCAGACTAGTTACTGACCAAATCGACTGCTGACTGCGCAGATATCAATGACGTCATTACGCTAGCGTACCCAAAATCATGTGACGATCGCATTTGAAGCAAGCCTCGAAGCGGTGCTTCGATCTCCAGTGCTTCCATAGCTCGAAAAAGTGTCGAAACCTGAGTATCGAGCAGCCCATCACTACAGACGAGATTGGACGCTTTCACACTTGTATTGCAGTAATCGAGAGCCACGCTACTTCTTGCTGGTTAAATACTGAAGATCGGGGGAGCCCGCTTGCAATGGAAAGCATAAAGATGCATTTCCCAGGCATAAACTGGTGCCCAGGATGTCTTCGCTTGTAATGTAAAAAAAGCTTACAGCACTTGAGGTTCCTAGGCGGTCTCCCATCCACGTATACTGGCCGAGCGCAAATCAAATAATAAATCTATTGAGGGGCGCTTCGAATGGAAAAGATTAAGATGCGTTTCCCAGACATACACTGAAGCCCAGGTTGACTTCGCTTGTAAAGGAAAAAAAGCTTACAGCACTCGGTCTCCCAGGCTGTCTCCCATCGAAGTACTGGCAGAGCGCATGCGTACTTAACTTCCGAGATCAGACGAGATTGGACGCTTTCACACTGGTATGGCAGTAATCGAGAGCCATGCTACTCCTTGCTGTTTAAATACTGAAGATTGGTGAAGCCTGCTTGCAATGGAAAGCATAAAGATGCATTTCCCAGCCATACACTGGCGCCCAGTTTGACTTCGCTTGTAAAGGAAAAAAGCTTACAGCACTCGGTCTCCCAGGATGTCTCCCATCGAATTACTGGCAGAGCGCATGCATGCTTAACTTCCAATATCAGATGAGATCGGTCGCTTTCACACTGGTATGGCAGTAAAAGAGAGCAACGCTAATTCTTGCTGGTTAAATACTGAAGATCGGGGAAGGTCACTTGCAATGGAAAGCATAAAGATGCATTTCCCAGGCATACACTAGTGCCCAGGTTAACTTCGCTTGTAATGGAAGAAAGGCTTACAGCACTAGAGGTTCGCAGTCGATCTCCCATCCACGTATACTGGCCGAGCGCATGCGTGTTAAACTTCCGATATCAGACGAGATTGACGCTTTCACACTGGTATGGCAGTAATCGAGAACCGCGCTACTTCTTGCGGGTCAAATAATTATTCTATTGAGGGGCGCATCCAATGGAAACGATTAAGATGTGTTTCCCAGCAATACACTGAAGCCCAGGTTGACGTCGCTTGTACAGGAAATAAGCTTATAGTACTCGGGGTTCCCAGGCCGTCTCCTAGCAACGTATACTGGTAGAGCCAGTGCGTGTTTAACTTCCGAGTTCAGATGAGATCAACCGAATTCTCACAAGTGTTACCGTAAGCGGAACCTGCGCTTCTTCATGCGTTTTAAAAACTGAAGATCGGCGGAGCCCGCTTGCAATTGAAAGCATAAAGATGCATTTCCAGGCCATTACCTGGCGCTAAGGTTGACATCGCTTGGAATGGGAAAAAAGCATACATCACTCGTGGTTCGTAGGCGGTCTCCCATCCACGTATACTGGCCGAGCATATGCGTGTTAAACCTAAGAGATCACACGAGATTGGACGCTTTCACACTGGTATGGCAGTAAGCGAGAGCCACGTTTCTTCTTCCTGTTTTAATACTTAAGATCGGTTTGCGCTTCCAATAGAAAAGATAAAGATGCAGTTCCAAACAATACAATGAAGCCCAGGTTGACTTCGCTTGTAAAGGAAATAAAGTTTACAGCACTCGGTCTCCCAGGCTGTCTCCCATCGAAATACTGGCAGTGTGCATGCGTGCTTATCTTCCGAGATCAGATTAGATCGGACGCTTTCACACTGGTATGGCAATAATCGAGAGCCATGCTACTACTTGCTGTTTAAATATTGAAGATCGGTGAAGCCTGCTTGCAATGGAAAGCATATAGATGCATTTCCCAGCCATACACTGGCGCCCAGGTTGACTTCGCTTGTTTAGGAAATAAAGCATACAGCACTCAGTCTCCCAGGCTGTCTCCCATCAAAGTACTGGCAGAGCGCATGCGTGCTTAACTTCCGAGATCAGATGAGATCGGACGCTTTCACACTGGTATGGCAGTAATCGAGAGCCATACTACTTCTTGCTGGTTAAATACTGAAGATCTGGGGATCCCGCTTGCAATGGAAAGCATAAAAATGCATTTCCCAGGCATACAATGTTGCCCAAGTTGACTTCGCTTGTAATGGAAGAAAAGCTTACAGCACTTGAGGTTCCCAGGCGTTCTCCCATCCACGTATACTAGCCGAGCGCAGTCGTGTTAAACTCCCGAGATCAGACGAGATCAGACATTTTCACACTGGTATGGCAGTAATCGAGAGCCGCGCTACTTCTTGCGCGTCAAATAATGAATCTATTTAGGGGCACTTCCAATGGAAACGATTAAGATGTGTTTCCCAGCCATACACTGAAGCCCAGGTTGACTTCGATTGTAAAGGAAATAAGCTTATAGCACTCGGGTTTCCCAGGCAGTCTCCCATCCACGTATACTGGCAGAGCTAGTGCGTGTTTAACTTCCGAGTTCAGATGAGTAGTGATGGGCGGAGTGAAGCCTCACGAAGCATCAAAACGTTTGAAGCAATTGTATCGGAAATCGTATCGAAGCTTCGAAGCATTTGACACTCGACTCTCTAGTGACCCCTCCTGGCCATTTTCATTAACATTACACAAAATCATGATCCACTTCAATGAAGTCTGTTATAACTCTTATTGCTTTTATTTTTTCGCTGCTACAGACTGACAACGAAGAGAAGGGTTCGTCAGCAACTTCTAGTGTCTGATGTCTAAAAAATATAAATATATATATAACTAACGCCGACAAGCAGAATGCACTATACCATGGGTGTCGAACTCCAGTCCTGGAGGGCCGCAGTGGCTGCAGGTTTTCATTCTCACCATCTTCTTAATTACGGAACAGTTATTGCTGCTAATTAACTTCTTTTACTTGACTGAGGCCCTTTAGTTGTTTCTTTTTCCTTAACTAGCAGCCAAACAATGAGACACAAAACAAGCCGCCACATCATACAATATCTGAAAATAAAGAAAGGTGAAGGTCTCAGTAAGGTTGATCTCTCAACTCACCAAAACACTTTGACGATGTTCTTATGAAAAACAGAAAATCAACAGTTTTGGAAATGTCTGCTGTGGCAGAATGAGAGCAACAACAAGCCGTGGAATTGAATAATGGGGTTTAATTAACAGCAAGAATTGGCTTCTCATTAAGAAACTGGTTGGAGTTTGAAGCCCCACTTTAGCTGGTCATCTGTTGGCTTGTTTTATGTCTCATTTCTGTTTGGCTGCATTTTAATGAGGAAACGAATCAATTCAGAGGACTGAATCCTTCTAACAGGGCTATTAAAATGTGAATTAGCAGTGAATGCAGGTCACTGATTAGGAAAAGGGTTAGAATGAAAACCTGTAGTCACTGCGGCCCTCCAGGCCTGGAGTTTGACACCTGTGCACTATACGATAGCAAGAGTTAAACAAAATAAGACGCCTCACTCATGGATTCCCGGCTCTTTCAATTAGTATTTACTTTTGCACTGTATCATTATAATCGCTCCTGTTATTAGTATTATAATTAACCTTCATCTTTTCTTGAGATCACATTTAATAGCCTTAAATGTTTTCTTTGGTTTGACTTAATTAAAATGGAGTAGACGGAAAATAAAGATTTATCCCTGTACTTTGCCATGATATAGGTAAGCACATTTGAGAAAGAAAAGGTGAAATCCTTTAATCAGTTGTTATTATTCGATCAAGTATTGAAATATTTAATTTATTAATACTTTACAATATTTTGTGGAGCACGAAAGTAACGAATTAGCTACAAAGAAATGACGCTGTCAATGGCTCAACTGACTATGGTGGTTGCTTTTCAAATTCTGAGCGTAGTGCTAGCCCGAGTTCGATCCGACTTAAAGACTCATCAAAATTAACAATAATAAAAAAAATGATCAGAATTGAAATCTTTATAACCAATTTGAACTAAATAATTTTGAGAGATAATGTGGAAGGATCGCATAAGTGATCTGTTCGGGAATCACCAAAATCGCCATCAAAATGCGATGTCTAATTGTGGATGGCAGTTCACGTATTTACATTAATCCATTTCTAATCATTGCCATTTGACGTCCATGAACCCCTCCATTGAATAAGGCAGTGGTTCTCAACCTGTGGGGCGCGAAGTAACAAGAAGGGGGGCGCGAAGATGTGAAAAAAAGAAAACATCTGTTGGAACCAATACAAATTAACTTAAACTACATTCTGATAATAGAACAATAAATACTGTATACATTTAGATAAATGTCGATAAAAGTTAAGTAGGTGTAATCAAATATGTATCTACATTTCAAAAAAATGTTAGGGGGGGCGCGATTAAAACTGTTATGAAAACTCAGGTCGCAAATACTTAAAGGTTGAGAAAAGCTGGAATAAGGTGATAACAAACCCACTGTGGTAGATCAGGTTGAATTTGCTCTGCTGCAGCAAACATTCAAAGGTGTCAATCCGGAGCACATCAGAGAGGCTGAGAGACACGGCGCAGATCAGTCACCGGCACACAGACACACACGGGGCACTCCAATGTGAGCAGTGCACATATCAAGGTCGGAATTAAAGATTGAGTGCTGAGGCAACAAAAAGCAGCGGGATAAACACATCTGAACCTGCTAATGAAAAAACATTTGCTTTTAACAACAGCATCCCTCCCTCGTGAACACATCTTCAAGGTCCGGACAGGTGATCAGTAAAAAGTTTTTTAGTCACAGCACAGTGCAATAATAAAACATTTCCTAAAACATATAGTTGTCCAGTCTGTATCATTCCTAAGCAATCTTCCAGTAATAGAGGCACAATCCCAGTTACTAACACATTAACACCCAAAGTAAGAACACATTCCACCTTATCAATTTAATATTTAAAAATTTAAACCGCTAAACCCGCCATCAACAACTACAAAAACAGTTGAAATCGTTACTGAAATATTTTTTTTGTTATAGACATAAAACAAGATGCACATTTCCATTTGATATATCTTTACTAGTGTTCTCGCCTTGCTCGCTTCCGGTCCACGCTGGAATTTGCTGTTTAATAAAAAAAAGAAAAAAAGAAAATCAGACTCTTTTGGGTCATAATTCACAGGGGGTGGACGTGGTACCCGAACCCACGTAAGCTTTATTATGAAGCGGTAATGCTACCGCTGCACCACTACTATTTTCAGGAGGATGGTATATAATGTATGTTTTTTAATGTATACATGTATGTATGTACTGAAGACGAAAACAATTATATATAGATGTATACTATATGACATACCTTCAGTGTTGCAAGAAAACGTTGCATGAGGCGAAGAATGGATATTTATGAGAGTATTATAGTGAGAGATGTGTCGTCACCCGTATTTCTAAAGCTCTTCTTTGCATCATTATGCATTCAACAAGTCGGCTTTTGTATGATGTATAATTTATAATTTTATTTTTTGCCACAGCGTATTATCGGGCACGATCATTTAACATGTATTGATCATCAACAAACTTTCATTTCAATGGGAATTCTGTTGAGTTTTTTAACTCTGTTGATGCCATATGTACTTCAAACGGGAGCTCGATGAATAAATAATGAGTCGAAGCTTTGCACAGAGTATTGAGACTGCGTCATGACGGGCTTTGAACGGGTCTCTGAAGCCTCAGACATGCGTACTACTGAGATCATGACGAGGCTCCGAAGCCTCAGACATGCGTACAAATGAGATTGCGTCATGACGGTGTTTGAACGAGGCTCTGAAGCCTCAGACATGCGTACTACTGAGATCATGACGGGGCTACTGAAGCCTCAGACATGCGTACAAATGAGATTGTGTCATGACGGGCTTTGAACGGGGTGCCGAAGCCTCAGACATGCGTACTACTGAGATCATGACGGGGCTACTGAAGCCTCAGACATGCGTAGTACCGAGATTGGATCATGACAGGGCTTCGAGCAGACATGGTCACTGGTTACTGAATCTTTGTGAAGCCTCAGCACACTGAAAGGCATTGACCTCTATATTTTGAGAGTCTATCTGACATTTAACTCTCTAGTTATATTTTGTAATTCGTATTGACATTACACATTTCAGTTGATATGGTTAAGCTACAATTCAGGTAGTTGCTGACAATTAATTATTGTTCTTGTGGATTGCTGTGATTTCCTTTGTCTGATACATAGTGTCAAAGATATATCAACTTTATACAGTATATATATATGAAAAGATTAGGTAAATTGTTCAACCTTTTTATGGAACACTTAATTTTGTTCAAAACCGTACGTCATATAGTATACATCTATTAATATAATTTTTTTGTCTTCATTAGGAGAATACAACAATGACACTCTCGTATCAATTAAAACATTTTAACGTGCATATGTCAAACAACATATTTCATCCGCCGCAGTAAGAACAGTAGTAGTAGTTCAGTTGTGCAGAGCTCGTTAATTATCCGGATTAGGTGGCTCAGTGGTGCTGTTGCTCAGGTTCGCGTCGCTGATCCTCCTCTTATGAAAGTTTTTTTTCTATTCCTCCATTTAACAAGCTTGGATGGATAGCGAGTAAATCGAGCTATCGAGGGAAGGTTAGGTCACTCTAGTCGGGCAGGGGGCACATGCCCCTAATTATATTGTGTATGTAAAGAGTTTCACTGTAAAATGTAAAAAACTTCATATTTGTGTGTTTGGAGACCCTGGTGTCGTACTGAAACGGCACTTCCAACTTGGGACAATTCGCTATAAACAGTTTCAGCCAACCAGTACCTTCTAAACATGCAGAACGACAGTGTGAACCTTTATTGTTGCGGTGCAACATCTTTGTTTCAGTCAGTCATTGTCCTGTTAGACTATTTACTGTTAAGTGCTGCTTGAGCTACCGTTTATAGTACAACAGGTGGCCTACGTAGTTCTTAAATCGATATTGAAATGCACACACAAGTCTCCTAAATTATTTATTGAAATACGTACATTTACAGTGTCCGTTTTAGGAGTCGTAGTTTTTAATTGTTCCCGTTATTAGGAATTATAATTTCTCAGTGTCACATATTATTCGTTACTACTCGCGAGTCCCTTATCATTGAGATTCTGTTTTATATTCTGTTTAAGGAAACTTTTTAAAAGGAGCATTGATTAAACTGACTATAGCAGACTTGTCATCTTCTTAAAATGACTTTATTGATTTGATATTGACAATTAATCATAAGGTCAAACATCAAGGAGGATTTGAATTTGCATGGACTGCGATGTTTTTTTTTTTTTCGTGACATCGTGTCAGTAGAGAGTGTGTCACGTTAACAATGCATTCTGTCCTAAATGACAGTGCACACGCTTTTTTATATTTCCTAAAGGCCAATCTGTCTCAATTTGCTCATTAATATATTTTGACAGTGTATTTTAGTGAAAATGATTATAAACATATTACCCATGTTCATTTCGTAGATATGTAACGTTTGGTGAGTATAAGTAAAAAGTAACAACACATATAATAGTTATTTTGCATTGTTTATAATTAACAAAATTCATCGTTTATCTGAAATGTTCTACTTATACAGTCGATTTATTCCACTTCTGAAGGTGTACATTGTCGGTATTCTCCATTGCATTTGCCCCCGTGTGTAACGTGTGCCAGTGTAACCGAGGGATGGTAGACGAGCTCACGTAATGGGTGACAAGGCACATTCTCATCCTGATGCCCAGGCTCTTGTCATAAATATTCCCATCTTGTGCTTTTTCTCATTCCTGCAAGTTTACTATTATTATTGGACATGTAGAGGATATGTGTTTATTTTATGTCTATGAAAGGAAGGACGGTAAAGCCTTGAATGAAACTGAGTGTTGATGCTTTGGGTAACAAGACAGGTTAAGGAGCAGGGAACTTTGAATGTGACATTGACTGAGGGGGATTGTGTAACTGGAAGATGGTTTAAGAATCCCGAAACGACAAAAACTTAGTCTTTCAGTAATTCTATTTACGTCAATTATTTACTCTGTTGTGCTGCACTTCGGAAGATTACTTATTTACCGCCCCCACCCCCCCACCCCCCACTCCCCCAGAGCAGCATTTGATAAGATGAATTCACAAGTAAAGGATGTTGCTGACAAAGTCAGATGCTTTTTTGAAAATTTGGCTCCAGATGTGCTTATCCAGCTGCTCCTTCTTCTCAGTACATGAGTGATCTTTACGTTCACCTCTGGATGAATTAGCAAAGTTTCTTTACAACTTTTTTGTCTTATTAACGCAGAAATCCCGAGGCTTTCCTAAAATTGCAGAAGAAACTGTTGATGGTGCTGATTCTGTTTTAAAGACAGTTGTGATTAGTTATGCAGAACACGCTTTTACTCAAATTGCTTTTTGGAAATCAATAATACAAATCAGCAACAGATCTGGGAATCACTGAATAGTAAAAACGTTTAATGAGGAATGTTTTGCGCATATACTGATGTAATGACCATGTCGCCTTTAGTGAAGCATTTCTTAGCCTCTGTGATATGATCGACATGGTGTAGAATAGATTCTGGATTGTTATAATACGTGCTACCTTACGCAAAATATGCTCATCGATTTGTTACAGATTCTTGGTGGACACGATGCCACACCGAGGAAAAAGGTGCTCCATGTAAATCGTTCATAATATTTCCAAAATATATTTGTTAACTTTCAGACAAGTACTACTTAACTGTTTTATACAAAATTCTTATTTCAACATATGCGAGCCCCAACTAGGATTTGAACTCGCGTTAGCGTATTTTATCAATATTCAGTAGCACAGACAACCGCTTTTACGCTTTGAACCAAAGCACTTCAGCAGACTAGTCACTGACCAAACCGACTGCTGACTGCGCGGATATCAATGACGTCATTACGCTAGCGTGCTCAAAATAACGTGACGGGCGAATTTGAAGCAAGCCTCGATCTCTCGACACAGTGTCGAAACCTGAGTATCGAGCAGCCCATCACTACAGATGAGATCAACCAAATTCTCACAGGTGTTGCCGTAAGCGAAACCTGCACTCCTTCATGCATTTTAAATACTGAAGATCGGCAGAGCCTGCTTGCAATTGAAAGCATAAAAATGCATTTCCCAACCATACACTGGCGCCAAGGTTCACATCGCTTCGAACGGAGAAAAACCTTACAGCACTCGAGCTTCCTAGGCGGTCTCCCATCCACTTATACTGGCCGAGTGCATGCGTGTTAAAATGAGATCAGACGAGATTGGACGCTTTCACACTGGTATGGCAGTAAGCGAGAGCCACGCTTCTTCTTCCTGTTTTAATACTAAAGGTCGGTTTGCGCTTCCAATAGAAAGGATAAAGATGCAGTTCCAAGCCATACACTGAAGCCCAGGTTGACTTTGCTTGTAAAGGAAAAAAAGCTTACAGCACTCGGTCTCCCATCGAAGTACTAGCAGAGCGCATGCGTGTTAAACTTCCGAGATCAGACGAGATTGGACGCTTGCACACTGGTATGGCAGTAATCGAGAGCCATGCTACATCTTGCTGGTTAAATACTGAAGATCGGTGAAGCCTGCTTGCAATGGAAAGCATAAAGATGCATTTCCCAGCCATACACTGGCGCCCAGGTTGACTTCGCTTGTAAAGGAAAAAAAGCTTACAGCACGCTGTCTCCCAGGCTGTCTCCAATCGAAGCACTGGCCGAGCGCATGCGTGTTAAACTCCCGAGATCAGGTGAGATCGGACAGTTTCAAATTGCTATGGCAGTAAGCTAGAGTCGCGCTACTTCTTGCGGGTCAAATACTGAATCTATTGAGGGGCGCGTCCAATGGAAACGATTAAGATGTTTTTCCCAGTCATATACTGAAGCCCAGGTTGACTTCGCTTGTAAAGGAAATAAGCTTACAGCACTCGGGGTTCCCAGGCCGTCTCCCATCCACGTATACTGGTAGAGCCAGTGCGTGTTTAACTTCCGAGGTCAGATGAGATCAACCGAATTCTCACAGGTGTTGCCGTAAGCGAAAACTGCGCTCCTTCATGCGTTTTAAATACTGAAGATCGGCGGAGCCCACTTGCAATTGAAAGCATAAAAATGCATTTCCCAGGCATACACGGGCGCCAAGGTTGACATCGTTTGGAATGGAAAAAAAGCTTACAACACTCGATGTTCCTAGGCGGTCTCCCATCCACGTATACTGGCCGAGCGCATGAGTAGTATAAAGCGTCACTATTATAAATCAACAGATTTTGACAGGTGTATGTCCCGCCCCCCTGGCATTTCCGGTACCCACCGGCTGCCACCTGGTTAATGGGCATTTCCCCCACGCACTGATCTCTGCCTGTTGTCGAGGTGCGCTGTTTGACCAGCATCGGACCTTTTCTCAGTCGTGCGTAAGGAAAAAATGGTCGGCCGATCTTATCCTTGATGTTAAAACTGGGGCTGATCATCTTTGTGATCCGAGACGGTTCTTTGGGAGCCTGTAAGGTGTCAAAAAGGTAAATCATCGATGGGGCGGAGCAGACATCCTGCTCCTATCTGCGTGCAGCGCCCGGGGTGTGTACAGAGAGTACAGAGAGCGTGATTGACAGACCCCGGCGAGAGGATGTACAAGAAAACTTTAGAGAGAATCTATTACATACCCAAGGAACCTGACAGTTTTGGTGGTGTTAACAGCTTGTTGAGAAATGCATCATGTCGTCGGAATAATGTTAAACGAGAAAACGTATTCGAGTGGATGAGTGGACAATATATCTACAGTGTGCACAAACCAGCACGGCTCAGGTTCAAGAGAAACAGAACCATTGTTTCAACGATTGATGACCAGTGGCAAGCAGATTTGGTAGAGATGTGTTATTACTCAAAATTCAATGATGGTCATAAATTTATCCTTACGTGTATCAATGTGCTCTCAAAATATGCTTGGGCTGTGCCATTAAAGGCCAAGACAGGGAAAGAAGTTTCTCGGGGTTTTAGTTTGATCTGTAGACAGGGCCGAGTTCCTAAGAAGCTACGGACAGACCAAGGTAAAGAATTTCATAACACATTGGTACAAAAACTTCTAAGACAGAACAATATTGTACATTTTGTCACAAACAGCTCTGTAAAGGCCAGCATAATAGAACGGTTCAATAGAACCTTAAAGTCCAAAATGTGGAAATTTTTCTCATATGCCAATTCTTTTCGGTATATTGATGTCCTGTCAGACTTTCTGCAGAGTTATAACCACAGTTTTCAGACCACGATTAAAACAAGACCTGTAGATGTGACTCCAGAAAATGCTCTGAGTGTTTGGAACACAGTCTATGGCAAGACAGGGCAATGAAATTCTACTCCGTGCACTTTCAAAATAGGTGATCATGTCCAAGTTTCAAAATTAAAAGGTGTATTCGAAAAAGGGTATGAGCAGTCATTTACAGATGAAATATTTATTATCGTGAACTGTTTTAAACGGATCAAACCTGTCTATAAACTAAAAGATTACGCAGGTGATGAAATTCAAGGGACGTTTTATGCAGAAGAGTTACAAAAAATAAACCCCGATGCTAACCAGGTGTACCGCATCCAGAAAATTGTAGCCACTCGTGGGCGTGGTAGAAACAAGCATGTATTGGTAAAATGGCTTGGCTGGGACAAGAAATTTAATAGTTGGGTCAAGGCTTCAGAAGTGAAAGACATAAGGAGTTGAGAAAGCAAGAAAAAAAAAAAATGTCTACAGTCAGAAATGGATTTTATGTGACACTGCCGAGTAATTCATCGGCCAGGACTTTTCCCAACAACACGATAGCATCATTCACCGTTCAGCTAGCCAAGACAATAGAACTGTCCAGAGACTGGGAAGTGGCATTGGTGGAACTGACTTACCCAAAAATGTTCAATTCCATCACTCAGCCAACACAATTTACACTAACGAATGAGGAAACAAGATCAACAAAATGGACATACACTTTAAACAAAGGTTATTTCAGGAATATAGAAGCATTGTTGTCGGAAATGAATCATGTCATTAATACCAACCCGTCATCACCTAAGCCAATACTTAAATACAATCCTGCCAGTAGAACCGTTCGCCTGATGGGTGATAAAAGCATTTTGCTCCAAGTGTCCGGGGAGCTGGCTTACATTCTCGGGTTTGATCATGATAAGCCGTCTTACAAGTCACCTAACTCGACTGATATCACAGGTGATTTTTCCACCATGTTCGTGTATACAGATATTATCGAACCACAACTTGTTGGAGATACGTATGCGCCACTACTGAGATGTGTAAACATAAAAGGTGAAGACGGTGCAAATGTCACCATATTTTTTGAAAAGCCACACTACATACCTCTCGCCGTGCAAAGCTTCAATACTATAAGGATTGAAATTAAGACGGACCAGAATAAACCAGTTCCATTCCAGTATGGTAAAGTAATAATCAAGTTGCATTTTCGTCCAGCAAGATCTATCAATTTTTAAACATGCTTGTAACAAAAAACTATGGAGATCCACGCACCTACGCATCATATTACAAGACACAAGCTGGCAATGGTCTACCAGGGTTTCATGGTCTCCCGGTCCAGTACGGTGGTGGTATTGATGGTATTTTTAAAGCTCTCTTCAGAAAAGCAGTGCCTCTGTTTAGGCGTGGGCTAGAAATTGCTAAACCTCATGTCAAGTCTGCAGTTAAAAGCATTGCTAATGATGTCATGAGTCACGTGGCAGGTGCTGTAATGAATAAAGTTGCAACACCCCAACAAGAAGGTTCTGGCATGATTGTTATAAAGAGAGGTGTCAAAAGAAAAAGACACACACCCCATCTAGCACTGCTCGGGCCACCTGCACGGCCCAGGAAGAGAGCAAAGAGAAAAAAAGCTTTACACTCTGCCAAAAGAAAAAGAAAGTCAACCAAGAGAAGATCCAGAACTAAGCAAAATTCTGGTGATATATTCTAAACATGGCTTTTGTACACTGTGCGTCAGATGAATGTGCAAAATCGGAACTGGACGTATTTCAGCTGTCAGCAACACAAACCAGCATTGAAAAAATCTACTATGTTGAAGTGCCGCCTCTCACAGCATTGTCAGAAAGTGCTCCACTTGAGTTTTTGATTGCCGGAAATGATCAATACCTGGACCTCAACAACACACTCCTATACTTAAGCTGTAAAATACATAAAAATGATGGAACAACTCTGGCCGCCGATTCACATGTTGCCCTTGTAAACTACCCGATTGCTTCTTTGTTCAGTCAGGTGGACATCACCGTCGGGGACAGACTGATTAGCCAGAGCAATAACTGTTACACATATCGAGCTTTTATCGAAACCGTACTACATTACGGAGACGAGACCCTGAAAACACAATTTTCAGCTGGACTGTTCTATAAAGACACACCCGGTCACCACGAAGTCACAGCTCTGGATGGCCCAAATTTGGGATTCAATAAAAGGGCTGCTTACTCGTCCAGAAGCCTCAGGATTGATTCATTAGGTCACATCCATGCAGACCTGTTCTTTCAAGAGAAATTATTTATTAATGAGGTTGATGTGAAAATAAAGTTGGTACGGAATAAGGATGACTTTTGTCTGATGAGCAATGGTGATCAAATAAGGTCACCATATTATCAGCATCATTGTTTGTGAAAAGAGTTCAAGTCAACCCTGGAGTCAGACTGGGTCATGCAGAGGCCTTGATGACCAGCAACGCAAAATACCCAATCGATCGGGTTCAGATGAAAGTGTTCAGCATACCTACTGGTAGTCGTGTCTGCAACCAGGAAAACCTGTTTCTGGGACAGCTGCCAAAATTGTTTGTTTTGTGGTTTGTTGACAATGCAGCTTTCAGTGGCAACTTTACACACAACCCCTTTAATTTTAATCATAACAACATCAACTTCATGGCTCTTTACCTGAATGGAGAGCAGATACCCAGCAAGCCTCTGCAGCCTGATTTTGCAAATGGTCACTGTGTCAGAGAATATTTTCAACTGGTGGAAACCGCAGACAAGAGGATGAAAGATAAGGCACTGTTAGTCGATCGTGAAGAGTTTGCTAAAGACTATTCACTTTATGCATTCAACCTAAGCCCTGATATGGAATCAACAGGACACTATTCACTCATCAAAACAGGCAACCTCAGGACTGAAATAAGATTTGCCGAACCGCTGCAAGATACAGTGAATATGATTGTGTATGCGGTTATTGATAACATCATTGAAATTAACATGCGTCGGCAAGTTATTTACAACTACAGTTAAGCCGTAGACATGTTCAGACATGAAGCCTCTGGACACCGAGCAGCTCAGGACCACCCTTGCATCTGGGCCACTGACACACAGCCATTTTCTGGATTTATTCCCTTCAGATCAACTGCCCAAGGAGAAGTTGGCTGCTAGACCTCTGTTTATGATCGTAAACACAGATCCCCATGATAAACCCGGAAAGCAATGGATTGCCATTTACCTTGCGGATTATAGAAAAGCTGCATTTCTTGAATCTGGAATTCCCCCAGATTCTGAAATATTTCCCC
Organism: Polypterus bichir lapradei; assembly: GCA_026402145.1. Taxonomy (NCBI): domain Eukaryota; kingdom Metazoa; phylum Chordata; class Cladistia; order Polypteriformes; family Polypteridae; genus Polypterus; species Polypterus bichir. Next base: position 11,597 of record JANRMT010037956.1, on the reverse strand, counting down.
AAGTTATTATGAATTTTTTGAAGATTAATGCTAACTGCATTACTTATAACCGTATTCAGTTACAGGGGTTTTTATCCAAAACCTGTGGTCACCATTGCATTTTCTATTTGAATCAAAAAAGCAAAGGACTTACCATAAACCAGATATTGGCGTTGTACCCAGGAGATGTTCATCTAAATGACCAGATGGTTGTTAGATATTTTCATCAAATAAAAATGGGACAAACTGAAAATATGAAACTGGACATGTTTTCCCAGAAATCAGAAATAAGTCAGTCATGTGTTTGCTTTTGCTGAATTATATATGCAGAAAAAAAAAAAAAAAGTTACAATTATGTGTATTCCCTTTGTTTGAAAATAAAATAAATGAGCTATTAACCAACATAAAAATGTCTGTGGTTATTATAGTGAATAATCCAATAATCAGACAGATAAAAATTAAAAGGGTTTGTATGTTAATATTTTATTTTATTTTTTTTTTTTAAATGTTCACACAGTAATAACACACGCTGTAAAAGTATTTTCACAGAATTAACAGAGTCGTGATACAAGCAAACAAAAGAAATGATCTTGAAATAAAGCCCGAACGCCCATGTTCGGAAAAATGGACCCGGGCACGTTAATTTCGGCCATAGCGTTAAAGAATAAATCCCAACCTTTTGGTTTTCCACTCTTGTTTAAGGTAAGTGTTTGAGTAGTGAACTTGATCAGATCAACCATATTTGTGCCAATAACAGGTGTGCCTTTATATAAAAATTCCCCTCTTTCATTCCAGGACGTTGTGGACGGGTTTTGTGTCATTTTCCGAATTAGCATTTCCATATTTTTCCGTTGTCTCTGAGAGACGGATTCCAAAACGTCTCTTATGACAATATCACCTGTGTCATTGTTTGGGTGCAACGATGTGGTCTGGGATGGCGCTTCAGTTTCTGGTAGAAAGAGAGTCAATTTAGACTTCTGTGATTCCCGTTGTCTCAATAGACTCAGATAACGCTGCAAAGTATGAAAATACAGTTCCACTTTTTCATGTGGTGATAGGGTGCTATTTTGTAAAATACTCCTCATTTCATGGTCAAGAGTTTGCATAGTATTTTTTGTCATATCTGTTTCTCCACCAACAGGTGTTTGGACTTGCCGCAGTTGCTGTTCTGGTACAAGATACATTTTTTCAATGTGCTCCATTTACCGATTCGAAATTAGACCGGTGACTAAAGGGATTGCTATGCCGAGTAGTTGACCGATAAATCCACCAGACTGATTTATAATACGTTTCTTTCGTTTAATAGTAACTTTTTTATTGCTCAGATTTTTTATAATAATGCGTTTCTTTTTAAGAATGCCAATCTGTCTGGAATTTAAAGGTAAGCTACCCTTAATTGCATTGAGTGCAATTTCACAAATAGCCAGAATTAAATCGCCAGAAGCTGCACACAAAATGGACTTTCTCTTTTTTGGTTTTGCCTTTATAAGCAATCGCATGAGCTGTAAATTTTGTTTAATCCTGGTCGACATGTTGATCAGGATGACGTCTTTTACCAAATGACACCGGGTCCCCTAAAATCACATTTTTTTATCCTTGGGCTTTTTAAACACATAAGCTACTGGGCGCTGTGATGGGTATGTGGATGCTCTGAGACGAAAGTCATCTGGAGTGTTAGTATTTAAATCTACCAGTAGAAACCCAAAGGCTGACTTGGTGGCATCCTCATAAGCTTCGAGAAAGTAGTGTCACCTTGTAGGGTACATCTGATGGGCCAATATTGATATTTGTTGTCTGTCTCTCGGATTCTTAAACAAAACAATGTATTTTGCATTTAAGGTAATTGTTCGTTTCTGCTTTCCCTGGCAAAAAAGATTTTGAACAATATAGATTACGCTCAGATTTCTATGATGAACATACTTTGTGAATGCCAATTCCAACTCATTACTTTTACAGGCAGATTGCATGAGATCATCTACGACAACTAAGTTTATTTTATCACGGGGCAACAATGCATCATCATTTAGTGAGTCAGGGAGACCTTCTATAAATTTTATATATCTGAATTTTTTCATCAATTCTGCATAGAGAAATTGCCAAACGGAATAACAATACAGGATATTTTGTGGTTGGTGAGACATCATTTTAGTCCCCGATTCTAGTAATGTTTTCACAAAAAAAGATTTTCCACAGTTACTCGGCCCACTTAAGATACAGGAAAATGGGTGTTGTAAACAAACGTCCATTACTAATTATGTATTTATCTCAGAATCAATAGCCAAAAGGTAATGAGGTGAAATTTTTTGTTAATACGCGCTTGTCATATACAACTTTTTGTGTTTTTTTTTATTTTTCTGGTTTTTATATGCCAGCTGTGTTTTACCCTGACAATACCAAAATCTTCAACTTTGATATTTTTATGTTCTGAAGACAGTTTTTTATTTTCTGCATAGTCAAATACCAGTTCTTTTAAGCTTTGAAAATTCACCTTTTCACAGTTCTTAACATTTAATTTTATACCTTTAACTTTTAGACAGGTTTCACCGTTGGATAGCTTATAACCATAACTTTTCGGACCAGTGCTTATAAATTAATTGATGTATTCATTCGTTGGTACCTCGCTCGTCAAGTTCCCTATATAGCATCCAATTTCTGGGTCCCACTCGTTTGCTCTGGAAATATAAAGAATTGAATCCATGTCATAGTATAGTATTCTTTCGTTCTGTTTGTTTAAAAGATTATACAACTCTAATCTTGCATAAGCTGTAGTAAAACTAGCAATAAATATGTTTACATTGGCCGGTGTGCTGTAATGATCTTTATCGTATGTCCAAGTCACACAGGCACATTCATCATCAATAAAATCACAAGTAGATACCTCATAATTTGGGGCAAACAATATTTCAAACAGTTGTTCTGGATCCGTAACTAAAGATGTATGTGGCAAATTAGGTCTTTGTGCAAACTTACCCCATAAGGAATTTAAAAAAAGTTTTGCAATTTGTCTTCTGGCCGGATTTTTTTTAATTAGGTGCTCACTTAATTGTACACCTTCCTTTTCATAAAACATGGATACATACTGTTTGCACTGTTCTGTGTTTAGGCAGCTCTCAGGATAACCCGAAGATTCTTGCTTAGCTTTTAAATGGGCATTAATATATTCTGAGAAAAGTTCAGTAGAGATTTGTTCAAAATGCCATATATCATATATGCTTTCAATTTTGTATCCCTGCTGAATGGCTGCAAGCAATTCCGGTGTTGTCCAGCAACCGGTAAGCGCTCTTTCCTCGTGAGTGTGTGTGCAGGGTGTCTGCTGTTTTGTTACAACACAAGTGTGGCAAAGTGTAAAGTACAGCTTTTTGTTTATGTTGCATGGCAAAACAGGAAATAGAAGATTTCTGGGTGGGTACACCTTAACCCAGGCTAATCCGAAATACGTTTCTAATGGTTCAAAATCCTTATAAATAATTTTTGGATGACCGATTGGATATCTTTTGGTTTTATTCACATAAGGATATAAACTCGTAAAATCATAGTAATTGATTTTTTCACCAGCGTCCACCTTGTAGTATAAGCGTGATGCATTTGTTCGACCGCCAAAGAGAGATTCCCTGGGATTCAAAATCTGAGGCAGATGTGCTGTTTTCAGAAAATTCTGCACACCGGATGTTTTCACGAACCAGACGCTGCCAATTATGTTCCCAGATTTGATGCACCTGAAACCCCTGCATTTTTAAGTAGTTAACTTTTTCCATAGTTTTTGAAAAAGGCCAACTGAATGTCGTGTTTGTAACGCTATTCCATGATTTTTCACTGTAACAGATATTACAACCATGGTAAAAGCATCCGTTAAATTCAAAATCCATCTTTATACCATTATTTTCTGCATACCCATCTAGATAATATTTTCCAATACGCATTTCACCTCCGGGTTTTAACACATGCCGAATATCTATTTTATCTTCGGCCTCTATATACATGAGCCATTGGATGGATGGAGAAGAGTACCTCTTTTGTTTTCTGTGATAACTGTCTTGTAATGGCAAAGCTATGGTTTGCTAATGCAAAAATTTAAGTCTAAACATTGCCATACAGACGCTCACTAAAGTAACATATTGAAAAGGATCAATAGATGTTGATGTTGTATTTGGCCTGAAACTGCTCGTTTAAATCAATAAATGTCGTTTTGGTGATCTCCATATCCTCTTGCCTGAACAAGATACACGCCGACCTTAGAATTTCAACATCTAAACGGCAGTACATTTTTAATTCCTTTTGAAAATCAAATACATCATTCTTGTGTTTAGAATACCATAAAAGAAAATCTTTCTTCTCGTCTGGCATCATACTTTCTACACCATAAAATTCTACAGCCGGTCTAGGCCCGACATAATTTCAGTTTTCAGCAGTGTTAAAAAAATGAGGAAAATAACCTTTCGCCCCTTTAAATCCCAAAGCCTGCGGTAATTTACACAGTTTTGATGCTAGGAAGTTCAAAGAGTCTATGAATCTGATGTTTAAACCTTTCACTGATATCGACATGATTTTTCCACCGATCGTTAACAAATCCATTTTCATTTTTTCTTTTATTAATTGACTAATTACAAAATAACTGCCATAGGATTTTGCATTGTGTGCAATAAAAGTGTAATTCTTAAACTTTCTATCTATAAACGTAGAGATAAATCTTTCAACACAATTTTTTCCGGCAAACTCCCAGCTTCTGTTACTATCCATGTGTAATGCGTATATGTAATTCGGTTCGTGTATTCCAGTGTCTTGCCGACATTCAAAATCATAAAATATATATTTTTTTGATACCGGGGTCTTTAATAACGGTTGCATATAACATAAGTGATTGTCGCAGCTGGTGATAGCTACTTTACAATTTGGACATAACTTCGGTTTGCAAACGTGAGTAAGGGCTGTGTAGCACTGACAACTAACGCAGTATTCTTTCCACTCACATGTTTGTTTATTTTGGTGTTTACAGAGGCAGTCGTTTGATTGACAGATGATTTTGCATATCGGACATCTAATTAAGCAGCCTGTTACTTCAATGCAAGAAGCATCTAGGCAGGCTTTGCAAGTATTGGCACAAACATGGCGATCTTTGTGAGAATATGCGGCATGACAAATTTCACAAAAATAATTAGCCCCGATAAATTTTTTCACATCTAAAATCCCAAAAAAGTGATCGCTGTGTAATAGAAGAAAAATCACTTTATTATCTGTCGGCGTAGGACCCGTTGTGATGTATTTCCATGCACTCTCATGCATGTATAGCACCTTTATAGAAACATTTAATAGACGCTCAAATTTTTCTACATCTGATAATGATATTTTCTTATCTTCCGAAAATCCCAATTGCATATGCAATAGTCTAGCTTTTTGCAGAATGTCACTATCCGGTCTGTCTTTCTGACTGAGTAAGCGGATGACAGCGCCTGCAAAACATAAATTACCCCGATGTGAGAAATCCACTAATAGATGTCGTTTAGTATTAATAATTTTACTGAAGAACAATGTGTTGATTCTAAGCCTTGCTCCACCCTGCATGTTTTTCACAATGGTTACTACAAATCGCAGAGCGGAATCTGTAATTATCTCAGTATTACTTTGCAGCATCTGAGACACGTAATTTAAAAAGCTGCTGGCTTCAAAGCTGTCTAGATTCTTTTTTTGAGAATAAAGATTGTTTTGCAAACTCGGAGAAATAAGTCGCAATTGAACAAAATCACATGGCGCAATATCCGGGGACAATGTATCTAAAATACCCTGAATACCTTGATGAACAATGTTTATGGCATGCGTATATGACTTAATTCTATCCAAATTGATAAAACGGAATTCATAGTTATGCTCTGTAGTCCTAAATCTTTTCATCCGTCTTTCAGATTCCCTTACAATTTCAACATGTGCATTAAGAGCCGAAGAATCCGTTTGATCTTTTGCCCGATGAATTCTGGGCCTGCGGCAACTTGGCAGTTGCCTCTTCTTATAGGCGGCCAAAAGTTTGTATTTCTTTTTAATCTTTCTGATCGTATTTAAAAACGTGTTATGAGGTTTCATTTTATAATGCCTTAGTCATATAGATTTTGTACCTGAACCGGCGCCCAGACTTGTACAATCTTTTAAGATCAAGCTTTCCAGCCTTTACAATCTTTGGAAAGCTGTCTGAAGTTCCTCTGCTGGAATGTGCTCAGAATCATAAATGGCTAAAATAGTCGTCAGAAGATATTTTTTTTAAATATTACTATGAGGACATAATATCTCCTCGATAAAGTTTGATAAAAACTGTACACCTTTATGTCTGTTGCTAAATGAATTAATAATTCTTATAGCACACATCAACCATTTCTCGATTAAATGATACACAGGGTTACCAACTTTATCATGTGAATGAATGGTTTGCTCCCCAGACTTCGCTGTTGCTTTCTCTGTTTTCTTTCCTTTGGAAATGCTACCAATTGATTGCCCAATATCTGAAAAAAATTAAATTAACCACAATCTTAATAGCTATATAATATAAATAATATTACGTACATCCATTAATTAATCATGCCGATCCCCAAAGGCCTCAGAAATGGTCAAATGATATAGAAAAAAGGTTGGGCGTGTGTCGCTATTTCTGAGGCCTTTGGGGAGGAAAGCTCTTATCGGCGATTTTTGCACACATAGACATGGGGTCAATGGGGGCACGTGAGGGTGTTGTCCGCCAAATTCTTATCACCGGTTTGCACACATTGGCAAGCCTTGGGGCACTCGCCAATGCGATGCACATGGCTAACAGTAGGGTTCTGTAAGCGCTATGCATGGACAACATGGCTTACAGATTACAGCCCGCTTTTACTTGTTATGTGAATGCAAAATACAAAATAGAGCAGCCATATTGGTATTAATAACTAAATAATTTGTTAAACATCAAACTCTTTTTCTTTTTATTTTCATACCTGTAGCCTGCCGAGGCATCGTCACAGTTCCTATTAGGTTAGTTGAAACGCGTCTTGTTGACTTTTTGGTGCTCTTTCTTGGTGAGGCCGTCGTTAATCGAGATTCAAGCAATTTCTCACGTGCTGAAAATCATTGTTAAATAATAATATTATTATTAATAATAATAATAAGGTAGTGGTTGTATTTTAAAATTTAACATTGTACATACAAACATCCTTATAGCCATTAGGGAGTAAATCAATGGAATTATTATTATTATTTTTTTTTCACTAATTACATATAT
>JANRMT010037951.1:927-18529 GCA_026402145.1 Polypterus bichir lapradei | reverse complement strand
TCACTCGCTCGCTTCTTATTGTTTCGCTGCCTTCTCAATTATATAATGCATGTTTTCTTCAGCGCTTTTTGGGGCTCTTCCTGGTTTTCTACGTACTGCGTGATTACGTGGGAGGCGTGATGATGTCAAACTCCGCCCCCACGGGTTTCAAGCTCATCTCCATTACAGTAAATGGAGAAAAACAGCTTCCAGTTATGACCATTACGCGTAGAATTTCGAAATGAAACCTGCCCAACTTTTGTAAGGAAGCTGTAAGGAATAAGCCTTTGAAAATTGGTGACGTTGGAAAGTTCAATATGGCGGCCGACAGTGGCGTCATACCATCGAAATAAGTAAGTACATCGGTTTCGGTTAGCGCAGGGAAGCTGCCTACCAAATTTCGTGAAGATGGGGCCATAAATAAGAAAGTTCAACATGGCGGACGTTGTCGACCGTTATGTGTAGAATTTCGAAATGAAACCTGCTTAACTTTTGTAAGTAAGCTGTAAGGAATGAGCCTGCCAAATTTCAGCCTTCTACCTACACGGGAAGTTGGTGAATTAGTGATGAGTCAGTCAGTCAGTCATTGAGTGAGGGCTTTGCCGTTTATTAGTATAGATAGACTGCAGCTCGATGGCCGTGGGAGGCGGAGTTGCATCTCTTGTCATCACGCCTCCCACATAATTGAGTGCCTGCCCATAGAAGGTAAATATTCGCGGGTGAAGGACTGTGCTTAGCATATTCATAAGTAAAAATATCTGAACCACAAACTGATGTTAATTATATTTTGCCCATGAATACTTATTAAATAATTCCAAATAGTCTGTCCACTTCCTTTCATAGCTTTTCCGATGGTTGTGCTGCTTCCAGGCATGTATTTTCGTATTAAAGCATTTAACCAATCACATTTCAGCCATCATTTGTTGCCAGGCAGAGAGGCCTTGACAATCCGTTGTGCAGGCACTCTAACACAGCATAAATGGCGATTAACCTGTTGCTTCAAGCAATCAGATTTTCAGTTGGTTTCAGTACGGCCTTCTAGCAGGCGTACGGCGACGTCACCGTATTCAGACCCATTGATTGGATAGAAGCCGCAGGTTTGACTTTCAGCGTTAGCTTCGATGGCGATAGAAAGGGACTTTTTGATGGAACTGAGGTGCACGGATAATCCGTACGACAGAGTGATTGAACTGTTTTTGAGGAAAGAGAGGATGGATTTTGTTTACAAATAATCCAAATTTTTGGTGAGTAAAATGTTGCGATTTTCCTAAATAATATTGCAAGTTTGAATTATTATTGATGTTTTTCACGTGTGTTGCGGCTGTGGCTGCAGTAGAAAGGAACTTGTTCACCCCTGGTTTGTCTATTCAATAAAGGCATTTATTGTGGCTACAGGAGTTATCTGCGATGCAGCGGCTCTTTATACTGTATTTCTGCATATTAAGATAGTTTTTATAACCATAAATCAGTTTTTGAGGGGCGAGTTTTTACAACCATAAATTAGTTTTTGAGGGGCGGGTTGATTCAGACGGAGCAGTACTGAAGGCCTAGGTGTGAGATGCACGGTCCACCAATGGACCAGATGATACGCAAATTTAATTAACATTACAACCCGAAAATAAACAAAACTGTAGAGAGGTCCATGATTAAATGAACGGTAAAAAAGTAAGAGCGAAGCAACGGTGACTTATTGAGGCAGGCAGCCGAGACCACAATAGCACAGGGCTCGATGTAGTGTGCGTTAAGTCGATCCAAAATACGTGCAGAGATTCGAAAAAATCTCTTTTCAAGTTCTATTTGGATATAAGTAGGTTCTATTTAGTCGATCTCTTTTCAAGTTCTATTTGGATATAAATAGGTTCTATTTAGTCGATGGAAATATCTTTGGTAGGAATGTAAGTTGAATTTAGTCTTTATATTTCTATGGTGAAGAAAAATTTATGCAATGATGACTAAATTCAACTTACATTCCTACCAAAGACATTTCTGTCGAATAAATAAAAATTACTTATATTTAAAATTTAAATAGAACTTGAACAGATACGATAGTTCATAATGCCCACGCAGCACTACGTGCACGCAAGTCATCCGTTTTAACAAGCAGCGTATTGCACTGATACGAAATAGCCTGCCCATTTAATTATTTAGGAATGGATAGATAAATTAAGATTTTGTACAAATAATGTTTTTCATTTTTCTTCCTCGATGGATTCTGGCACGCCCAGCAACAGCTGCTCGCACCCCAAAGGGTATGGGTGTGTGAATATATGTAAATATGGACACACACACACACACACATATACATATATAATACACTAGCAAAATACCCACGCTTCGGCGAAGTACTGCATTAAAATTTTTATTAAGAAGACAATTAAACCTTTTTAAACTGAGGGAAAATATGCCAATAATTATTTGTTAAGGATCTCTTTGTATACCATGTTGTCAGTTCGGCCCTCCGGTTGTAACATGACCAAGCTGTGTGCTGAGCTTACTCTTGAGCATGTAACTTACAGTTGGCCATGTGAACAGTAATCTTGTCTCAAATCTCACAGCTTGGATTGCTGAGTTTCATGGTTTGTTTCAATTATGACAGTATTTGTTGTGTTGAAGTGACATTTGGCATCTGTCAAGCGTTGTAAGCACACAACCGGTTTCATCGATAAAATCACATCCAGCTTTTGAGAGTTTAAACATTCATAAACATCAAAGTGTCCACTACTGAAATCGTCACCTGTGAATCTAAGATGTTTAAGAGGCATTGGCGGTTGTCGAAAGGTGTAAAATATTTGGCCATTTCGGTAGACTTGAAAGAGACAACCGAACAATTCAGCGGCAGCCATCAACTCACATGCAGAACCATAGGTGAAGGGCTTAAGCATTTCACTCTTATAGTGCTCCTGTGTAGTATAATTATCTCCTGTTCCGTCATCAGTCCACACCTTGAACCTGTCCCAGTCATTCAATACATAAGACACAATGTTCCTCCGGATATCAAGAGTGAGCCTGATATGGCCGTGCAATATGCAAGAAAGAGAATGGAAAAGGTAGGTGCGATGTCCGGGCATGGAAACCACTCAGTAAGTGACAGTTCTTTGATCGATAGTGATCATCTCGATAGACATGGTAATGGGGGTTGGAATGATAAAGGAAATGGGTACCTGAGCAATGTAAAGTAAGTGTAAAATACCTATACAATAACTATAATTGTAATAAACAACAGCGGAGAAGCCGTGGATTAAACAAAAAGGCTGTACTTAGCAGTAGGGAGACGTGAATCCCATGGCGAAGTAAGGAAGGGAATGTAGAGACTGGAGCGACAGACGGTCTTATATAGGTAGGCAGCCAACAACGTGGGAGGCGTTGGGATGGGGGACCCAACGCCACCTCACACGGTGACCGAGGTGCAGGCTATGGACGTATATATGTACGTAAGTAGGATTCAGTTAGCGTTGGGAACCAGTGTACCAAATTTCTTGAAGATGGGCCCATAAGTAACAAAGACTGTTGAAAAGTTCAATATGGCGGCCGACAGTGGCATCATACCACCAAAATAAGTACGTACATTGGTTTCGGTTAGTGCAGGGAAGCCGCCTACCAAATTTTGAGAAGATGGGGCCTTAAATAAGAAAGTTCAACATGGCAGATGTTGACCGTTACGCGTAGAATTTCGAAATGAAACCTGCTTAACTTTTGTAAGTAAGCTGTAAGGAATGGGCCTGCCCAATTTCAGCCTTCTACCTACACGGGAAGTTGGAGAATTAGTGACGTTTGGAAAATTCAATATGGCGGCCAACAGTGGCGTCATACCACCGAAATAAGTATGTACATCGGTTTTGGTTAGCGCAGGGAAGCCACCTACCAAATTTCGTGAAGATGGGGTCAGCCTTCTACCTGCACGGGAAGTTTGAAAATTGGCGACGTTGGAAAGTTCAATATGGCGGCCGACAGTGGCGTCATACCACTGAAATAAGTACATACATCGGTTTCGGTTAGCGCAGGGAAGCCGCCTACCAAATTTCGTGAAGATGGGGCCATAAATAAGAATGTTGTCGTCTGTTATCGACCGTTACGTGTAGAATTTCGAAATGAAACCTGCTTAACTTTTGTAAGTAAGCTGTAAGGAATAAGCCTGCCAAATTTCAGCTTTCTACCTACATGGGAAGTTGGAGAATTAATGATGAGTGAGTGAGTGAGTGAGTGAGTGAGTCAGTCAGGGCTTTGCCTTTTATTAGTATAGATATATGACAGCAACACTCATAACAGTGACAAAACAATTACACTGACAATCATGTTACGTTATTTTCAAAATGTTTCCTTTTCTTCTTCATTACTTCTTTAACACACTACTTCGCCGCTGCGAAGCGTGGGTATTTTATAAATACACTTTTTCTATCTTTTTAGGTGACTATAACTCTTTTTACTTTACATGGAATCTAGGTAAAGTATATGTAATCATGAAAAAATTCCACCACCGTTTTTGACCTCCCTAAGTGCGAAAATATTATTTTAATATAACGTTTGATTATAAACAGAGATAAAGTGTATCGATATTATCAATTAGTTGTGATGAGAAACAAAAAGATATATTTGAAAAATATTGCGCAACTGGAAGTGGTTCTGATCACCTTTTCCTCTATCTCAGTATGTGAGAAATTCGAGGGAAGCACACTCCCGATGTAGCATATTAAATGCTTCATATTAAGTGTTTCCGAGCTAAGTTAATCGCTGTGTGCTTCTTAAACTGACTTCCTCTTGCACTGAGAGGCGGCGCAGGTAGTGATCGCCACACAGAATAAATTAATTTCATGATATTCATGCTATCTGAACATTTAGAATGCTAAGATAAATACTTGATATCATTTCCATGATACATGCATTAAACACGTTGAGGCACGGTTGCTTGGATGTTGTGCTACTGCCTTGCAGCAAGGGGGTTCCTGGTGTTCCCTGTCTTGAGTTTGCATGTTTTTCTGGTGGGTTTACTCAGCGTGCTTCAGTTTCCTTTCAAAGTCATGTATGTTGTGGTGTTTCGTTTTGCTAAATTGACCCTAGTGTATGTGTATGCTCGTATTCTCCCTGCGTTGACCTGGCGCTCCGTTCAGCAATTGTCCCTGCCTCGTTCACGATGCTTGCAGGGATGGACGCAACCCTGAATGGATGGCATAATTAAACATGTATAACGAAAATCTTTCAAAGTTCTGCACACTTCGTGTCCTATGTTTATAGCTAGTTCTACTTTCACAAAAACGTTTATCGTGTGGGGATTGGTTATGCGGAGAAAGGATAGGAACGGGGGGTTTGGTATGTCAGATTGAGTCAGAACGCATGCAATAAAGAATGCCCGCTCAGAAGAACATCCATTGAATTCCCAGACAGCAAATGGACACCGTTCCAGATATGGCCCGGATATACTGTACTATAACATCAGGACCAGATCTGGCATACAGACCTGGTGCAGTGTCTTTTTGCACAACGGCCCAATACTGGCACAGATCAGGATTTTTTACCTGGGCCAAATTTAAACCAGAGAAGGACCAGCATCAAATAATTCTGTTAAAATCCGGGCTTTTTCTGGCACACATTCATTACAGCCCCAGACTGACTCTGTGCCAGATCTGGCCCCTGTAGAGCCAAGTTCTTAAAATTACCTCAGCTTCTAATCTGGATGAGGCAAGCAGGGCTAACTTCTGGTGAAATGTTGAAAGAATGTAGATGAAATGATTATCTTGCCTTAATGAATGAGTAACACAGGGTCATCCTCCTAATATTTAATTATACCTAATTATGCCATGGTCTATAAGAACAGCCTCGGGAAATCAAGGAATGGACTAATCAAGGTCTCAAAATGATTCTACAGAGATGCTAGCTTACTTCAACTCCAGTTGAGTTGGCGGAGAATACCTTTGTTGGTGGCACTTTCCAAACACACAACATGAAAGAAAAAAAGAAAAAAAAAGAAAAAAACCTGCAACTCATGACATAATTTATGGCAATATCACCTACATGCCATGTTGAGTTAAATAGTATTTTCTTGTCCATATTCCCTCCTACATAACTTTTAATACCAGATACTTAAATTCTAAGAGAAAAATAACTGATTGATAACTCTGAGTATATAACTGGTTTATTTATTGTCTTATGTAAAATCAGTGCAGTTGCATGGATCAAAAGCTGTAACTACAATTACAAACATAATATATTAATACAGTATATTGAGTATTTTAACAGTTCAAATATCCAGTAACATGGTTAAAATATAGAAATATAAAATGAACACATTTGCACAAAAGTGTAGGATGCAAGTACAAAAATGACAAAATCTACCCAAAACAGTAAAAAACAACAATAAACTTGACTACTAAAGTGTATTTACATCAGTCCTGATTCAGAAGGCACTGCTGCCTGCACTCTCCTGCAGCACTCCTTGCAACCACCACCACGGTCAGATGCCAAATTGAACCATCAAATGGCAAATTTATTAATGTCCACATCTGTAGCTTTGGATGCCACTTGACTCTGGTGAACTGCACCTACAGGCAAACACAGAAAAATAAAATTATCAGAAACTTTAAATGACAAACAGTTGCTTTAAGGCATTTTGAACTAAAAGAAATGGTGAAATAAGGGTTGGCACTTGCACTACTGCAGCGCTTCTCAACCTTTAAGTATTTGCGACCCGAGTTTTCATAACAGTATTAAATCGCGCCCCCCCCTAACGTTTTTTGAAAGGAGCCCACTAATACCAATTTGTTCTTTTTTAATTAATGATATATCATAGATGCATATTTTATTATACCTACTTATCAACATTTATCTAACTCTATATTTATTTTTATAGCATCAGAATGTAGTTTAAGTTCATTTGTTTTGGTTTCAATAGATGTATTTTTCAAATTTTTGCTTCTTGTTTTCTTTTTTCACATCTTTGCGCCCCCCATTTTGTTACTTCGCATCCCCCCCTAGGGGGGCCCGCCTCACAGTTTGAGAACCACTGTACTACTGCATAATGACCACACAGCAACATGTTTTGAATACAGGGGAAGAAAGTTTGACTAATGGTATGAAATCATCAATGCTTGATTTTCGTGAACATATTTTTAATACTGATCAATGAAGGCTGTGTACAGATTGTGGACCGACTTTTTTTGTAGAGAAAGTGTAAAAATAATCAATATGGAAATACTGACAACAATTCAATTGTAAGGTTGAATTAAGGTTGCAGTTTTTCTCTAATTTACTTACTTGGGGTTGTGGATAAAATAGTGTAATTAGCTCATTTTAAATATAGGATTCTTTGTTATAAATGCATAAAAACCTGAAACCCACTCCTAATGCTCTTTCTTGATGTAGAGGAAACTCCAAGTACTCCTAAGAATGTGGCAGGAGTTTTAGAAGGAGCAGAACGTGATAGATAGACACCTGTAAAATTATTTTATTTAATAATTGCTATTTTCCAGAAAACTGAAATACTTAGGCTATATCTTACAATATGTAATTTTCTAATCTGCTTAATTCAGACCAGGGTCATGGGGGGCTGGAGGCTTACCAGCTAGCTTTGGGGCACATTCAGGAACAAACCCTGGACAGGACACCAGTCCATCGCAGGGCGAGCACACACAAAGGCCATTTTACAATACACTGAACCTATATGCCTTTGAACAGTGGGTGGAAACCAGAGCAGACACAGGGAGAACATGCAAACTCCACACAGAGAAAACCCAGGAGGTAAACCCTGGTCTCCTTACTGCAAGTCAGCAGCACTATCACAGGGCCACCAAAGGCATAAAATGCAATATCTTAATACAATTAGACTAATCTCATATAATTGGATTTCTTGATACTTATGCATCATAAGAGTTTTGGTTGCCATTTGAAGGCCCATTTTTCATTAACTCCCTTCCAGTTTCTTTTTTGCAACATCATCTCCAAAAATATGTAAAAGAATATTCCAAGTGACACGCTTGGTATCTTGTCCTCCGATAGGTGCCAGTACAGAAATCTACAAGGTCAAAAGATAATATACAGGCAGTGACTTTAGAATTAAAATACTAAAATATATGCAGAAACAGCATCAATGGTCACTCTGAAGCATTTGTCTTTTGACTTTGATGTGATTGGCATTCTGACAAATATTGCTAAAAAGTTACACTTTACAAAGTAAAAAAAGAAAAACAGCTGAATATTCGCTTTATAATTAACCATAATGTTAACTGTAATTCAATCCAGTAGAGATTAATTTTGAAATAATAATAGTACTGTATATAACAAAGGAAGCACAAAATTCATGGATTGTAATGTTCAAAAAGCTCAAAATGACATCATTTATCTTTGCAACTCTTGTTATTGTAAAAGGAAGTTTTCTTGTAACTGTAGGACACTGTAGAGCTATTAAATATTTTCCTAAACATAGTCCCTTACACAATAAAAAATCCTGTAACAGATAACCCACCTAACAGTTATAACAACTATATTAGTGCAAATTTGGGATGACATTTATGTAATTACAGCTCCATGCACAAATTGTAAAGTCACATGGGTATTGTGTGTAAAACATACAGTACTTACCCATGATAAATAATTACTGAAGAAAAAAAGAAAATGCAGACTTACGTATTTCAGACAGACATTCTACCCATGTCATGCCATACCTTATAACTAATTTAGAAACATAAAATATTTTTCCATTGAGAAATTACTGATTCTACAGTTTCTTATTTTGCCTATGATTAGCATATAATGTGTAGATTTGGTCTTGTCCTATTATGTACAAAAGAATTAGTAATTGTTTAAAATTATGACAAAATCCAAGTGAATATTTTAAATTAAAACAACACCAGAAAGAGAATAAAGTCTAGCTTTGCAATCCATACTATGTTCTTTTTCTTCAAAGCATTGGTTGGTTGTTTCAACCAGGCCTCAAAGTCATCCACTTCCTCCAATGATTGTAAAGGAAACTGGACCTCCTCAGGCATATCAGGTGAGCATTAAATGTTTAGCCGCCCAGATAGTGAATTGATCATGACAGCCAATTGCGACAGCTGGTGCTTCACATGTTCAAGCAATGTGCAGCTGAAAAAAAAAAATACCAACAAAATACAAAAAGGATACTATTCATTTGAATACTTTGAAAAGGCAATGAATCCTACTCTTGCACTTTGGAGCAAACATAACTCACATATATGTTAAAACAACATCCTTTGGAACATATAAAATTTAACATCTTAAAAACCAAAACACTAAAAATCAAGGAATATACTGGCACAAAATGAACATGACAACAAATACTATAACATAACTAATAACTTGTTGAATTATGCTCCGATATGTTCAAACGTTTGTTGAATATGTGAAACAAGTACAATCAATAGTCTGATCATAACTTACCAGTACAAGGTATTGGTTCTGTTCCACATCAACCTACTCTGTAAGTAGGCTTGAAGAGTTCAGAAGTATTTTTCATTTTTGGAAGGTTCGTGGAAATTTGTTGAGATGTATTTTCAGAGAGCAATAGTGACTGGTAAGGAGGTGGCACCTGAAGCAAAGAATGTGGTGGTGAGCGACAAGGTGGCACAGATGGTAAAGGTGGTGATGGTACCTGAGGTGCAGAATGTGGGGATAACATGCAAGGTCCAGTTGACTGTTGAGGTTTTGAAAATCTTGTCAAGGGAACTTTTGTTTTATTAGCCAAGTCTTCATGTTCACTTTCATAGTCAGTGTCACCATAGTAGTGGCTGTTTACAGAAGATTAAATGTGCATATATTACTCAAAACAAAAGTTTCATACATTCAATAAAACACAGGTGAAGTTGAATCAAACTTACATTGGTTTAGGTGCTCTTTTCACCCTGCCTATATCCTCATCATCATCTGAATCCAATTCTGAAGTTTGACAAATCAAAGACTTCTTCATCCCTTGCCATGAAGACATGTAATCTCCTAAAAGCATTTCAAAAAGTTAATATCAGGTGATGTAAACAATGTGCAATATAACATTAACACTTCTGTGATCTTTTAAATCACTACGACCTAGGCCCCATGGATAATCACTAGAGTTGCATGTTAATGAAAGGTGTGAACTAGGCCCTGATTTCTCATGAACACTAGTATGAACGTATAAAGGTTGTTGGAAATGAGGTCTGGAGACAGTGAAACATCACATGATTGCAACATGAAAATAAGGCTTTAGACAAATGTTTGTTGCTTTTCTATTAAAAAAAAATTAACATAGCAAGAAACCAATATTTTACAGCAATATTTCTCGGTGAAAGGGATTAAGTCGGGGACATAAGACTCGTATCTTGAACATTTCAATTACCGTAGGACTTTAGTACTCGAACGTCATGCTTGGTCCAGTCAGGGCCTGGTTCCTCAGCATATCTTGCTGCTTTGTTGAGTCTTCGATCTCATATAGTTTATAATTTGGCCAAAAGGTTGCGCCATCACTGTACCAAGACTGTGGTATAACAGACACAGCTTTTTGTTCATCTAAAAACTGAACTACCAGAAACATCCCGCAAAAGAAAAAAAAAAAAAGACAATGCTCAAAATAAACATAATATTTACATGTTGCACACAAAATGCATTACCCAAACAGCAGGTGATACCACCTAGCACATCCTCACCCCTCATTTTAATAAAACCAAGAATGCTTTTTTGACTATGGATTAAAGATAAGATTTGCATGGTAGTTTGCTAAGTGCAGCAAGTTCACCCATTAGCCATAGAAAAAAATTGTTTAAATTCCACATTTTAATTTATACAAAAAAAAAAAAAAAAATATACAAACATTAAATGCTGTTATCTTTACTGTAGACATCAAAACAAAAATAGCCCTGGTGCCCTGTCCTGGATTTGTTCCTGCCTATGGCCCAATGCTAATTGGAATAGGATCCAACAGCTCATGCAACCCTGGTTTGCATTAAGTGAATAAAAAAAAGACAAAAATAGCTACTACCTATCAGCAATAAAGACTACTATTGCAGATGATCCTTGCTTAAATAAAACAGATCTACAAACACATTTAACAGCTTTTTAAATGTGTACCAGGATTAAACAAAAGCCACCACAAATAATAAATGAAATCATTACTGACAGGTAAATGTCTCCATATCACTTAAATTGTCAGTCAGTCATTTTCTAACACGATGAAAAGTGTTGTGAGGGTTGCTGGAGCCTATCCCAGCTAGTATAGGGTGAAAGGCAAGAACAAACCCTGGATAGTAGAGTGCCAGTGCATCGCAGGGTGAACAAACACACCAACCATACACTAGGGACAATTTATTTTATCCACCTAATCTGCATGTCTGTGGACTGTGGGAGAAAACTGGAGCACCCAGTGGAAACCCATGTAGACATGGGGAGAACATGCAAACTCCACAGAGGGAGGACCTGGGATGTGAACCCTGCGGTCTCTTTACGGCGAGGCAGCACTCCTGTCATGCCGCCCTCACTTAAAATGTAACCTATATCACTTAAATTGTAACATGACAAAAAAGATACTAATTAATTTACAAGGATTTTTTCTTATTATTTAGCAGAAGCCAGCAAGATACCATATGTGACTATATATTTACCAGTCTAATTTGAATATTCAACCACCATTAACTTTAAAAGGACAGAGAAAATACATGTAATGTACAGATTATGCTTGACAAATGTTGCTAGTTAAAGTATATATACCCATCAGGATTCTGCTAAAATATTTTAAATAAAAAGACATTAACGTTAGTACTTTTTGTATCTAAATTAAAGAAATCGTTTATATATTTTTATCATGTCATTTTTGTACCAATATTAGGAGTGCAACCTGAATCCTAGCACTTTATTAAAGCGAAGAACTCAGAAAAGACTAAATTGTGTAACCTTCCATAAACTAAACCGACATTTAAAAAGTTTAAAACTAACTACCACAGGCGTAGGTCAGTTCAATTAAAAGTGTTTCGTGACCGGCGGCTCGCCTAAGCCACATTTCCCCGTATTGGCGGAACGAACACCCAACCCTCTTTTCCTAGACGGACGGTCGCGCTCGATTCACTAGTAGTTCCTCTGACATTCCCCCACCCCTCTTTGACGATTCACCAACGTAATCCTCTCCAGCGGTCGCGAAGCCACTTACATGGGAAAACCAAAAAGGTTAGAAAACAATAACGTCTTAAATCAGTTTTTTTTTCTCTAGCGTATCTGAAATAAGCCCACGTTCAACACAAAACGTTTAATAAATTATTTTGAACACAGCGCCTACTAACCCTTATTTGGTGGAGCCTAAAATATTCAGCTCATGAATTTAACATCGTCGCCTAAATATGTACAAATACTAAAAATGATTACAGTGACATGTTAACATAATTCATTACATTTCATCTTAACCTGCTATGATAGCGACACATTAAAAATAATTAGCAACTCTAACTATATATAAAAAGCTTCTGAACTTCTCACAACTTTTAAAAATGAATTTTTGACTCACTTCCTCCAAAAACAATTCCGCTGTCTGTAAAAGTTTTCAGACTGCTCGTTGTGGCGCGCGAACTCAAAACATAAGCGTGTTACGCTCACGTTAACTTAAGCTGTCGCGGGAAGAGATTGAACTGTCAATTAATCTACATGACGAATTGTGGGCGGATCCATTTGTCCCTCCCACAGAAGCGCGAACTGAGCTTGCCGGAATACAGACGGATCTGTTACGGAGTCAAAAAAAGAATGTGACTGCTATACGACTTTGCCATGTTGTGGCCGGATCTGTTCCTGAGTCAGCTGCTGTCGGGGTTGTGTTCGTAGCTCCTTCCACCAGCTCACGAACCCAACATTTACGCAATAGTTCAGTTAAATCAGTGCGACGCCCATCTTTTTGGAGCCTCATTACACCTGCCATAAAGGTTCTCCACACTGAAATTACACCTGGGGACACGTTACTGCGAAGGAGCAGCACTATCGCCACGCCACCACTCCATGTTTAATACAAGCTTTAATGCATTTCACCATGAAAATTATATCAAACATTTATCTTAGCATTCTAAATGTTCAGAGAGCAGGAATATCATAAAGTGAATGTATTTTGTGCGGCGATCGCTGCCTGCGCCTTCTCCCAAATGCAAGAGGAAGTCAGTTTAAGAAGCGCGTAGCGATTAACAACTGGGTCGGGAACACTTAATAAGATGCATTTAATGTGCTACATTAGTTATGACCGGGTTTGAGAAAATCTAATAAATTAAACATTGATTTTAAAATGAAGCTTATGAAATGACAAAGTTAAACTACAGAGAGAAAAAACAAGGGTTTAAACTGGAAATGTCGACATGTACTTTTTTTTCTCTGTGTCCGTATTTTTGTTTTCTTCTCCGTGCCTCTAATACAATTCCGTAATAGCGAGACTTTAATTTTGCTAAAGATTTCAGTACTTTCACCCCAGTCTCGTCAAATTGGCAATCCTTACTGTGTACGCAAACAGTCTGTGAGCAGCGGCACGCAAAAGCAACTGTCATACACAGGCGGACGCACTTAAAAGTTTGTCTCCTTCCGCCATATTTTTGCCACGCCCATTAAGCACGGTATTCTGGTGCATCAGAACTGAAAACTCACTTTTGGTGGTTCGTAAACAGTTGTCGAACACTTAGGAAGTAAGAACGGTAAAAATGACGGAGAAGATTGAAGCGTTTGCAGCTGGATTAGAAAGCGAGGAAAGCGATGACGACTATGATGTTGAGGTTTTCTGCCAGTCTGGAAAACAAGTAAGATTAACATTTATTGCTAAGGCAGTTTATCTTCATAGTTTGGTTTTTTAACTGCTATATTGGTAGGCATTTGTAATTTAATATATGGTAGTTGCGCTGCACATACTCATGAGCTCACTTACGTTCACAAATAATGAACTAAAATGTGGGTCCATTACCGTCGAAAGAACGCCGAATTACAGTCTTTATATCGTCGTAGCACAAATACCTGGGGAAAAGCGCTATTGAAGCAAAGTGATTATGCATCAAACAACAGCATTGCAATTTTCGGGAAGAATGCAGTTTCAGTTAATGTAAGCTTTTAAGCAGAAGGATTAATATGACCGAATACTTGGACGATTTGTCAGTAGCTTTAAAGGCTCCTTTAACTCGGCAAGTCGACCGTTCCTTTTCAGTCTCCGATATTTACGGGAATGTGAAAAATGGAGCTCTCGAGGAGGCTGATTTATAGCGGGAATACCATAACTTTGTTACCGTGCCTCTGTGGCACCTTTGTTTACAAAAGCTTTTTTGTAGTGGAATAAGTGTTAGATATTAAACTACAGCCTTTACCTCAATGGGCGAACCTGAGCAGGTTGTAAAAGGCCAGAGGATTAACGCTTATGGCCAGTGCTTCGCCTCTGTATGTACAGCGGGGAAAACAAGTACAGTATTGTACGCGTCAACATTTTTCTCAGTAAATATACGTCTAATGGGGCTATTGACAATACATAAAATACATACTTATTCCCTGTGTTATTCCACTTTATTACACATACCTTAATTTTTGGACCAATTTGTTTTTTTGTGTGAATTACTTGGGTTGTTACCGACATCTGGTGAATATTTCATGTCAATAGCCCCATTAGAAATATATATTTACTGCGAAAAACATTGATGCATTCAATACTTATTTTGCCCACTGTATTTGTATGTACCTGTTCCCCAATAATGTGGTTTTCCTCTCACATCTTCAAAATGTGCAGGTCAGGTTAATTAATTACCTCAATTGGATAAGGTGTGCCTGTTAAAAATTGTAGGCTCCACTACTTAAAAATGCAATATCCTGTTCCTTGCATTCCAAGTGCCCATGATGAGGATCAGATGCCTTCAGAGTTGCCTTGTTGAGCCTAGTGTAGGGTTTATCTATCCACCTGTTAGTGTTTCCCTGAGCCCCACAGACCCAGTGAAGCAAATAAATTATGGCGAAGCAGCAACTATCTGTCCAGGGACTGCCCAGATTGAAGTGGACAGTAGCTGCCTGGTGAAGTCCAGTTGGAAGCCGCCCCGGCACCAAACTATATGCCAGTCCAGTGCAAAGACATATAATTGGTAGACTGCTGCTTTGCATGTTGTCACTGCTTTGTTGGTATATCCATGTATGGGAAGGCTTTGGGAGTAAACCCTGTGGAAAAATCCAGAGGTGGAGTCACTAAGGCAGTACTGGTGCTGGTATTTATATCACTGTATCTGAGTGTGGAATCGCAGCTTTACAGTAGCTGATCAGAAAGAGAATTATCGGTATACAGCATCTAGCACACATTGCCTCAACCATGCTGCCTATTTGAATGGCTCCCATATGACAAACGCTTCAGAGCCTTTCCTGTACTGACTTCGCGGTTCAGAAACAATTTCATCCCAAGAACTATAAATGCAGTCAATCAGTCCATCAAATGCTCTTTGTAGCATTGTTTGTACTTATAATTACCTCACTGTAAACTTGAGATATAGTTATAATATTGCACAATATGTGCCACTTTAGCATGTGTTTGCATATGATGATGATAGAATTTTCAGATGAAATCTAGCAAAATATGTTTATTACATTATACAGATAAAATGTTAACATCATTTAAATCAATACTAATAAAAGGCAAAGCCATCACTGACTCACTCACTCACTCACTGAATCACTCATCACTAATTCTCCAACTTCCCGTGTAGGTAGAAGGCTGAAATTTGGCAGGCTCATTCCTTACAGCTTACTTACAAAAGTTGGGCAGGTTTCATTTCGAAATTCTTCGCGTAATAGTCATAACGGGAACGTATTTTTGTCCATATACTGTAATAGAATTCAGCTCGATAGCCGTGAGAGGCGGAGTTTCGTATTAAAATATTTAACCAATCACATTTCAGCCGTCATTTGTTGTCAGGCAGAGAGAATAGGCTGCAGCTTGATAGCTGTGGGAGGCGGAGTTTCGTATTAAAATATTTAACCAATCACATTTCAGCCATCATTTGTTGCCAGGCAGAGAGGCTTTCAAAATCTGTTGTGGAGACACTCTAACACAGAATAAATGTCGATTAACCTGTTGCTTCAACCAATCAGATTTTGAGTTGGTGTCAGTAGGGCCCTCTAGCAGGCGTACGGCAACGTCACCCTATTCAGACCCATTGATTGGATAGAAGCCGATATGAGGAACTCTATGAGGCCATTGAACGCACCGCAAACGCTCCGAGCGAAAGATCGTCGCGTGCACTACGGCCAACTCCATGGCAGGATTCTGGACAATATTATTTGCCAGACACAGACCAGATTTCAAGACCACGAAAACCTGATGTATGTCACGCTCCTCGAGCCCCAGAAGTTTCGGGAATACAAGAAAAATTTCACACATGCAGCCTTCTCCAGTGTAACACAAGAGCCACGGAGCACTTTTTGATCTGTCTCGGCTAAAAACAGAACTGACCGTAATGTATTCCACGGATGATTTTGCAGGAGAATCTCCCATTGATCTCCTTGACTTCCTTCATCAGAAAAATCTGAATGAGAGCATGGGGCAGCTGTTCACATTGATATATTTGGCGGTGGGCATTCCTGTGTACACTGCTTCTGTCAAGCGGACATTTTCAGCCCTAAAGCGAATTCAAACTTATGCCAGAAATACCATAGGGCGGGTTCGCCTTTCAGCATTAACTTCGATGGCGGTAGAAAGTGAGGTTTTGATGGAACTGAAGCGCACGGATAATCCGTACGACCGAGTAATTGAGCTGTTTTTGAGGAAAGAGAGGAGGATGGATTTTGTTTACAAATAATCCGAATTTTTGGTTAGTAAAATGTTGCGCATTTCCTAAATAATATTGCAGGTTTATGAGTTATTATTGATGTTTTTTATGTGATGTCGCGGCTGTGGCTGCAGTAGAAAGGAACTTGTTCACCCCGCTTTGCCTATTCAGTAAAGGCATTTATTGTGGCTGCAGGAGTTATCTTTTTTATATATAAACAATAAATATAAGCATATCTAAATATATATCACGGATTTTTCGCTGGTTCGCGGATTTCTGCGGACAATGGGTCTTTTAATTTATGGTACATGCTTCCTCAGTTTGTTTGCCCAGTTGATTTCATACAAGGGACGCTATTGGCGGATGGCTTAGAAGCTACCCAATCAGAGCATGTATTACATATTAACTAAAACTCCTCAATGCTATAAGATATGCTTCCCGCGTGGTGTTTGATTGTTTGCTTCTCTCTGCCTCTATCTCACCCTCTCTGACATTCTCTGCGCCTGACGGAGGGGGTGTGAGCAGAGGTGCTGTTTGCACAGAAGCTGTTTGCCTAGTGGATACGGACGCATCTCTAAGAAATGCCACTTTATCGCGGTGCTTCCAAAAGCACACTTATTGATTTTTTGATCGTTTGCTTTAATCTCGCTCTCTCTCTCTCTGACGTTCTCTGCGCCTGACGGAGGAGATGTGAGCAGAGGGGCTGTTTGCACAGAGGCTGTTTGCTTAGAAGATAAAGATACGGACGCTCCCATAAAAAATACCACTTTATCGCGGTGGGGCATACTTAAAAGCACAGAAGCTCGAATTGATTTTTTGATTGTTTGCTTTTCTTTGCGAGCGCTCTCTCTCTCTCTCTCTCTCTCTCTCTCTCTCTCTCTCTCTCTCTCTCTCTCTCTCTCTCT
>JANRMT010037950.1:2132-12571 GCA_026402145.1 Polypterus bichir lapradei | reverse complement strand
CTGCACCAGCATAGGGTCTGACAATGGGTCCAAGGATTTCATTCTGATACCTAATGGCAGTCAAGGTGCCATTGTCTAGCCTGTAGAGGTCTGTGCGTCCCTCCATGGATATGCCTCCCCAGACCATCACTGACCCACCACCAAACTGGTCATGCTGAATGATGTTACAGGCAGCATAACATTCTCCACAGCTTCTCCAGACCCTGTCACGTCTGTCACATGTGCTCAGGGTGAACCTGCTCTCATCTGTGACAAGCACAGTGGTGGACCTGCCAGTTCTGGTATTCTATGGCAAATGCTAATTGAGCTCCACGTTGCCAGGCAGTGAGCACAGAGCCCACTAGAGTAGTTCGGGCCCTCAGGCCACCCTCATGAAGTCTGTTTTTGATTGTTTGGTCAGAGACATTCACACCAGTGGCCTGCTTGAGGTCATTTTGTAGGGCTCTGGCAGTGCTCATCCTGTTCCTTCTCGCCCAAAGGAGCAGATACCAGTCCTGCTGATGGGTTAAAGACCTTCTATGGCCCTGTCCAGCTCTCCTAGAGTAACTGCCTGTCTCCTGGAATCTTCTCCATGTCCTTGAGACTGTGCTGGGAGACGCAGCAAACCTTCTGGCAATGGCAAGTATTGATGTGCCATCCTGGAGAGGTTGGACTACCTGTGTAACCTCTGTAGGGTCCAGGTATCGCCTCATACTACCAGTAGTGACGCTGACCTTAGCCAAATGCAAAATGAGTGAAAAAACAGACAGAAAAGATGAGGAGGTAAAAATGTCAGTGGCCTCCAACTGTTAACTCATTCCTGTTTTAGGGTTTTTTTCATTGTTGCCCCTCTAGTGCACCTGATTAACAACCATCTCTGCTACTTAACTGACCAGATCAATAACACAGAAGTTTCACTGACTTGATGCTATACTCTGATTAAAAAGTGTTCCTTTAATTAAAATCAATTCATTTTTAATTAAATAAAATATATATAAAATCATTCACCAAACCACCAGTTTTAACATTTTATTGCTACATTAAACACAGGGGATATAATTTGGCATTTTGAAAACTGATCAAATAAAAGACTTGTATATGTATATAATTATGTATATATTTATATGTAGTTTTTGTTCTGTGTTTTAGTATCTGTTTGGTTTTCAGCATAATATGTCAATGATACCCTTCTGATTTTTATGGGCAGGGTTTATTTAATTAGTTTTTTAATGCCATTTGGGGAAGCCATACAAAAACATTGCTTTGGTTCTCCAGTGGTTTTTGATTACATCATTTTAATAATTGTGGCATACTGAAGAAAGTGCTCTAGTCAGTTTTTTTCTGCGTTTGGTATACAGTCTGTTATGAAAGGTAATTTTGGCTTTTAAGGCATTTATGGAGGATCAATAAAATGTAAACCTGCTGTGAACTCAATTGTTAAGTATTGACAAGGAAATATAATTATTTTTAATGATTTCCAACAGTATAGTCTTATTGGTCATTTGCACAATGTTGGGTTACAGTTTTAGGCATGACAGTCATTGAAGTTGCTGCTTCATGGCTTCAGGGTGCTGGGCTCAAATTCGGAGTCCCAGTACTGTTTGTACAGAGTATGCACACTCCACTGATGTCTGCATGGGTACTCCAGCTTTTCTTCTCAACCAAAGAGATGGGTTAGGTTATTTGTAGACTCTAAATTGGCCTGGTATTATTGAGTTATTGTGTGGATGTGTGAGAGTGTGCTACAAGGGACTGGCATACAATGCAGGATTGGTTCCTGCCTAGTGATCAGTGTTGCCAGGATAAACACCAGTTCCTCACAAACCCAAATAAAGCAAGCAATGTTAGAAAATGAGTATATGCTCATTGTTTTTATCTTACACCTCAGAAACGCTCTGCCATAGGACACACTGCCAACAATCTGTATCATCTGTACTCACCTAAAGTAATCATCCCACTCATTGGCTTGTTTCCCAATACTGGATGCTAAATCTGATTAATGAGCAAAAGGTAAGAGTCCAAGTAACTGTTATAATGAGGTGATATCAGCAACCAATAGGAACCACAGAGTAGGAGTCCACTGATTTAGTTTGTCCATTTGATGAAGGTGTTTCTAAGTTCTATGCACAGGTGTTATTCCCATAGTATCCCATGAGAAAGATACTGCAGTCAAGCTTAAGGTGTGCTAAAAGAATTACATCTCATAAATGACCTAGGAGGTCCTAGGATCCCATCTGAATTTGTAGTAATATAGTGAAAGTCTCACATGCCTTGTTTAGTTTGTTGTCAAATTATTCCTCATCAGATGATAATTTAAAGCAGGGATTCTCGCACAACCTCCAGGAACTGAAAAGATTGAAGTACCACCATGTTTTTTTTGGGTCTTAAATTGTTAAGTACTGAACTCTTATTAGTTTACAGTTTTTCTCAAATGCTAAAACACAAAAGCCAATCCTCTAAACCAAATGACCAGTTGTCTAAACACATTTACTAAATCTAGCCATCATTTTCCAATATCATAAACACATTTCACATGAAGACACAATTCACAAAACACAATCCTCCGTTCTCATAAATCTAAACACATTTTTCCTTGCTAAAACACAAGTTGCAAAAGAACTCTGCTCATATTCTCAAATGAAAGCTCATGTGATGCAAAATGCTTGCCACAGTCAACAATATTTGAACACAATGAACACACCTGGCGTCATTCATTACACACAACGATTCAAAATTGAAGACACTTGTTGCTAATGCTGTGACCACATGTATAAAAGCAAGTTCAGAGTGCACAGTTTGCTGAAGATTCCAAACAAACACAATGGATGAAGGCAGAGTCAGGGGAAGAGGAATTCGAGTCAGAGGAGGGAGAAGAGCTGGCCATGGAAGAAGAGGAGCAGGCCAATGAGGAAGAGGAGTTCAAATCAGAGGAGGAAGAGGAGCAGGCCAACGAGGAAGAGGAGTTCAAATCAGAGGAGGAAGAGGAGCAGGCCAACGAAGAAGAGGAGGAGGCCAACAAGGGAGAGGAGAAGGTCCAGGAGGGAGAGCAAGACAACCTCGCACCATCATTACGGACGAGATGCGAGCAACAGTCATTGACCATGTCATTGTCCATGGCATGACAATGGCTGAAGCAGGACTAAGAGTCCATCCAAACCTGAGTAGGTTCACCGTGGCCACCATTATCAGGGCATTCAGACAACACAACAGGTATTGTACTCTATTGCTTTCTTTGTCACAATACAGTTTTACAAGCCTGTGAAAGTAGTCTATTGGTTTCAAATCAGTTGTTATTGTAAAACATGTCAATTGACAACACATGTTTCTTTCTTTAGAGTTGAAAGAATGCCACATAGAGGTGGGAGGGTTGCCATATTTACAGCGGCACAAGAAACCCTCATTGTGGATATGGTTCGTGAGAAGAACCTCATCAGACTCCGGGAGATCAGAGACAAAGTCATTGCCGATAATGTCAACTTTGAGAACATTGATGATGTCAGCTTGGCCACAATAGACCGAGTTCTCCGGCGCCAAAAGATGCTGATGAAACAAGTCTATAGGGTTCCCTTTGAGCGCAACTCTGAGCGACACAAAGACCTACGTTACGAGTATGTGCAAGTACGTATACATCCATGTTCACAGTACATTTAGTGGACATACTGTGTTGCTCAGTGGCCTACATTACTTCTAAACAATACTGTGCTACCTGATTGACTGTTGTTCTGAACACTTGTGCACTTTCACATTTTCACAGAGGATATTACAGTTGGACGCGATAGCCAGACCTCATGAGTACCTCTTCCTGGATGAGGCTGGCTTCAACCTGCAGAAACGAAGGCAAAGAGGCCGTAACATCATTGGCCAAAGAGCCATCACTGAGGTTCCTGGCCAACGGGGGGGTAATATCACTCTTTGTGCGGCCATGGGTTTGGAGGGGCTTGTCCACTGGCATGCTGTCCTTGGGTCTTACAACACCCAACGTCTCCTCACCTTCCTAGAGGGGCTAAAAGACATCCTCCTGGACCGCCAACAACACCATCCTGGGCCCGCACATCACATTTATGTGATCATTTGGGACAATGTCCGCTTCCACAGAACAAACCAAATCAGAGAGTGGTTCACCACCAACAGTAACCTCTTTTTACAGTTTTTTCCAATTGCTAAAGCACAATTTTGACAACAAGGCTCATTTTTGCAAATCATTTAGCACAATTCACAAAACACCTCACCCAAAGAGCAAAACACCTCACATATCCTGCAAAATGAAGCTCTGCAGTCAAAACTATATAAACACTTATCAAAACCAAACTTTTGCCCCAAATTGTAAACATTTTTGTCCCATGCCTAAATTTTTCCTCCAACCAACCAAACACCACTCTGTAAAATCCAAAACACTTTTATCTCTTTAGGGACTGTCAGAACTGCAAATACTGAGAATTGGACACAGAGACATATGTGCAGAAATAAATTAGGTTCAAAGAAATAATTTATTTAGCTACAATTTGCAACAGAAAAACCCAAACATGCACAAGTGAAAAAACAAATGAACAACAAAACAAGATTTATGCAGGGTCATGTCGTCTCAGTGGATCTGGCCACAGCACCTCATCCACTTCACATGCAATGTTTTCCCTTGCTAGACAGCGAGGAAAGAAGCGTCGGGAGTGTCTTATCCATCCCTGGATAGCTCCTACGTCAATTTCCTCACATGCCTCCTCCATTGCTTGTAGAAGCCCCTCACGCACATGGGGTTGACGATCATAGACCTTCCACCGCCATGCTGAAAGGAACTCTTCTATGGGGTTCAGAAATGGAGAATAAGGGGGAAGGTAAGCCACTATAAAATGTGGGTTGTTGGCAAACCAATTTTGCACCATGGCTGCACGATGAAAAGCCACATTGTCCCACACTACAACATATCTGTGCTCCTGCCCTTCATCGTCCGTATGGTTTGCCTGTTGTAAGATGTCTCGCATTCTGTCCAGAAATGTCAGGATCAACTCTGTGTTATATGGACCAAGAATGGCATGGTGGTATAGAACTCCATGTCCTGTGATGGCAGCACACATTGTGATGTTTCCCCCACGTACGCCAGGAACATTCACAATAGCTCTGTGACCTATTCTGTTTCTTCCCCTTCTTCTGGTTCTGGTAAGGTTGAAGCCAGCCTCATCAATAAAAATGAACTCATGTGGGATCACATTTGAATCCATTTCCAGCACTGTCTGAGAACAAAAAAAGATTACATAAGCAGTGGTTTAGGTTTATGTTTAGTACTGGAAAAACGCAGCATTATATGTAACATCCTGTAGTCTAATAGTTACCTGCACATAATTGTGCCTCAGTTCTTTGACTCTTTCGGAGTTCCTCTCAAAAGGAACCCGGTATATCTGTTTCATTCGTACTTGGTGTCGCTGGAGAACACGAGCAAGGGTAGACAAGGCAACTTGCCTAATGTTGCCAAAAACTGTGTCGTCCCTCATGATGTGGCTTTGAATTTCCCTAAGTCTTATGACATTATTTGCCAAAACCATGTTTATGATTTCTACCTCCTGTGCCTCTGTGAACATCCGACCTCTTCCACCACGTCCTACTTGTCTCTCAGTCCTTGGAGAAGACAACAATGTATATATTGGTATGTAGCCTTTCTTGTTTCTAATGAGGATTATGCAGTAGTATTGTACAAGTAAAGAATACTTTGAATTGCTGTAGATATACAGTACAGAGTGGGTGTTACAGAACATACCTGTTCTCAAGCCGAAATGTCCGGATGACAGAGGCAACAGTAAATCGACTCAGGTTGGGTTGGACCCTCAGTCCAGCCTCTCTCATTGTCAATCCATGATTTATAACATGGTCGACTAATGTTGCCCGAATTTCATTTGAAAGTGCTTGTCTTCTTTGTCTTTGTCCTCTTTCACCTCTCTGTGCACCCCTACCTCTTCCTCTACCTCTTCCTCTACCTCTACCTCTACCATCTCTTCCTCTCCCTCCAGCTTCCATTGTTCTTTAGTGTTGGTAAATCTGTGGAGTTTTATAGTTCTCACATTCTGATTGCTGAGTTAACTAATAAGCAGTCAGGTGCTTGACCGGGTGACACTTGTTTTAGCCTAATTGGTACATGGGTGTGGCTTTTTGAATGGGTGTGTTTAGAAATGGCTAAAAGTTTATTGCTGTCAGATTCCTGTGTTTTCTGTAGGAAAGTGTGCACACTCTAATGCAAAAGAAGTCAAGTTAATTGCTTTTTGTGTTCAAAGGTGTGATTTGTGTTTTGAATATAACAAATGTGAGGAGAGATTTTGCTCTCTGAGTGTCAGTTTTTGCAGTTGAGCTTTACATTAGATTTTAGTGTGTTAGCAATTGGAAAAAACTGTAAATGTCTGTCTGCCACCCTACTCCCCTTTCCTGAACCCTATAGAGGAGTTCTTCTCATCGTGGAGATGGAAGGTTTATGACAGACAACCATACACTAGAGAGAACCTCCTAAGGGCAATGGAGCTGGCCTGTGTTGACATCCCAGTGGAGGCCTTCCAAGGATGGATTCGCCATTCCAGGGCGTTTTTCCCGCGGTGCCTGGCAAGAGACAATATAGCCTGCGATTTGGATGAGGTGATGTGGCCCGATGCAGCTCAGCGACATGATGCCGCACAGTGATTGTGGTGTGTGTGTGGTGTGAATAAAGTAAATAAAAAAACTTCACACCCTGATCATGTTTTCAAGAGTACTGTTGTGTGCAATAGATTCTGTTTTTGCATTGATCTGTGTTACAGTAGTGTACATGCAGAATTTTCTATAGATTTATACTCTTCATATGAAACTCACAAATCTAAATGCCTAATCCTCTGCAGAGATCTAAGAAGATCCGTTACTGTAAAGTTTCTAAAAATATGCATTGGCAGTTATGAAACAAAGAACCTTCTCACAAATTGAGCATTGTGTTTTCAATTGTTTTGCTGTAGTGTGTAATGATGTGTATAGTATTTACATTTTTGAAAGCTTCGAGCTGCTCTTTTGGTGTGAAAGTTTGAGTTTTGAAATGAGAAGGTGTGGTTGTGTTTATGTAGCTTTAGAAAAGGGTGTTGTGTTTAGACATTGGGGAACATGGAGGAAACGTTTGTGAAATGTGTTTTAGCATTTGAGAAAAACTGTAAAACTAAAGGCAATACTTCTTTATCCCCATGATTTTACAGAAAGTATTTGAATTGAATTGAATTAAATTTTAATTAAATTTATTTTTTCTTATGTACATCTATTTTTAATGAATTATGTTTTGAACAATATTATGAAATAAAAAACTAGAAAGACTTTAACTTTAATTTACAAAAAAATATACTGTTTAGAGCTTGAAGACATGTGTGGCTGAGAGGTAGGATATCTTCCAAGGGGGATTCTATTGGCTTTGGGAGATTCACGGCATAGGGTTTGTGAACAGTTCCATGATCAAGGTAGACTACCTTATTTATTTTACCTTGTATATATACTAAATAAATTCACTTGACAGTTTCTGTCCATTAAATGAAAAATAAATGCTGCTTAAAACCAATGCTAAAAAAATAAAATATTATGTCACTACCACTTGAATCATCCATCCATTATCCAACCCGTAATATCCGAAAGACAAGGTCATGGGGGTCTGCTGGAGCCAATCCCAGCCAACACAGGGCGCAAGGCAGGAAACAAACCCCGGGCAGGATGCCAGCCCACCGCAGGGCACACACACACACACCAAGCACAAACTAGGGATAATTTAGAATCACCAATGCACCTAACCTGCATGTCTTTGGACTATGGGAGGAAACCGGAGTACCCAGATGAAACCCACGCAGACACGGGGAGAACACGCAAACTCCACGCAGGGAGGACCCGGTAAGCAAACCCGGGTCTCCTAACTACGAGGCAGCAGCGCTACCCACTGCGCCACCGTGCCGCCCCACTTGAATCAGCAGATATCATAGTAATTCAGGATATTTTTATGTGTACAAACTCTTCAAACCTGCCTTCACAACAACCCATTTTTCAAATCAAATTTGTCAGAAAATCACTGTGACATTTGCTGCTTAGAGGCTGTATAAGTGAAACAAGTGGACATTAGCTGGCTAATAACATGTACAGAAGAGTAATATTTAATGAATAAGTCAACTAACTAAAATGTTAAATGTCACAAAATGGTCATGATTTCATATTCCAAATCTTCCGTCTTTTTTAGATTTGTTACCACTTTAAATTTAACATTTTAAATAAAATTTATCACTGAATCAAACCTTTCAATCTAATATTATCACTATTTCAGAATTCTCATAAATCTGTCTTTGTTCTGTTTTTTTTCTACCGACCCCACATAAATGATTGCTTATACCTGTGGACTAATTCAGATTTGGACAGCAATAGTTATTTATAACTGAAGACTGCATCACATTCGTTTCTTATCATCCAAATATGAGTTGTTTATGTTTAAAATATTTTAGTTGTTATAATAATGAACATTAGCTTGATTTCAAAACACAGTGAACAATAGAATATAGTGTTTGCTTATTCTGTTTCACTAATTGAGTATTCTGTTTTTGCAGCCCAATTAACCATATGCCCCCAAGATTATGCTCTCCCATCAACACATTACATGCAATATTATTAGAAATCTGCCTTCAGAGCTTTGCAGGCCAATGTGTATATTTTAAAAACACTAACTAAAATACTGAGCAACTCGTTTTGCTACCATTATAAATAGATAAGTGCGAGGGTTTCACCTAGTCAAACGGTGCCTGCTTTGCACCGAATCCATCCACAATAGGCTCCTGCTCCCAACAATTCTGAAAGAAAAAAGTTGGTTATAAAATGGATGGGTGGCTGGACGCACAACTGCAGCCATGTTCATTATAATCAGAGGATGAATTCATTTATCAGGGTTATGTATTAAAAAGTCATTTAAAAATTACCAGCACCTCTACTCCTTAATTCAAATTTGACACTACAAGTTAAAATGACAAGAACTTGCAGCTGATTGGCCAAATCACAAACAGTGCCTGAAGTGATCCAACACTCACCGGCACCTCATCCAACTCCATCATAGTGTATCTGCACCTTTTCTTAGCGTGCCAGTGAGTACCGGGACATCTTCAGGAATTCTTATAGGGGAAACAACTATTTGATCAAATTTCACTATGCTATTATATGTAGAGTACTACCAGTAATTTGATTCCACTTCAAATACTGATCAAAACACGGAAAGGGATTTTTTTAACTTCTGAAAGAATTGTATAAACTGACAAAAGTGTTAATAATTAATGCTTTTTTGCCTTAAGGTTGCCTCATGAGGTGTAACTGGAACTATGGCGGATTTTCTTCTGTTTTAAGAAAGTTCTTTCTCTCTGTCTCTTTCTCTTTCTTTCTGCCTTGGCTTACATGTTCTGCTTCCAACTTGGTGTGTGTGTGTGTGTGTATTCCTTGCATATTGCCTCGTAACTCCTTCCGTACCATACCACAGCTTGAGGACCACTGATCTATATGATGAAACCAAAGGCAAATATTGCTTGGTGTTCAGTGGCTCATGGCAGTTTCTTTTTTAAAATCATGCCACACTGTATAAGAGCTCTGGTTAGGTGTTGAATTTGGTGGGTAGCCTGTTATGAATGGCGGTTTTGGCTTTTCTTGCTTTTATTGGGTGATCAATGAAAATTAAACAACAACACAAAATGATCCAGGTCGTTTCCAGAAACCATAAGCAAGTGAGACATGTATTATTTTTCTTGGCCATAAAAATGTGCATATGTGGAGTGAAAGTTCAGCAGCAGAGATCTCACCAATAATTCACGTATAAGTCTTCTTTATACAGATACCAATGATCGTATGGTCAGATATCTCTTCTAGTAACTGGTACCCACCAAAGAGAGTTATGAGCTAAAGCAAGAGGAAAATGGTTGTTATAATGTGGGTGGTGGAAAGCATCAGATGTTTTGTATTTGGTTGTAAGCAGGTTTTGGCCATCAGTTAAAAAGCAGTATATTCTCATTTATTCCTATTAATAGTAAAGCTTCATAGTAGAGGTCACAGATTATGATATAGATATGCTGTTAAAGATCAGGATGAGTGAGCACATTTGTGTTGTATGAGGTCTTTATTATAGATCTGACAAAGCACTTGGGATATTTAGAAAATGAGGATACAAAAAAGAATATTATATCATAAAATGCCAAAGGTGGCAATAGGCAACCCTTTCTAACATAAATTGTACCTTTGGTTGAATGATCTCTCAAAATGAGACAACTTCATTACCCATCATTCAAGCATTTGAATTTTAACACCTTAGTTTAACCTTATAGTCTGTAAACTAGAGCAACACTGCATGCAGTCACATCATTATGTGAATTTCCCCTTGCGATTAATAAAGTATCTATCTATCTATCTATCTATCTATCTATCTATCTATCTATCTATCTATCTATCTATCTATCTATCTATCTATC
>JANRMT010037923.1:10465-20893 GCA_026402145.1 Polypterus bichir lapradei | reverse complement strand
GTCATTTAGCTATCATCTGTTTGTTTATTTATTTCCATCACGACACGTGACAATAAACTTAATAGACAGATGTCAACGTTTTTTCCTTTTCTCATTTTTTACCGATCTTCTCAGGAATTTCCTTTGCCTGTCTCACAATGTGCTTGTTGAATGTTCGTGTTGGTGATTTGACTCTGACAGTCACGGTCGGAATAACGCGTAGTTTAACGGCACATCCCAAAGATGCGCAGTTAGGTTAATTACTGACATCTAGTGGACACGAGGTGCAAGTGCCTTCGTTGTTTCTGCTAGTCCTGCTATAACTCAATGGAGCGGAGGCAGAAGCGCTGCCGGCTTTTAACAAGGCGTCACAGTCATTTGAGTTCCGGAGCGTAGTAAAGTGTATTAAAATTTGGAATAATTTAAATTATTTATTAACTTCTTCAATGAAACAGATACCACACTTTTATTAATTATTTTATCCTAATAATGAATCATATCTAAATAAATAAATACATATTAATTGTAAAATAAAGTACAAATGCATATATTAGTACAGTAAAATCCAAAAACTAAGCCCAAATATACTTGTGGTGGCTCAAAGGACAATCATAGACAGCAGAGTCCAACACAAGATGTTCTGCTGATGATTTATGAAAAAAAAAAAATAAATATATATATATATCCATCCATCCATTATCCAACCTGCTATATCCTAACTACAGGGTCACGGGGTTCTGCTGGAGCCAATCCCAGTCAACACAGGGTGCAAGGCAAAAAACAAACCCCAGGCAGGGTGACAGCCCACCACAGGGACAAATTAGAATCAACCAATGCACCAAACCTGCATGTCTTTGGACTGTGGGAGGAAACCGGAGTACCTGGAAGAAACCCACGCAGACACGGGGAGAACATGCAAACTCCATGCAGGGAGGACCCGGGAAGCAAACCCAGGTCTTCTAACTCCGAGGCAGCAGTGCTACCCATTGCGTTACCGTGCCGCCCATATAAATGGTGCGACTCAAACCACCTACAACTGAACACCAGCAAGACCAAGGAACTGGTAGTGGGTTTTAGGAGGTGCAGGCCCCTCATGGACCCCGTGATCTTCAGAGGTGACTGTGCAGAAGGTGCAGACCTGTAAATACCTGGGAATGCAGCTGGATGATAAATTGGACTGAACTGCCAATACTGATGCCCTGTGTAAGAAAGGACAGAGCTGACTATACTTCCTTAGAAGGTTGGCGTCCTTCAACATCTGCAATAAGATGCTGCAGATGTTCTACCAGGCGGTTGTGGCGAGCGCCCTCTTCTACACGGTGATGTGCTGGGGAGGCAGCATAAAGAAGAAGGACACCTCACACCTGGACAAACTGGTGAGGAAGGCAGGCTCTATTATAGGCACGGAGCTGGACAGTTTGACATCCATGGCAGAGCGACGGGCGCTGAGCAGGCTCCTGTCAATCATGGAGAATCCACTGCATCCACTGAACAGGATCATCTCCAGACAGAGGAGCAGCTTCAGCGACAGACTGCTGTCACCGTCCTGCTCCACTGACAGACTGAGGAGACCCCACACTATGTGACTCTTCAATTCCACCCGGGGGGGTAAACGTTAACATTATACAAAGTTATTGTGTGTTATACCTGCATTTTTATCACTCTTTAATTTAATATTGTTATTATCAGTATGCTGCTGCTGGAGTATGAGAATTTCCCCTTGGAATTAATAAAGTATCTATCTATCTATCTATCTATCTATCTATCTATCTATCTATCTATCTATCTATCTATCTATATCCAAATGCAGGGGTGCAAAGCTGGTGAAGATTAGCCATCTTGATTTGCAGCCAAAGGGGCTTCTACAGAGTACTGAATTAAGGGTCTGCATACTGCTTTAAGGAGAGGTCTCAGTTGTTGATTTTTAATAAATCTCAATTCCCTTCTAAAGACGTATTTTCATTTTTTCATTATGTATTATTTTGTGTAGATTAATGGGCAAACATAGCAAATTTATCCAATGATAATTACATCTACATAACAAAAAAAGTGTGCAGAAAGTGAAGGGGACTGAAAATGTCTTTTAAAAATGTTACCTTTAAGAAATGTGAATAACAGTTAATCACAGGCCTGCCTTCAAAAACGTATCAGTTGATGCCATTTTTTCATCACTTGAGCTTCTGAACCACCACAAGATTATCTGGGCTCCATTTTAACTCAATGACATTGAAAAGTGCTGTTAAAGAAGCTGCAAGTCTTTGGGAGGACACCAGAGCACCGGGAGGAAAATCACGCAGACACAAGGAGAACATGCAGCCTCCACACACAAACCCTGCTCTCCGTTCTTTGAGGCAGCAGTGCTACCACTGAGCCACCGTGCTCCCCAGAATGAACATGCAAACATAATACAGATGGCATGAACTGTTACATTTTCATAAAGATTTGCACATTTGTGTTATACGTGTAAAATAGGCAAT
The DNA here is from genome assembly GCA_026402145.1 of Polypterus bichir lapradei. Lineage (NCBI taxonomy): Eukaryota > Metazoa > Chordata > Cladistia > Polypteriformes > Polypteridae > Polypterus > Polypterus bichir. The sequence continues at coordinate 18,437 of JANRMT010037923.1, read as the reverse complement.
TATGAAAGTACTTAAACTGATTCCCTTAAAACACTAACAATTATAAAAAAAAAAAAAAATAATATTCTTACATTTGTGTTTTCTATTAATTCTGCCCTTCTGTTTTATCAACAACGATTTTTTCACATTTGCTCTACATTTAGTTATGTCTCAATTTTGTATTTAGAAAAAATAATGTTGACATTTTAACGCTTATTCCTATTTTGCCTCTGCAGGAGCAAGGAAAGGAACAATCAATCCCTGGACAGGGTGAGAGCCCATCACGGTGTGAACACACACACACACACACACACCAGGGGCCAGTTTAACATTGTCAGTTCACCAAAGCTGTGTGTCTTTGGATTGTGGGAGAAAAAAGCAATATAAAATGAAGTATAAAAATGATATTTTATTACACTGAATGTTTTCACAAATGCAATTAAAATACCGTTAAACCCACTAAAGTTACAAAATAATTAAGACTTTTTTTATTTACATTTCCTCTGGCACATTTTTTTCAGAAAGAAAACCAAGTTTCATCTTCAAATTAGACATAGCTAATAAGTATTTTACATGCTTTTAGACTATTTAACATTCTCATTTATGGACATTGGTTGTACTGTCCGCTTCATTTTAATTAGAAGAAAAAAAAAACACGAAGAGAAACTGTGAGAAAATGCTCTGACAGTTATGGTTTACGCTCTTGTGTCTCCACCATTATGCTAACAACGGGCTTTACGATTCGTAAGTAGTAATGAGTGGTATATTATAAAATGATAAACTCCACTAAAAAGTCTTCAGTAAGCCCCCGTCTACATTACTCTGCTAGCAGCAGTTACCTAGATGACGTCACGTGCTTCTTTGAAAACTCTCCCGTTAAACGCTCCTTATCTGGCACCATTTGTAGATAAATCGCTGTGCCCTCAGATTTGCATCTTTTTGATGTTTTTTCCACATCTTTCTATTGGTCAGCATGAGTTTTTTTTAAAGGTTTAAATAAGCTGCTTGTGTTGCCACTGTACTCATCCTTCTTCTCGCAAATTTTGCATCGGACGGGCGTATTCTTTTCTATCTGTGAAAAGTAGCAAAACACAACGCTGTGCCTTCGGTCTGCCATTGCAATACAGTCTGTAAGGGGCGTGGCTTTATGGCGGTCTTGCATTACTGTACGTCTGCTCATTTCAGTACATGTGAGCGGAGAGTGTGTCAGTACATTCTACGTGTGTCTTTTCAGGATCGTTACAACCATATCATACACGGAAAAATAGTACTCGATATTTTTAAGTTTTTGAGTATGGAAGCATGGTATCGATCTGTCCATCCCTACAGATTCCTGTTGCAGCTCCTCAGTCAGGCTGTGTTACTTCAGTTGTGATTTTACGTCCTTCAGATAATCTCTTATTTTACATGAATTGTTCAGATTGTGGCTGAATAACTTGAGATAATATGGAATCTGGGAAATGTCAGAGTCCAAACAAACACTAAGACCTTTATGATCACTGATTATTTGTTTTTCTGTTTCTGAGTGACATATGTTGATTACTAATGTCTAAGGCGGATTCATTTTCAGTAATGCACTGTAAAAAATAAATCTTGCATGTGTGAAAAATAATAATAAAAAATAGCTAACTATACGCAAAATAACCATTACCTTAATTAATAAAAATGGGTTTTACCCTTTTTCTTGATTATTTAATTCTAATTCAATAAAAAAATTAAGAATAATGTTAACTTATTATTTTTCTTAAAATGTAAACATTTTTTATAACTAATTCTAAGTAAAAAAACTATACTGTGAATTGAACACATTTAAGTTAAGTTAAATTTAATGACGCTGCACTTCCTCTCACATCGATTTCTTGGTCTTTGCAACAACACATTCAGCTGTAACGCCTATCCATAATAAGAGCTATTTTACTACGAATGTGTAAGTATAAAGCATATTAATTCCGTAATGAATAACTGGTATTTCATTTCATATACAGTACAGGCCAAAAGTTTGGACACACCTCCTCATTCAATGTGTTTTCTTTATTTTCATGACTGAAGGCATCAAAACTATGAATGAACACATGTGGAGTTATGTACTTAATAAAAAAAGGTGAAATAACTGAAAACATGTTTTCTATTCTAGTTTCTTCAAAACAGCCACCCTTTGCTCTCATTACTGCTTTGCACACTCTTGGCATTCTCTCGATGAGCTTCAACAGGTAGTCACCTGAAATGGTTTTCACTTCACAGGTGTGCCTTATCAGGGTTATTTAGTGGAATTTCTTGCTTTATCAATGGGGTTGGGACCAGCAGTTGTGTTGTGCAGAAGTCAGGTTAGTTGGACGATCATTTATTTTTCAACAGGACAATGACCCCAAACACACCTCCAGGCTGTGTAAGGGCTATTTGACCAAGAAGGAGAGTGATGGAGTGCTGTAAATGGTCATGAAAATAAAGAAAACACATTGAATGAGGAGGTGTGGCCAAACTTTTGGCCTGTACTGTAGTTACAGACGTAAGCATTTGTTGTTTTTACGAAACCTTTCCCTTCATGTGGGAAACATGGCGGGCAAGGTAGCGTCTTTCTAACAACTTACCTCGTTGGTTTGCTTTAAAAAGCAAGTATATTTCTCGGATAGTTACATATGTTCATATGTTTTTTATCGTTTAAAACTTTTATTTTACACAGAGAAAATGACACTTTGAGATAAGTTTGAGAACGATATGGCGTTTGTCCTAAACTACGACCTGTAAACAACATATAAAGACGTTGGCCTAACCGTCACGGTATTATTTGACCTCTTATTTAATTAGTGTTCTACAGAGGCCATGTATTTTCTGGTTAATTTTTAACACTGTGATTTATTTAGCGATGTTTGATTTCCTATGTCATATTTTATTTCAGGATTTTCACTATCGCATACTGAAAAGTAGTGAAAAGGCGGCCATTCATTTAAGAGGATATGTTGGCGAAATGCAGGAAGTGTTTGAAGAGCGGCACCTGCCGCACAATTTCACTCTTTCACTCTCTGTTTCCTTCCCGTTTACCACTCATTCCTGGGACATTATTTGATTGAGATACAGTTTTTGAAAAAAGTTTAAAAAAAAGAAAAGAAAATTTTCATTGACATTTGAATGTCAGTAATTCAGTAAAAATTATCCTCAGACATTTGATTTAATTTTCCTTTGAAAATATAACTCCGTTGTTGTGACTATCTGTGTATGTCGAAATAAATAAAGATACATGGATTTTTATCATGTATTTGTTATAAAGTCATTACTGTCCAGCGTTACATACTCACTTTATTTGAATACTGTAATTCAAATGAAAATCGGAGTAAAATAAAACCATTTTTGCCACTACTTATATTTAATCAAACTCATTTATTTTAGGTAAATTTGAGTTAATTAATAAAGTTTACTCAATAGTGCAGTATATTAAATCTACTCAAAAATATTGCTTGTAATTTGTTGCCTTATTTTTTTTTAAGTAATTTTAACGTGTTATTTTTTACAGTTTATACAGTTGTGATGACCATGTTGGCTTTGTAATGTTTAACGTGAAGCATATTAGGCTCTCTGATATGATCGATAAGGGGTACAATCTGGATTGTTACAATGCGTGCTGCCTCATGCCACATACAGTGGGATGCAAACGTTTGGGCAACCTTGTTAATAGTCATTATTTTCCTGTATAAATCGTTGGTTGTTACGATAAAAAATGTCAGTTAAATATATCATATAGGAGACACACACAGTGATATTTGAGAAGTGAAATTAAGTTTATTGGATTTACAGAAAGTGTGCAATAATTGTTCACACAAAATCAGGCAGGTGCATAAATGTGGGCACCACAAAAAAGAAATGAAATCAATATTTAGTAGATCCGCCTTTTGCAGGAATTACAGCCTCTAAACGCTTCCTGTAGGTTCCAATGAGAGTCTGGATTGTGGTTGAAGGTATTTTGGACCATTCCTCTTTACAAAACATCTCTAGTTCATTCAGGTTTGATGGCTTCCGAGCATGGACAGCTCTCTTTAACTCACACCACAGATTTTCAATTATATTCAGGTCTGGGGACTGAGATGGCCATTCCAGAACGTTGTACTTGTTCCTCTGCATGAATGCCTTAGTGGATTTTGAGCAGTGTTTCGGGTCGTTGTCTTGATGAAAGATCCAGCCCCGGCACAGCTTCAGCTTTGTCACTGATTCCTGGACATTGGTCTCCAGAATCTGCTGATACTGAGTGGAATCCATGCGTCCCTCAACTTTGACAAGATTCCCAGTCCCTGCACTGGCCACACAGCCCCACAGCATGATGGGACCACCACCATATTTTACTGTAGGTAGCAGGTGTTTTTCTTGGAATGCTGTGTTCTTTTTCCTCCATGCATAACGCCCCTTGTTATGCCCAAATAACTCAATTTTGGTTTCATCAGTCCACAGCACCTTATTCCAAAATGAAGCTGGCTTGTCCAAATGTGCTTGAGCATACCTCAAGCGGCTCTGTTTGTGCTGTGGGCGGAGAAAAGGCTTCCTCTGCATCACTCTCGCATACAGCATCTCCTTGTGTAAAGTGCGCCGAATGGTTGAACGATGCACAGTGACTCCATCTGCTGCAAGATGATGTTGTAGGTCTTTGGTGCTGGTCTGTGGGTTGACTCTGACTGTTCTCACCATTCGTCGCTTCTGTCTATCCGAAATCTTTCTTGGTCTGCCACTTCGAGCCTTAACTTGAACTGAGCCTGTGGTCTTCCATTTCCTCAATATGTTCCTAACTGTGGAAACAGACAGCTTCAATCTCTGGGACAGCTTTCTGTATCCTTCCCCTAAACCATGATGGTGAACAATCTTTGTCTTCAGGTCATTTGAGAGTTGTTTTGTGACCCCCATGTTGCTACTCTTCAGAGAAAATTAAACTTACAATTGACCCCCTTAAATACTCTCATTTCTCATTCTAGGATTCACCTGTGTATGTAGGTCAGGGGTCACTGAGCTTACCAAGCCAATAATTAGTTCTAAAAGTTTTGGAACCAATAAAATGACAACGGTGCCCAAATTTATGCACCTGCCTGATTTTGTGTGAACAATTATTGCACACTTTCTGTAAATCCAATAAACTTCATTTCACTTCTCAAATATCACTGTGTGTGTCTCCTATATGATATATTTAACTGACATTTTTTATCGTAACAACCAACGATTTATACAGGAAAATAATGACTATTAACAAGGTTGCCCAAACTTTTGCATCCCACTGTATGCTCATCAATTTGTTGCAGATTCTAGGTGGACAAGACTCCAGTCTAAGGAACCAGGTGCCCCATGTGAATCCCTCACAGTGTCTCTTACTGTTAACTGTGGGTTATATATTTATTGTAAACCTGGAGCACCTTGTGAAATTTAGCAGCAACACATCACTCTATTCAAATATAATATCATTTTTTTTCCATTCAAGGTTCACCATCCACACTGTAACCATCATATTCTGAATCTGTATCCAAAAATCTTGCAAAAACACACACATAGCATTGAAAGGTTTAAATATCCAGAAAAGACAGAAAGCGTGCCGTATGCTGCAGTGTCATTTTTCTGTACAACCAATCCTTGCAAGAAAACACAAACATCCCCAACTAATTCGGCCCACAAACAAGTCAGTACATACACAAAATAATAGGGATATTTATGATACAGAACTTGATACCTATTAGGGTTAGTTATTTAAAAGAGAAAGGCATAAACTTACCTAAAAACCAAGCTTGTTTTTTAGTTACGGACTGGTAAATGCATATGTAATATTGCTGTGGACCAAACAAGTTAAAAGAAAAAAACGAAAACTTAAACATGATTGTTACGTCCGCTCAGCCTTACAGCAGTGTCGTTTCTGTTGGCATGCGTTTGTGAAATATGAGGTACTGTGTCCAGTAAAGAGTTGTTGCATACATACTGACCGTGGTGCTGTCTTCATTTTGGTAACATAACACTGGTAACCAGGATGGAGCTTTCATTCTCCCCTCTTTCCCGTGACATGCGGTGAGGTTCATGGCTGGTGAGGCACCAACTCCTTCAGAGTCAGATTTCAAAATATATGAACCCAAAAGTGTCACTTATACACTATTCAATTGGCAGCTTGCACATTGACTACTGGTTATGATTCATACCTCATTAGCATTCTTTACACACGCTTAGGTAAGGTAAATATTTGGACAAGAAAGAACGTTACATTTATAACCGCGCGAGAGAGAGAGAGCGGAGAGAGCGCATTTGCTCCTCACCCTCCATGTGTTCTAAGTTTGCTGTTGTAATTCCACACTTCATACTCATTCAATACAAATAAAAGGATAGAGTGGTGTAAAAAAATGGATTTCAGTTTTGACCTTAATTGAAATATTTACTTGTTTTCAAAAGCTTTTAATTCTGATGCTTTAATTAATTTCAATACAGACTGTTGAAAAAAAGAATAAGAAGAAAAACAAAAGAATATCTTGAGTCACAGTTTTGAAATATTAGATTGTTTTTTTCTTAGTCTGATTCCATTTTTTTTATAAAATTGAAAACCGTTTATGGTCTTACCTTTATTTGTAAAAGACGTCCATGCGCCTATCCTTCTCTACGAAAATCTCCGTCACTTTCTTGTAAATGTCCTCCTTATTTTCCTTTAGTTTTAAAAATCTTAATCTTTCATTTTGGCAGTTAGTCAGAAGCAAAAAATAAAAATTAACGGACCGCTGCAGTGCACTTGACTTTCTGATATCGCTTACTTATTGGCGCCGAGAGCTTCTGCGTAGAACAGCAGCAACGAGCACCTGTTGGGCTCACATGCGCCCCCTTCAGGGCGGCATGGTACTGCTTGCCTCAACTTGTTCAACTGTGGTTTTATGTCCGATCAGAAAGACTAAATATGTCACACACATTCATTAAAGATATTAGCCAGACTGTGGAAAGTCAGGGTGTGTAATAAACATGTCTGAAAACATTATATTGACGACATACAGGGAGACAGAGACAGGCATGTGACAGCCCAGCGTGTCCAAGGTTAGATGAGGTTCGTCGCTGCCGCACCTTGCGGTTCTCCCCTGAATTTGAAAAGGAAATGCGCCAAATCAGCGAGTTTTGACTATAAAAATGATCAAAGTTATTGGAATAATACAGATAACAAACTTATAGCACAGACCAGTGGACACATTTATTTTATGTTATCATTATTATTTTTTTTTAATTTTACCGTTGACCTCCACTGACCGCACGTCTCTGTCACCTTCTACATTCCTTGCAGTGCCAGACGAGCCTCTGGCGCTATGAACTCGCTGGATTGAATCTTTAGAGACATACTTAGCAGCTGTTGGCCTGGACGAGATGAGCAATGCTTGTAAAATAGCCATACTAAAGGATTATTAGGAACACCTGTTCAATTTCTCATTAATTATCTAATCAACCAATCACATGGCAGTTGCTTCAATGCATTTAGGGGTGTGGTCCTGGTCAAGACAATCTCCTGAACTCCAAACTGAATGTCAGAATGGGAAAGAAAGGTGATTTAAGCAATTTTGAGCGTGGCATGGTTGTTGGTGCCAGACGGGCCGGTCTGAGTATTTCACAATCTGCTCAGTTACTGGGATTTTCACGCACAACCATTTCTAGGGTTTACAAAGAATGGTGTGAAAAGGGAAAAACATCCAGTATGCGGCAGTCCTGTGGGCGAAAATGCCTTGTTGATGCTAGAGGTCAGAGGAGAATGGGCCGACTGATTCAAGCTGATAGAAGAGCAACTCTGACTGAAATAACCACTCGTTACAACCGAGGTATGCAGCAAAGCATTTGTGAAGCCACAACACGCACAACCTTGAGGCGGATGGGCTACAACAGCAGAAGACCCCACCGGGTACCACTCATCTCCACTACAAATAGGAAAAAGAGGCTACAATTTGCACGAGCTCACCAAAATTGGACAGTTGAAGACTGGAAAAATGTTGCCTGGTCTGATGAGTCTCGATTTCTGTTG
>JANRMT010037915.1:18005-28300 GCA_026402145.1 Polypterus bichir lapradei | reverse complement strand
GGCGCCCATCTCAGGGCCGAGAAAACACTGGAGAGAGTAAAACTCTGGTTCTATTGGCCCGGGATCAATGAGGAGGTCCGACGTTTCTGTCAGTCTTGTCCAGTCTGTCAGCTATGTCAGATACCCAGGAGGGACCACGCTCCTCTGGTCCCAATTCCTCTTATAGATGTCCCCTTTGAGAGGATCGGTGTCAATCTGGTAGGACCCCTACAACCTTCGGTACGAGGCCATAAATATATATTGGGTATGGTAGATTATGCAACCCGATATCCAGAAGCGGTTCCCCGGCGAGCTGCTAATACAACGAATATCACATGGGAATTAGTAGGGCTTTTTTCCCCCGCGTGGGCAATACCTAAAGAAGTCCTTATGGACCAAGGTACACCCTTTACATCAGATCCATTCAGGGGGGTTGCCATATTGCTTCGTATTAAGCATCTCAAAATGTCCATATATAATCCACAGACGGATGGATTGGTGGAAAGATTTAATCAAATCCTCAAACAGATGCTCCGCAAGGTAGTCTACACGAACGGTAGGAACAGGGATCAACTTTACCCCTAGTGCTTTTCACTTACTGGGAGGTGCCACAAGCCTCCACTGGGTTTTTCCCTTTTGAGCTGCTCAATGGGCGCCAACCCTGGGGCATTTTGGATGTGCTAAAAGAAGGTTGGGAAGGGGAGGCACTTCCCTCCACTAACATCTTATAGTATATCGTGCAATTATGCGATGGATTAGAAAAGATTCGGCCACTGCTTAAAGAACACATGTCCAGGGCTCAAGCTGCGCAGGCCCAGAATTATAACAGAAACTCCTCCCTGTGCGAATTTCAGCCGGGAGTCCGTATAATGGTGCTTGTGCCCACTTCCCACTCAAAATTGCTGGCCCATTGGCAAGGCCCATACGAGGTTAAAGAGAGAAAAGGGCTTGTCGACTATTTGTTGTGCCAGCCAAACCATCGACCAGGGGAGAGGGTATATCATGTTAACTTAATAAAGCCGTGGAAAGACAGGGAAGAACGTCCTCTTTCCGGCCCCACCCTCTCCCTTTTCTCAGAAAAAGCTAAACTTAACCTAGGCCACAATTTGACTTCCCCCCAGTGACGGGAGCTGGAAAGTGCAATCCTGTCTGGCCCAGAAGTGGTCAGTGAAATACCAGGCCAGACCTCGCTGATTCAGCATGACATCATGACAGACTCGGGGGTGGTGGTCAGAGAACGGCCCTATCGTCTCTCGGAGGCGAAACGTGCTGAGGTGGAGCTAGAGGTTCAATGGATGTTGGACATGGACATCATTGAGGAAAGTCATAGCCCCTGGTCCAGTCCTTTCATCCTCATGTCTAAACCAGATGGGTCGTGGAGAACCATCACCACACTTTTCCCAGCATCCCACTGTTTAATTTCCGGTCCAACCCTATAAGTTGTCTGTCTACCCGTCCTTTTGTGTCTGATGATTTTTTTGGAGCAAGAATTACTGACTTACATTTATTACAGTATACAGGGCTAAAACCCCAAACCTTTATGAGTGTCTTTGCTTTTTATTACAAGTGATATAAATACTCCAAGTGGTGCAGTGAGAGTAATATGGAAAAAGATGATTCGCTGTGGCAACCCCTAACGGGAGCAGCTGAAATAAGAAGAAGAAGGTGCAGTAAGAGTAACAATGCTAAAGCAGTTATGGTATTTGGAATAGTTTGGCTATTCTGTGGACCATTATATTGTTACAGGTTAATAACAATCAGATGCCTTAAAGTAATAAACAATATGCGGTTAATTTCAGTGTATATGATAAAGCCCTGTCAGGGATGTGGATCTAAAAAAGAAAGGGAAACTACACTGGAACAAAAGCACTGCTTTGATGCTGGGTACCGCCAGTTTATAAAACTGAGTGGAGAACTTGCGTACGCCAGGACTTGAGGTACCGTGAAAATGTACATGGCTTTACGGCAAGTTAAAGTTTTATACATCGCGATTTGAGCGTGGAAATGGGAGTATGCAACATTTTTGTGCATACGCACTGTTTATACATGAGGCCCCTGGGCACTCTGTATGCATTTGGTTCCAGGGCAGAAAAGTGTGGCTATGCTATGCATTAATGCAGCACCTAGGCCAGAATTGCTATGGTTCATATATAAGGGGCTAGAACTGTACATTTGGAATTTTTGTATGTGCATGTCCAGTTTTTGATGTGTAATATATACAGAACTTTGAAGAAGCCTCATTTTGAAATTTACAGAGTGTAGAAGGGTGTTTGATTTTTCATTAACATGCAACATCTTACACAGAAACCTGATAATGGATAATCTACATCTACATTAAATACAGTACAATGCAAACTTACCAATGCCTGATGTTGATCACTAGTAGTTGTTCATAATCATGAATGCTTGGGTGTGCAGATCAGGTCATGGGGCTTTAATCAGTGGGCAGGTTCGAATTGCAGATTTAGTTAACTTTAAGTTGCAAGCCACAGTTCAGTGCAGTGTAATTGATGTGGGTAGAAGTAGGATGTGATTCTTAAAAAACTGCACCTGTGCACAACTATACACATCTATTTATTGCATTAGTGCAAACATTTTAAAAAGGATAAAAAAAAATGCAATTGGCCAGTTGTGGTAACTTAAAGTCAGGGATAGGTATTGGTCTTAAAAAACCTGAGTGTATTCATCCACTTTTTCCATTATAGTCACAGCTTAAAATGCTTGGGCACAAGGCTGAAAGCAACCCTGTACAAGATATCCAACTAAATAAGATCAAGCACATTACTGAATACATCTTGAAAACTAAATGGTCATCCGCTTTTACAAGTTTGGAACAAACCCCAAAGCAAACAAGTAATTTTTAAAATGATCATACAAACAGAGTACATTTGGTAGAACCTGTATAAACTCACTGAATAGTTGTGTGCAAAAGCAGTATTTGAAATTCAAAGACTGAAGTTCTTCATAAAAAGGGTCCAGTAATTAATTATGGACATCATCAGGTTGGATTCGCAATGCTCTCACAGATGTAGAAACTAAGGCACAACAACATGTCTGTTGTGTCCATTTTCTTAAAAAATATACAACCCCAATTCCAATGAAGTTGGGACGTTGTGTAAAACGTAAATAAAAACAGATTACAATGATTTGCAAATCCTTTTCAACCTATATTCAATTGAATACACTACAAAGACAAGATATCGAATGTTCAAACTGATAAACTTTATTGTTGTTTTGAAAATCTTCACTCATTTTGAATTTGATGCCTGCAATGCTAAAGTATAGCGTTTGTCACATGAGAGCAGTTCAAATAGGCAGCTTGGCTAAGGCAGCATGTGCTAGATGCTGTATACCGATAATTCTCTTTCTGATCAGCTGCTGTAGAGCTGTGATTCCACATTCCGATACAGTGATATAAATACTCCGAATGGTGCCAGTGACAGCAATATGGAAAAAGATGTTAATCTGTGGCAAACTTTAATGGGAGCAGCTGAAAGAAGAAGAAGGTGCAGTGAGAGTAACAACGCTAAAGCAGCTATGGTGTTTGGAATAGTTTGGCTATTCCGTGGACCATTATATTGTTACAGGTTAATTTCAATCAGATGCCTTAAACCAGGGGTGGACAAAGTCAGTTCTGGAGGGCCACAGTGGCTGCAGGTTTTTGCTCCAGCCCATTTGCTTTATAAGTCAAGTAACACTTCTGCTTAATTTTAGTTGTCTCACTCGTTAATATTTTGAACCCTTATTTCTTATTTTAGTCTTAAACAGCTGTATTCTTGGTTTTTAATTACTCCTTATTAGGAATTAGATGCAAATGACAAAAGAGACCAGCATTTCTCCATTTATCTTGTTACCATTTACACCTGTGTGTTTATCGTGTGTTTATCGAACAAAAACCTCCAACCCAGCTGCTTCATTAAAAATAAAATCCTTGTCAATTATTTAATTTCAGGGCTCGTTAGTGATTTAACTCTGCTATGTCAGGTAATTCTCATATCCTAGATTTTTTTTCCTTTCTAAGGATATCATCCAAATGATTTTAAGTCTTACACAAATGAGTAATTCTCAGGGCTTCACTTTTTCTTCTTCACTTTCATTCCAAGTATTTGATTAATACAAATAGTGCACGATAAACACACACAGGTGTAAATGGTAACAAGCTAAATGGAGAAATGCTGGTCTCTTTTGTCATTTGCATCTGGTTGCTAATAAGGAGTAATTAAAAACCAAGAATACAGCTGTATAAGACTAAAATAAGAAATAATAGTGGAGCTAAGTTATTTGAAACTTTTTTTTATTTTGTACAAAATTCCAATGGGTAGCCACCAGAGCCAGCTGCTTTTCCACTTTGAAGTGAGTTTATAGTGTCCAGTAATTCTGAGTGTTAAGAGTTTTATCCTGTTCCACAGCACTGAAGTATCCAGCTGTGGTATCTATAATGAGTCAAAAAATAATTAGATTGTATCTTATCTTCTTTAAATTGAGTAGAATATAAGGACTTTTATTATTCTGTAAATGTGTATGTTATATTTTTATGGTAATTGTTTTTATCTCAGTCTTTTTTGGTAATTGCTACTTTTGCATTGCAGACTTCCTGCTTCTGGATTTGTTGGGCTAAGATCTTATTGGTCTTCTCTCCGTGTTCATATAAAGAGTGTTGAGATTTAGACAAGAGGTTAAATTCTGATCTTTTCCTATAGAGTGCCTCGTTTAGAGAACTAGTTTTCTTTGTATAGCTAGAGTGAAAAATTTGGCCAGTCCACTCTCTTTGCAGATGAAACTGGTCCTTACTTATTGAGTCTCCTGTAAAAATACTACAGTGCATCCCAAAAGTATTCACAGCGCATCACTTTTTCCACATTTTGTTATGTTACAGCCTTATTCCAAAATGGATTAAATTCATTTTTTTCCTCAGAATTCTACACACAACACCCCATAATGACAACATGAAAAAAGTTTACTTGAGGTTTTTGCAAATTTATTAAAAAAAAAAACAAAAAAACTGAGAAATCACATGTACATAAGTATTCACAGCCTTTGCTCAATACTTTGTCGATGCACCTTTGGCAGCAATTACAGCCTCAAGTCTTTTTGAATATGATGCCACAAGCTTGGCACACCTATCCTTGGCCAGTTTCACCCAGTCCTCTTTGCAGCACCATTCAAGCTCCATCAGGTTGGATGGGAAGCGTCGGTGCACAGCCATTTTAAGATCTCTCCAGAGATGTTCAATCAGATTCAAATCTGGGCTCTGGCTGGGCTACTCAAGGATATTCACAGAGTTGTCCTGAAGCCAATTCTTTGATATCTTGGCTGTGTGCTTAGGGTCATTGTCCTGCTGAAAGATTAACTGTCGCTCCAGTCTGAGGTCAAGAGCGCTCTGGAGCAGGTTTTCATCCAGGATGTCTCTGTACATTGCTTCAGTCATCTTTCCCTTTATCCTGACTTAGTCTCCCAGTTCCTGCCGCTGAAAAACATCTCCACAACATGATGCTGCCACCACCATGCTTCACTGTAGGGATGGTATTGGCCAGGTGATGAGCGGTGCCTGGTTTCCTCCAAACGTGACACCTGGCATTCACACCAAAGAGTTCAATCTTTGTCTCATCAGACCAGAGAATTTTGTTTCTCATGGTCTGAGAGTCCTTCAGGTGCCTTTTGGCAAACTCCAGGCGGGCTGCCATGTGCCTTTTATTAAGAAGTGGCTTCCGTCTGGCCACTCTACCATACAGGCCTGATTGGTGGATTGCTGCAGAGATGGTTGTCCTTCTGGAAGGTTCTCCTCTCTCCACAGAGGACCTCTGGAGCTCTGACAGAGTGACCATCGGGTTCTTGGTCTCTTCCCTGACTAAGGCCCTTCACCACTGATCGCTCAGTTTAGATGGCCAGCCAGCTCTAGGAAGAGTCCTGGTGGTTTCGAACTTCTTCCACTTACGGATGATGGAGGCCATTGTGCTCATTGGGACCTTCAAAGCAGCAGATATTTTTCTGTAACCTTCCCCAGATTTGTGCCTCGAGATAATCCTGTCTCGGCAGTCTACAGACAATTCCTTTGACTTCATGCTTGGTTTGTGCTCTGACATGAACTGTGGGACCTTATATAGACAGGTGTGTGCGTTTCCAAATCATGTCCAATCAACTGAATTTACCACAGGTGGACTCCAATTAAGCTGCTGAAACATCTCAAGGATGATCAGGGGAAACAGGATGCACCTGAGCTCAATTTTGAGCTTCATGGCAAAGGCTGTGAATACTTATGTACATGTGATTTCTCATTTTTTTATTTTTAATAAATTTGCAAAAACCTCAAGTAAACCTTTTTCACGTTGTCATTATGGTGTGTAGAATTCTGAGGAAAAAAATGAATTTAATCCATTTTGGAATAAGGCTGTAACATAATAAAATATGGAAAAAGTAATGCACTGTGAATACTTTCCGGATGCACTGTATCTTGGCATTTAGACCTGTTAAGCTTTCTTTCTCTTTAATTTATAATTGAGATCTTTGACATTCCAGCTGACAAAGTTCACTGTTTGATCATAAAAACATTGATCTTTCCCCCCACCCCTATTTTGCCTCCTCAAATGAGGCAGACCAAACTTAACAAACTTCCGGTCCTCTGACATGCCAAGAGACAGAGCACATCCAGAACAAAACAACCTCCGACCCAGCTAAAGTGTAGAAAAGGTTTAAATTGAGATATCTTATGAAAGCCAAATACAATAAACCTAGGGTATAATTTTAAACAATCCCAATACAAATAACCCAGGGAGACTGAGATAATGTATATTATATTCCCGATACAATAAACAAAGAGTATGATGTGAAATTAAAAAAAAAAAAAAACACTAAATAGATAGTTAATTTATGGTTGGCAAAATGTAGATATATTCAATTGAAAACATTTCAATATAATATAAAGTGGAAGGAACTATAATGTATAGTTACAGCAAATATCTCTGTACAAATGGACCAAGTTGCAAACAGAATCTTTCTTGCCTTGCCAGAACATGGTATGACTCCTGATCTTGTTTCAGAAAGATTTTGGGATTAGTCTTAGTTCTTTTTCTGCTTCATCTGAAGAGCTAAAAATGTAAAACTCACCATCAATAACCACTTTCATTTTGGCAGGGTAAAAGAGACTGTATCTGATTTCAGCTCTGCGTAGGTGCTGTTTAATGCTGTTGCAGGGGAGAAATTTGAGAAAATATGAATGTAGTTATTTTCAAATATAATCTCCTCTTCCAGCCTGTGAAAAGACATCAAGTGTTCTTCAGCCTGCAGTTGTTTGAAATGGACTATCAGGCTTCTCAGTTTTGAGGCTTTTGATCCACATTATTTTAGAATATAGTTCTGCTGTGAATTTTACTGGACTTGATCTTTAACGTTTTTGAGGAAGACCTTTGATTCTGATGCTCCTACTATATCTATCTTCCAATGCAGCCAGTTTTTCAGCAAGCACTTTGCATTCTGATTTTGCAGCCATTGCTTTTTCACCCACGGCAGATGCTGATTGTTCACCTGTTTCCAAACAAGTTGTAAATGTTTACTTAACATCATCTTTAATCGAATTGGCTGTGCTGGTGAAAAATGTCAGAACCTACAGAGAATGCAGCTTGCAGTGTTTTAGTGAAACGTGGCTAACAACTACCATCCCAGATGCTAACGTGGAGCACAGTGGTTTAGCACAGTTAGCGTGGACAGAGACGCATGTACCTGCGGGAAGGAGGAGGACTCGCTCTCTGTGTCAATACAAAGTGGTGCAACTCAGGACATGTAAACGTTAAAATTTCCAGTTGCTCCAGGGACATCGAACTGTTGGCCGTAAGTCTGCGTCCCTATTACTTGCCCAGAGAGTTTGGACACGTGATTGTTGTCATTGTTTACATCCCCCCTCAAGCGAACGCGGAGATAGCGAGTGACATCATCCATTCCGCAGTTGCTAAGTTACAAATGCAGCACCCTGAGGCTCTTGTGCTAATCGCTGGAGACTTTAACCATGTAACGCTGGACAAAACATTACCTGCCTTCTTCCAGTATGTGGACTGTAGCACCCGGGGAAATAGGACTATCGACCTACTGTATGCAAACGTTAAAGACGCATACAGCGCCACCCCGCTGCCTGCGCTTGGGAAAGCAGATCATAACCTGGTACTGCTTCAGCCTCACTACAAACCAACAGTGAAGGCGCTACCTACAACCACACGATCATTCAGGAAGTGGTCCCCTGAGGCAGAGCAGGTTCTGAGAGACTGCTTTGGAACTACAGACTGGGATATACTGCTGGGGTCACATAGTGAGAACATTGAAGAAGCTGTTGACTGCACAACTGATTACATCAACTTCTGTATGGACATTGTAGTTCCAGTAAGAACAGTACGCTGCTATGCTAACAACAAGCCATGGATTACAAGTGACATCAAAGTCCTTTTGAACCAGAAGAAAAGGGCTTTTAAAGGCGGTGATCAGCATGAGCTCAAGCGCATGCAGAAGGAACTCCGAGTCCAGCTCAGGACAGCGAAGGAGCAGTACAGGAGAAAGCTGGAGCAGAAGTTGCAGAATAACAGCATGAAGGAAGTGTGGGATGGGATGAAGATTATCACTGGCTGTAGCTCGAAGCGGCGTGCCACCATCGAGGCAGACGTGGAGAGAGCAAACCAAATTAACAACTTCTTTAATAGGTTTGATCACCCTAATCCACTCTCATCTCAGAGTACTGCATCCTCCAACCATCCTTCTGTTGATAACAGCATAGGTGAGACATCCCCACCCACAATTACAGCAGCCCATATGAGCAGAGAGCTGAGAAGACTTCGTGCCAGCAAAGCAGCAGGTCCAGATGGTGTATCACCACGACTGCTGAAGGCCTGTGCATTGGAAATGGGGAGTCCTCTACAGCGCATCTTCAACCTGAGCCTGGAACAGGGGAGAGTCCCGAGGCTTTGGAAAACATCTTGTATCACCCCAGTCCCAAAGGTATCACGTCCTAGTGAGCTGAATGACTTGCGGCCTGTTGCTCTGACGTCACATGTGATGAAGACCATGGAGCGGCTGCTGCTTCACCACCTGAGGCCACAGGTCCGCCACGCCCTCGACCCTCTGCAGTTCGCATACCAGGAGAAGGTTGGAGCAGAGGATGCCATCATCTATATGCTACACCGATCCCTTGCCCACTTGGACAGAGGCAGTGGTGCTGTTAGAATTATGTTTTTGGACTTCTCTAGCGCCTTCAACACCATCCAACCTCTGCTCCTTAGAGACAAGCTGACAGAGATGGGAGTAGACTCACACCTGGTGGCATGGATCGTGGACTGTCTTACTGACAGACCTCAATATGTGCGTCTTGGGAACTGCAGGTCTGACATTGTGGTCAGCAACACAGGCGCGCCTCAGGGGACTGTACTTTCTCCGGTCCTGTTCAGCCTATATACATCAGACTTCCAATACGACTCAGAGTCCTGTCACGTTCAAAAGTTTGCTGATGACACTGCTATTGTGGGCTGCATCAGGACTGGGCAGGAGGAGGAGTACAGGAAGCTAATCAAATACTTTGTTAAATGGTGCGACTCAAACCACTTACACCTTAACACCAGCAAGACCAAGGAGCTGGTGGTGGATTTTAGGAGGCCCAGGCCCTTCATGGACCCTGTGATCATCAGAGGTGACTGTGTTCAGATGGTGCAGACCTATAAATATCTGGGAGTGCAGCTAGATGATAAATTGGACTGGACTGCCAATACTGATGCTCTGTGTAAGAAAGGTCAGAGCCGACTATACTTTCTTAGAAGATTGGCGTCCTTCAACATCTGCAATAAGATGCTGCAGATGTTCTACCAGACGGTTGTGGTGAGTGCCCTCTTCTACGCGGTGGTTTGCTGGGGAGGCAGCATAAAGATGAAAGATGCCTCACGCCTGGACAAACTTGTTAAGAAGGCAGGCTCTATTATAGGAGTAAAGTTGGACAGTTTAACATCTGTGGCAGAGCGACGGGCATTAAGCAAACTCCTGTCAATCATGAAGAATCCGCTGCATCCACTGAACAGTGTTATCTCTAGACAGAAAAGTAGCTTCAGCGACAGACTTCTGTCACTGTCCTGCTCCACTGACAGACTGAGGAGATCGTTCCTCCCCCACATTATGCGACTCTTCAATTCCATCTGGGGGAGTAAATGCTAACATTGCTCAAAGTTATTGTCTGCTTTATTACTCAAAGTTCTAAAGCTATTGTCTGCTTCTACATGCATTTTTATTAATATTTAATTTTATATATACAGTAATCCCTCCTTAATCGCGGGGGTTGCGTTCCAGACCCCCCC
>JANRMT010037915.1:0-17905 GCA_026402145.1 Polypterus bichir lapradei | reverse complement strand
ACCTCCGGGTCAGGGGCTATAAAAGGGCGGTGCCTCAGTCCAGACACTGAGCTGAGCTGGGAGGTAGAGGAGCAAGTGTCTGGGCGAGGAGGAGGAGCTTTATTAGAAGAGTCTGTGTTTATTATTGGTTTATTATATGAGTAGTGTGGAGGGTGCTTTGTGCACGTTCTGTGAAGAAATAAAGAGTCTTTGGACTTTTACCTGGTGTCTGGAGTGGTACCTGAGGGTTCAAGGGTGCACTACTGCCCCCTACTGCCACACTATCTTCACGCTGATCAGCAAGTACTCTCTAATTTTACTCTCTAACTTACTCACATTTTTCTGTATTTGTCTGTAAAGGTTGTAGTAAACTTAAATCTTAAACTTATCTCTAGGTCTTTATTATCCTGAAGCTGTTTCTCATTTGTCTTGTTTAGGTCCTTTACTTCTTTCTTTATATCCCTAATATTCTTCTTTATATTATTCTTTATACGATTTATAACACCCTGAGTGCAGCAATCACAACCTTCAGCTGAGACAGTGTGTTTTGTTCTTTTCCATGCTCTGTAAGGTAGAGTTTTGAGTCCAGTGGGGAATGATGCAGCTGACTCATGGAAAGTATTAGCTGTAGTTGACAGTGGAGATAACAAGGCCATGCTCGGTTCCAATAATCCTCCTGGAATTGACAAATTCTCCTTGTCCGCTTCACTCACAGTTTTGCTGCCACTTACGCTCTTGGCTGGAGCCCTCTTTGCAGCATCAGATCCTGGCAGCGCTGTTCCTTTGCCTTTCTATTCCAGGTCAGTCTTTGTTAGGCCATACTGTGAGCTTGAAGCCGGTTTAGAGTTTGATGGAACTTTTGCTGCCTTATCTTTTTCCTTTTCTTTCTGAGCCCTTCTTTTGCTGCTCATGCTTATATAGACTTGCATGCAAGGTAATTTAATCCTCTCAGATGAGTAAATACAGGATACCTCAGGATAATAGAAAAAAAAAGATAAAGAACACCACAGGGAACTGAGCTCTGTCTAGATTTCCATCTCATACAACAGACGAAACCAAATCCAAATCATTTCTGGCTCTTCTGCGGTGGCGATTTGCACCTTCACCACCTGATAAAGGCACCATACAGCTCCTTGTGATGAATGAAGGCAACTGTCTCAACTGTCCACAAGACCAGCTTTATCAAATCCTATCATGTGAGACATGAAAACAAAGAGACTGGGGTTTGGGAAGTCTTTTTTGCCTTGGAATACCTGCAGATTATGTTTTTTCTCCAGTCTAACTGGAGTGTTTTTTTTTTGTTTCTCCTGTCCTTCTGGCCATCTGACCATTCTTTTTGTTACGTACTCTTTAATATGATTGCCTAATCTTAATTGTTTTTCTTTTCTTGTAACTTTGTCTTTATCAGTGCATGCTTCCAGCCTCTCTCTCTGTCATCTTAGTAGTGAGAAGTCAAGCACAATGACACCTTTTATTGGCTAACTAAAAAGATTACAGTATGCAAGCTTTCGAGGCAAATGAGGCCTCTTCTTCAGACAAGAACCTTCAAGATTCTAATTCTCCAGATAGTGATAAGTGCTGCTGGTTCTTATCTTTAATCTTTCCATGTATTGAATTTGCACAGTCTCCCTGTGCTTTCATGTTTTTTGCTTGACAGCTTTCATGTCACACCAAATTTGAAAAAACATGTAGGCTATGCATCTCCAGATTGGTCCTGCATGAGCGAGTGTGGCCATTTAAATGACTAATGTTCTATGCACAGTTAACTTCCATGCTCTATGGTTAATACTACCAGAATACACATGATTCACCCAACCTTGTAATGGAAAAATGAAGGCTTAAGAAAACTGAAGATGATATTACCAATAACAAAAAGAGCACCTTATGGTTTTTTTTTTCAATGTTTTTGTTTAACTATGTTTAATAGTGTCCCTTCATAATGTTTCAATCATTATATAAAACTAGCTGTGTTACCCGGTTTCACCCAAGAAATTTTCTAAGTCAATCAATGGGCATCATTTATAGTGCCATCGGTTAGTTGCATGTATCAGAAGTATTATGTAACTAAATAGTTTCTGTATACAATATTTGTATTTTTTTACCAGAGTGTAATATTATTAGTTTACCTGAGGTGTTTACTGTTGAATATTCTACATACAGTCCCTGGTGGTGTTGGTGTGAAGGACATTGCAGGAGAACTCTGTATTAAAGTGATTTTTCATAATTTTACAAAGGTAATTTAAAGTTGGTTTGTTAAAAGCTGAAAACTTATAAAAAGTTTGACTCTTCATTAGCATCAAAGCCTAAAATAAGTACTATCTCAGCATCCTGTAAATATGAATAAATGTCTGTCAACCAAGGTTATTATAATTTTGCCTTTTTGTATTAGTTTTTATTTTTATATTTTTCTGACATTACTTGAAAATGCAATTTAGTTCTAGTTTTCCTTCATCGTGTATTTTTAGGTTTAATTTAGTGTTTATTTTACAAAGACATTTCTATTTTATTTTTATGTATATTAGTTTCAGTTTTAGTTTTAGTAATTATGGTATGGTTAAAGAACTACTATGGAGTTTAGCTTTTCTATAACAATGAGACAGAACTGTACACTTAACAAGTTTGGATACAATATGATTTAGTGGAAGCTTACTACACTACATGACAGTTTACTATTTGGTTTTATTTTTGTCTGATAAAAACAAGCATGATCAAAACCAGGTACTGAATATGAACAGTTTTACACAATTTTATAATTTTTAAAATATTTGTTATGTCATTTGTGCTGTACAAATCTGTGCTGCCTGTTGGCACTTTATTCTTTCCTTTTATTGCCCAGAATGGGCCAATTTATAATGAAATTTAAGTCAATTTTAAGGTGTGAGGGTTTTTTACTCTAAATGTCTACAACACACAACATCTCCTGCTCCAATGACAATGTGCTTATAATGAATGCCTTTAATATTTCATTCAAAAATCTCATCTACTGGGCTTTATTTTCTGCCAGCCATATTGTTCTCTAATTCCATCTCAGGCACAAACAATTTATAGACAGAATTTTGCCACCTGCAGGCCTGAAAGGATATCAAAAATTAGAAAACACATTCTAGGGTGTTCTGACAGGTGTGCCCATAAAAATCACAGAGGCTTAGGAAGAACAGGACTCTTAGACATGAGTCAGTGTGCAGACTCCACCTAGCTGTATTGTGGAAAACAAAGAAAAACAAGTGTGTGGTGTGAAGGTTAGGGGCAGGGAGACTTGAAAAGCCCACCATAAGAACAGTAAACCTATAATGAGCAGAGCAAGAGCAGGTAACAGGAGTATGGATAGGCACAAAACAACAGAGGCAGCATCTGAGATTAAGATCAATATGTACATCAAACCTGTTTATTCATAGCAGGATCACAGAAAACCTGGAACCTACCCCAGCAGGTTTGGATGCAAGGCATGGAAAATCCTTGGTATGCAATATGTATGATATGTATGAAAACCGAGAGAGGACGTGCTATTTTTTTTAAATTGTTTTCTCGAGAAAACTGAATATTTTTATTGAGATCTCGAGAAAATGAACTTTGTTTTCTCGAGATAACGGAATCATTTTATCATGATCTCAAAGAAACGAAACTTAACCTTTGCTCCTGGCGGGCTTGCTATCATGAATCACAGTATCTGATGACAACGATAGTAACTAGAAACCTCCTGTGATATGTACACAAATGTAAGTCTATTTGCATCATTCAGTTTTGTCAGCTGTGTAATTAGATGAACTGTTGCATGTCTGCATTGGTTTGCATTCTGACAAACTGCAGCAACTAACAGAGACTGCATTTTTATTCATTCAGCTGCACCGTGGATCCGTTCATCATTGCACTTAAAGACAGAGGGATACCGGAGGAGAACCTAAACCAAATGGCACAAGACAAGATAAATTTTCAAATATCTCCATACTTTACGTTCGATTTTTATTAAGTTAACTAGCTAAGTGACAGCTATACTGAAATGAATTTACTGTAAATCTATTATGGGAATGGTGAATAACTCATTAATGATTTGAACAGTGCTGCTGAAAATCATGTGCTGAAAGTCATAACTACTGTCAGTTCCATCCATGGACGGCAAAACTGGGGCAGTAGTGTGTTCCTTCGTTGAACGCCATGATTTCGAATTTTAGAACGCAAAGTGTCATCTGCCAAACGCATATGGTGTGCGTCTGATATCTCCGAGACTGCAAAAAATTTTAAAAAAGCATTAGATGGAAATTATATTGTCTCAGCATTCTCTAAGTTTGCTTCTTATGGGAGGAAAAAAGTCAAATTTCTACAAAACCACGAGTGATACAGAACAAAATGCATATGCAGCCCATGCTAGGATATGTGAAAGTTCCCTGGGAAAGGTTTGTCAGGCAAAGCTTGACAGCTGTAGGAGAAGAATGATAGACATTTTATATAATAATAATAATAATAATAATAATAATAATAATATTGTTATTATTATTCATGATAACTAATAATAAAGTCATCATATGTATTATTTGATTAATGATCTTTTTCGGTCAACTATATCTGAAGTAGCATACCCATAGATGCACCCATAGATATCATCAGCCCCTTTCCATCTATCTTCCCTGGTGCTGCTCTGCTTCACCTTCATTGTTCTAACTTTTGCCTGGATGTAAGCAGATAATCTGTATATTTCTGCAATCATTCACATCAGCAATGGTGACAAGCCACCTACTTAAATCACAACCACATAGGCTTCACCACTTGCAAACATGTGATATGCCTCACAATCAGAATATAAAAAATATAGGAAAAAGCCAGGCAACAGACAACAAAGATTATGTTAAAAATCTGTAGTCAGATTCCTGGTGTCATATGAAAAAAACAAAGAACCGGTACCAGAAAGCAAAGTATGTAGAAGGAACAAACAATACCTTCTACAAGCAAATCATCAGCTGTTCAGCATGGTGTGCATGGTGTGCGTTCTGTTATGGCTTAGATGTGTATAACTGACAATGGAACTGGTATCCTTGTTTTCATTGATGTCACTGCTGAGCACAGCAGCACAATAAATTACTTCAATGTTTATCTTTTGAACCCCTAACACTGAGAAAGTTTTTACAAAAAGGACTGTAGCTTCCAGTTCAATTGACATTAAAATAGTTAGCTGTTGTCACTTTGTCATTGTTTAAATTCAAATCCAGTTTGCTGGTGTGCATAGCATAAACAACAAAAACTGTGGGACTGTCCAAATGTTTTGTCTATATGGAACATGTTAGTAGGTGTTATGTATAGTTTCCTTTTTATTTATTTATTTTTAAAGCAGACCATGCTGTCAATAAATAATATGGTATATGACATGCACATGCCTGGCATACACAAGTAGGAGTACTCTGATGTTGCACATCTAGGTAGCTGATGTTTTGCAGATACTGTAAGTTTCTGTTTCCTGTTGTCATAAGGCCTGCACTACTGTTAAAGCAACCGAGTGTGATTTTGATGTAAATAAATATTTTGATTTATGTCCAGACTTTACAATTTATTGGTGGTATTCCTTGTACTAATATTGGTGCAGGGTAGAAGGGTACAGGTTTATGGGGCATTGGGACTCCTTTTGGAACAGATGGGATCTGTTCCGCCATGACTGGTTACATCTGAACTGGAGGGGCATCAATGTATTGGGGAGGCGTATGTGTAGGCTAGTCGAGGATTGTTTAAACTAGGGAATGGGGGGCAGGGAGTTTAGGACAGGCCAGGTTTAGATCTATACAAGAACAAACAATGGTGTAGAAATAAAAATGCATAGTAATGTAAATTCTAAGCAAACATTTAAATATAAAAGGAGTAACACATTAAAAATAGCTTGCCTTAATGCTAGAAGTATCAAAAATAAGGTAAGTGAGTAGCACTTGTGTATGTGTATGTAGAAGAGCATAATTATGATATTATAGCAATAACGGAAACCTGGCTAAAAAAAAGATGGGGATGAGTGTAATTTAGAGAGATACACATTTTTTAGGAAGGACAGAGAGAACTGAACAGGAGGTGGGGTTTCTGTTTATGCCAAACAGAATTTAAATGTAAGTCCTCTTCAGTTGGATGATGAGCTCCATCTTAGTGAGGACATGTGGCTTCACCTGGAAAATATTAAGGAAAGAGGTCTTATTTTAGGAGTGTGTTATAGACCACACAATTCAGACAGTAATTTCAACACACATCATTTTAGTAATATCACAAAGACAAGTTTACAGGGAGATATTATACTTATGGGGTATTTTAATTATCCAAATATTAACTGGAATAACCTTGCAGATCAAGGAGCACAGGAGCAGGAGTTTTTAGAAGTAATCAGTGATTGTTTTTTAACACAGCATGTTAAAGCACCAACACTGGCTGAAGCCTGTCTGGATTTAGTATTTTATAGTAATCAGGATAGAATTGATGGTGTAGAAGTGATTAAACCACTAGGGTCAAGTGACCATAATGTAATACAATTCTCAGTATTTTGTAAGACTGCAGATGCAAAGACTAAAATTGTTAAGTTGAACTTTGGTAGGACTAATTTTGAGCAGGTGCGACAACGTCTAAGTAGGAAACACTGGGATAAGCTTTTAAGAGTAGAGACAGTCGAGGAGCAGTGGGACAGGTTAAAAAATGTTTTACATTTAATGCAGGAGAGATACATACCTAAATTTGGAATTAATAGGAAACAAAAAAAAACTCCACAGTGGATTAATAAAGATTTAAAAAATAAGTTGCAGAGGAAAAAACTGCTTTATAAGGCATATAAGACTAATGACTGCAAAGTGAATTGTAGAGCGTATGAGAACATGAGAGCAACCATTAAGAAAGATATCAGGGAGGCTAAAAGACAGTTAGAGATTGTCATGCACGAGTGCATGGGGAGCAGTTTAAGGACTCGGACCACATTGCGACAACCCACGCCGAGGGACAGAGGCGGCGCACTAACCTTTCTCTTCTTATCTCATCAGCCAGAACGAGAACGCACTGCCGTAAGAGAGCCCGGGGTAAACAAAAAGAAGCCATACTTCCGGGTTCCTGTCGTCCCCCCAGTCCCAAGATGATGACTTTGGTATCCCTCATGCATCTGAGTTCTCCCAGCATCCCTGATTCAATTTCCTGTCCCTCTGTATAAATGTTCCCCTATTTTTCTGTAATATTGTCCGGTGTGACCATTTACTTTGTATTGTGGAGACGGTACTCTGTTTAAGTTCCAGTAAACCAGGGTGGAAACCCCAAAAGTTCACTTTGTGTAACTTTATTTCTTCACAAGAGGAATATAGCAGATAAGGCGAAAGAAGACCCTAAGAGATTCTTTCAGTATTTTAGCAGTAAAAGAACAGTCAAGGAGGAGGTCAAGTGTATCAGAAATAGCAAACGGAATTTAAAAGATACAGACAGTGAAATAGCGGATGCCCTAAACTTACATTTTTTTGAGGTGTTAACAAGTGAGGAAGTGGATAACCTCCCAGAGGTAAACACGACTACTAAGGAGGTACTGAGGGATTTGGAAATTGTAGAGGGAGAAGTGCTGTTTCAGATTAAATAAGCTGAAATCAAGCAAATCACCAGGACCAGATAATATTTATCCTCGTGTTCTTAAGGAGGCTAGTGAGTACAGATATAAACCCTTGACAAATATTTTTAGGAAGTCACTGCACACTGGAGAGATTTCGAAGGACTGGAAAATGGACAATATTATCCTATTATATTAAAAGGGTGACAGGGCAGATCCAAGCAACTATAGGCCGGTAAGCTTAACATGCATCACGGGAAAATTAATGGAAGGAATTATTAAGGATAAGATTGAGCAACACATAGCAAGGACAGAAGTTATTCTGAACAGTCAGCATGGGCTCAGAAGAGGGAGGTCATGTTTTACTAGCATGCTGGAATTCTATGAGGAGGCAACAAAAGGATACAATCAAAATGGAGCAGATTATATTATTTATCAGGGCTTTCAGAAAGCATTTGATAAGGTGCCACATGAGAGGCATCAACTTAAAAGAAATGGGAGTTCAGGTGATGTTTTTAGATGGGTGCAGAATTGGCTCAGACAAAGGAAGCAGAGGGTGATGGTGCGAGGAACCTCATCATAACTGGCCGATGTTAAGAGTGGTGTTCCACAGGGGTCAGTGCTAGGGCCACAGCTATTTTTAATATATTGGAATATAAGTAACAAGCTGGTTAAGTTTGCAGATAATACCAAGATAGGTGGATTAGCAGATAATTTGGAATCCGTTGTAAAATCAAGAGTACACCTTATGAGAAGGATTTAGGAGTCGTAGTGGACTCTAAGCTATCGACTCTAGTGGACTCTAAGCTATCATGTTCAGAAGCCATTAAGAAGGCTAACAGAATGTTAGGTTATATATCACGATGTGTGGAGTACAAATCCAAGGAGGTTATGCTCAACCTTTATAATGCACTGGTGAGGCCTCATCTTGAGTACTGTGTGCAGTTTTGGTCTCCAGGCTACAAAAAGAACATAGCAGCGCTAGAAAAGGTCCAGAGAAGAGCGACTAGGCTGATTCCAGGGCTACAGGGGTTGAATTATGAGGAAAGATTAAAAGAAATGTGCCTTTACAGTTTAAGCAGAAGAAGATTAAGAGGTGACATAATTGAAGTGTTTAAAATTATGAAGGAAATTAGTACAGTGGATCGAGACTGTTATTTTAAAATGAGTTCATCAAGAACATGGGGACACAGTTAGAAACTTGTTAAGGGTAAATTTCGCACAAACATTAGGAAGTTTTTCTTTACACAAAGAACCAGAGACACTTGGAATAAGCTACCAAGTAGTGTGGTAGACAGTAAGACTTTAGGGACTTTCAAAACTTGACTCAATGTTTTTTTTTGAAGAAGTAAGTGGATAGGAGAGGCAAGCTTTGTTGGGCTGAATGGCCTGTTCTCGTCTAGAGTGTTCTAATGTTCTAATTGCTTAATTATTTTGATTACTGCTATCTGTAGCAGTCTAAATGGAACTTTTCACCTAAATCCATGTTCCAGATGTTTTTTACTCAGCATAGTTTTGCATAGTGGAATACCACCAAAGTATTATTTTATAAAATTCACATTGAATACTTTTAACTTTTGTACAATGGCTTGGTATACCTTAGGTTACTATGCTATATAGCACATTGATTGATGCTATATATATATATATATAGTGGCATATGGCCAGCCAGTACCCCCAGGCCGTCAGATGGAGCCCTCCCTGCAGCATGAAGGTGCACCGAATTCCAGCAGGGCATCATGGACATTGGAGTTTTCCTTCGCAGCCCTGCTGGATACCATGGGGGCCACCAGAGGATGCTGCAGGGAGGATCAAGGACTCGTATGTTTGATATAGCCCAGAAGTACTCCGTCGTCACAAGGACGGAAGAAATAAAGTACTTCCGGGCTGAAGCAAAGAAGAGTTTGCTGATCTGATCAGAAGTGATAAGAATCACATGGACTGGGGGGATCGGAGCACTTCCGGGTCAGGGAATATAAAGGACTGTGGGAAATCCCAGATGGGCGAGCTGAGTTGGGAGGAAGGGGACAACGCGTCTGGGTGTGGAGGATTGATTATTGTTAGTATTATTGTATTGATTTATATGAGTATTGTGGTATGGAGGGTGCTTTGTGCACTTAATTATTATAATAAATTTAATTATTGGACTTTTACCTGGTGTCTGGCATCTGATCCGAGGGTTCAAGGCATCGACAGTGCCCCCTATCTGTCACTATATATATATAACTTTTTTCTTTGGACAGGTGGACCTGGATGTTGTCAGACTGATGGATGATGACACACCTTCAAAATATATTCCTCATTTTGGAGGCCATGTATATGCAAGAAATTGGACAGATTCATCTTCAGCAGCTTCAAACAATGAGGAAAGGAAGAGGAAACTCATAGAACATCTGCGATAAAAAATGAAACTTCCAAGCTTGTACTCAGCAACAACAGGTTCACAAAATAATCCTCACCGAGCAGTTGGTAAGGGGAACAAGAATGTTGAACGTAAAACAAGAAAAATAGAACTGGGTTGGATGGTGTATCAATATGGTAAATTTAAGCAGGTTAGACGACCAACTGGTCGGGGCACAAGAGAGCTCATTGTCAGTAAAGATGATACTGTGAGCAAAATTTTAGAAGATGGGAAGCAAATATTCTTTCCTAAGGGAAAATCATTTAAAGGAAGAGTTGAAGACTTTGACTTCTCTTTATGTATTATGGGCTCAGAGGAGCCCTTAGATGCAACTCTCACAGTTGGCAGGGTGCAAAATACAACTTATCATAAATTACTCAGGTTGTACATTTATTCAAAACCCAAAAGAAGTGATGATTCAGTAAAACGGGCCGAATCACCAGAGAGATTTGAGACAGCAGTGGCACCTACCGATCAGGATCTATCATATCTTCATTCCATAGCTCTCTGTCCTCAGAAAGGACTTTTACTTTCAGTCCATTAATGACTGCAATTTTACCATCTGTTACCACCACTTCAACATTTGATCAAGAAGCTATGTTCCTTGATGATGATGGAAACTTGTCCTTGGATGTTCTCTGTGACACTTTGATGTATAAACCTGCCCCTGAACAGCAGGAATCAGAAAATGATATTGAAGTGATTGAAGACAAAGTAAATCAGAAAGATGAATCTGCTTTTGAGCAAGTGGTTTCCAGCCCTGCTAATGATAACACAGATTGCCGAATATTGTATAATATGATAGAGACTGTTGGTAAACCTGTAACTGAAGTGCAACCTTCCAAACATACACCCACAAATAGCAACTCAGCTGCTTCACCTGAGAGCCCATCAGCAGTACCTGATATCATAAATCCAGAAGCAAGGTCAAACCATGCCTCCCCAAATACTTCATCTGCATCTTTCTATGACAATGCAAAGAATATAGCTGTTAAGCAGACCATTGCTATTTGCAAAGTTAATTGTGTGTCTGACATGATTCTGACATTTTCAGATGAGAACATGCTATATGCTAATATAACATTTGAGTGTGTGCTGGAAAATGGACAGTTGGAGAATGGAGTTGGGCATGGGCTTGTTATGGACTGTCGTACTGATTTCTGGAGCACTTTTTATGAAACAAGAACATGTGGAGCCACATATAAAATCCCCACTTTGCATCACGCTTATCAAGAACTGGAGTGGAAAACTGTTGCCCGAATCTTGGCCTTTGGGTGGCAGAGATTTCAATACTTACCTGTTCAGCTTGCTCCACCATTTCTTTATGAAGCTCTTTCCATATCTTCATATACCTGCAATCTAATGGAGGCATTTTTCAACTACATTAGCCCCACTGAGAAGGATGCACTGATAGAAGCTTTGAGTGATTTCAGCCAAGCTGATTTGGAAGAGCTTCTTACCATTCTGAGCAGTCATAACTGTACCTCTCTGCCAACAAAAGAAAACTTGCTGATCTTGTTGAAAGAAATTGCACACAAGGAGATGGTCCAAGAGTCAGCATTTATAATAAAGTGCTGGCAGCCAGTCCTGAAAGGTATAGGAGAATCTTTGAGTCGGAAGACACTGGAAAAGATCCTGGATGATCTTCAACCAAAGCCAAGAAACATCACAAAATTCATCCAGTTTCCAAAGTCAATGTCACCAATTGAGAGGACCACATCTCTTCACCTTGTAAGATTTGTCAAGGAGATTAATCAGAAGGAGATTGGACTGTTCCTTAGGTTTTGCACAAGGTCTGATCTTTTTCTGTCAAAGACCATCAATGTTACATTTAAGGACATGTCTGCATTTACTAGATGGCCAGTAGCCCATACTTGCAGTTGTGCCCTGGAACTAGAATGCAACTACAGCAGTTTCTCAGAATTCAGGTCAGAGTTTCTGTCTGTGTTAAAAAGTGGAATATGGGTCATGGATATGGTATAAAAAAAACCTTTTGATCAATTGAAGACCTCAGAATGGCCACATGATAAGATACTGCAGGGATGCAGGCCTATACATCAAATAAGGAGCACAATTATACATTGCACTGTGCTACAGGTGTGTGAAATACAATTAACATACTGCTCCAAATATTTTATAGTGGATGCTGTCTTCCTGAAGTACTTTATACACAGATCAGTTAAATATGCATTCTGTTTCTTTGTCATCACAACAAAGGCAACATAGTTCCCTCAACAAGAGCCAAACTACTAAATGTTATTCTTCATAGTTCAACATAATGTTCTTTAATGCATTACTTTGTTACATATTGCACTTTGTTACCTTTACAGATCAAGCAAGTTGTTTAGTTTACACAAAAGTTCTTGTAGAACAATATAAATTACTAGCCACTAAATTACGTTGCACGTGTTAAAGTTGTCTGTGAAGGGCTCCCTGTTTAAACGCGGCTGCCAGTCTTGAACTGGGCCCTTCGTCGCACAGCATTATGATTTTTTATAAGGGAAACAAAATTACAAAAGAGAACCCTTGGACATTGAATCGATAGGAACGGCCTACTCAGAATCACTGTCCAAATAGTAATTATGTGGTGGTGTGGGAGCATTTCTGCTTCTGTCCGTTCACAGTCCGTCTCCTTTTCACGACGCTATCGTTTCCTCTCACGATGTCTTCTCAACCTTTCTCCAATCTCGCAGGTTGCTTTGTGGCACTCCAAAGAGTAAGGCAATATACACGGAACAATGGTTATAAAAAGGGGACACATAGGTATCCAGGCTCCTTAAAGCATAAATGGGGATCACTTCATTGACACGTGAGCAAGCCACGGTACAACTGTGAGACGCGCAGCACTCGCCGGCTACAAAGTAACAATAATAATTTCCGGAACGTGCTGTTACGTTGTCATTCATTTTACCCACTGTCTTTCTTTCATTCATATGTTAAGTAGACACGTACCTTTTATCTTCGGCAATCTCATTCTCTAACCAGGCCTCAGGAGCTAACCAGCGTAACACTGTCCACCACCCCTTTCATTATTCCGGCACATTGTTGACATCCGTGAGTAACAACAACGTACTAAACTGGAAGGTGGTCTACGCATGCGTGGAATTCGTGGACAAACAAAGATCAAGATCTAAATGAAGATCTCTTTAGTTAATTTAAAGCACAACAATTTGTTTAGTTTGAATGTCTGTGTTTTGAGGTGTGACTGGCATACTACAGTCTTCAGTAGTATAAGCCTGGAGGAGATTCTTAATGCAATGCCTATGTGTTAGCTGTCTCTCTGCTGCCATCTAGTGCTTCTTCTTCTAATTCATTCGCGGACAAACAAAGATCAAGATCCAAATGAAGATTATATATAGAGATGTAATTATTAAGTATTAATATAAAAATTCATCACAAGGTTCACATGGATTTTGTCCATCTAATTTGCATTTGTATTTCTGTTGCTTGATCTTTGAATTTTGTAAACATTTTTTTTCCAGAGGAACTGCTGGAAAATGAGTTTTAGTTTTTTTAATGTACATTCATGTTTCACATTTAACAGCTTTACTTTTCTGCAGGTCTATTGTGTGATATGATGTCATATAATGAGTAAAACAAGATTTGAGGACAAAACATTTTTCTAGTTTTATATTTGCATTTTATTGTTTTTTATTACAAAAATAAACACTTAATCTACAGACATCTTATTTCCCCAAATAATAGGGTAAGAGTATATTGATTTCAAATATTATAGTTTTCAGATTTAAATATGTCAAAAAATTCTATGCCTTAACCTCCAAACTGCTTCCAATGACCAGATTGTCTAGTAATGTAGATATGTATTTACATGCTGATTGCGTGATGGGGCATTACAAAGAAAAAAAAAAGAGGAGGAAGAAGAGTGAAGTTAAAAAAATGCAGTAAAA
This sequence comes from Polypterus bichir lapradei, assembly GCA_026402145.1. Classification (NCBI taxonomy): domain Eukaryota; kingdom Metazoa; phylum Chordata; class Cladistia; order Polypteriformes; family Polypteridae; genus Polypterus; species Polypterus bichir. The sequence goes on along the minus strand of JANRMT010037915.1, from coordinate 4,083 downwards.
TAACTTATTTCTGCACTTTGGGCATGTGTGGTATAGCGGGTCCACAGCCCTCTCAGCAAGGGCCAGCAGTTGTTTTTAAATAAATAATCACCGCACTCGCGGCTTAGCGAGGGGGCGTGGTGGCCGCAGTGAGCTGCAGGGCAATTTGCGGTGTGGGTTTCTCACCTAGTGCACAGGTGAGGGACTGCCCACATCCGTGATTGATCCTGTGGCTAATGTGCAGCAGCTGCTATGTCCCCTCTCAATATAAAGAAGCGCGAGTCATTTAGAAAGGAGATCAGAGAACAAAACGGAAAGAGAGAAAGTGAAGGATGGAGGTTACAGGAAGCGAGGGAGCAAGTCGGTGCAGGAAAGAGAGAGAGAGTGAGAGAGACACGGTGCGTGTGGACGAGCGAGTGAATGAGCGCTCACGGGCAGCTGCATGGAAGCCTGGGTGTTAGGCCGACATCCAGGAGTTGTAGTAGAAGACACTCCCGCTGAGCGATCAAGTAGCAGGAGTGATCAGTGAAGGGCGACTGGCCGCGGAAGGCCAGAAAGGCAGCGGGAGTCGGGAGGCTTGGTGGTGGATTCCCCAATGTGTGCGTCTTGGCCGTTGGGCGTGAACCAAGTCTTGGGCCTGGGATGAGTGCCAGACCGAAGCCAGCGATCGGGAGGTCTCCAGACCCATGTGGATGTAAGTAGGAGGAAAGGGCAGCTGCAGAGAGAGCGTCTCGCCTGTTGAAAAGCCTCAACCGGGAGAAGCAGGTGAGACGCTAGCGGAAAAGAAGCACTGGGCTTGGCATTGTTTTAAAGACTGCTTCCGTATGAACATTTTAACCTCGTTTTAAAAAGATTGTTTTTGTTCTATTTAGTGTTTTTCTTAACCTCCACGTTTGTCTTTTATGGATTATTTATTTAATGAAGATTATTGAAAGCACTGCACTTTGTGGGCACTTTGTTTTTGATTTGTTGGATTGTAAATAAAAGCACTTTTGCACATTTTTACCATCCCTTGCTCAATTGTTGTCTCACTGTCTAGCTCATCGGTAGCATTATCGACAGTGTAGGGTTCAAGGGTTCCCAAACAGTGATGGGAGCATGGAGTCAAACCTGCAAAGTCACAGCATGCTGCTGACATTCACTCAGATGTCTGAAAGAGAAGGTTGCTGCAAATTCAGCTCGTCCTCCATTCAGCCATCAGCAGAAGGGAAAATAGAAAATAATATTTGTGTTTTATTATGTTATAAGATCACCTGTGGTATGCACCTAGCACAAAATGTACTAACTAAAGTTTTAGGTTTTTTTCTTGGGGGATGGGAATAAATGTCAATACCAGCTATGTATCTGTTACCTGTTACCTTCATTGTCAACTCTACAGACCACCATGGCAGACTGCTTTGCTTAACCTTTAATTCAACCCAAGTTACCACCAATACAAGGTTTCCAAGAAGTGTCCTTTGTACCGTTAAAGGGCTGTAGCTTAGGAATGATCAATCGAAGCACTGAGCTTGCTAATAGCAATTGGACAAAGACGCTGATTTAAGCTTTTATTTAAAATTATTTATTTCCATAATGACAGCAAATAAAAAATGTTTATTTGCATAATAACTAATGACAACAAATAAAAAACAAGTACCGTAGATCCCGGAATACAAGACGACACGGCATATTAGCCGATCCCCTTCTCTACCGACTAAATTACATGTATTTGCCGATGACCGGTATTTAAGCCGACCCCCTTCTCCAAGCAAAATTTTCTAAATTTCCTTAAAAGTGTTTCTTCGGGTATATTTATAATGTTTATCGGCGAGAATTTGAGACTGCCGGCATTTTTGATGGAAACTAGGAAGTGATTGCAGAGAAGTTTGGTAAATTGGAACCTTTGTGTTGAAACTATATACGCAAATATGGTACATCGGCGGGTGGATTTCTGGAGACTTGTTATAAATTTGATTAACTTAAATATGCAATACAGTGGACCCTTGACTTACGAACTTAATTCGTTCGCAAAGGCTAACCCATAATGCGTTCCAAACCTCCCACTACAACACTTACTTAACCTTTTCATAATAAAAAACACCAATATTTTTTCTAATGTACTAACCAAAAAGTTATAAAAAGTGTCTAGCCTACTTCGATTAGGCTAGGAGCATGGCGGCGCGCAGCGGCTCAGGGCTCTCCTTTTCAGTGCACTTTTTTGTTGCTTTTTGTACTTTTTTTTTGTCCTTGTTTGTGCACGATCGGTTCGGCGAACATCCGCTACACCATTCAGAACCTTATAGACATCGGTGTCCAGAGCCAGACATCTGTTTTGAGTGTTTTTCATCACACGCACAACATCCCAGACAACATAGCGAGACCAGCAGGCTCTCCGTGGTTTGTTGTCGGGTCTAGGAGATGACACAGACGGAGGAGGGAAAGAAAGCAGAAGTGGGGCCGCAGATACGGCGTTATGCTAAGGCTAAAAAACAACCATACAAGCCCTATACAGAACTTTTTTCTGCACTGAAGGAGCTGCTTTTAACATCATTGTAGATGCGTATAGTGACAGCAAAAGGCATTCTATTCTAGAAACAATTTCATACTGTACTCACCATTTAATTTGACATCTTTGGGCTGCAGGAAGGGAGGAGGAGATATTTCCACACAATGTCCATCTTCGTTTCGAAATTACATCCACAAACACATGTATCTGGGCTCCGACTGACGCTACTAATGTTCTCGGTTGTTTGTTTACAATCGCGCAAGCGGATACACATGACCGCATCCGTTTCGTAACACAAGATGTGAATCGTAAATTAAAATAAATTTTATTTTAAACTTCCCGATAATTTATTATAAATTTTATTAATAAAATCAACAACTAAAACACTTTTTTGAATAAATTCTTTATTTAATTTAAAGTACCGGCATGCAAAGTTACTTCTTCATCTGAAAGATGGCTCTGTGGTTTCGTCATTATTTACTTCCGTATTCATTGGCAAAACCGGCATTGCGCTGGAAATCTGGAATCTGAAACGATGCTCGTTGTATAAACCGAACCCCAAACTCCAAGCCAAAAATCTAGGACGAAATTCTCGGCTTGTATTCCGGGATCTACGGTATAAGTAATACAAAGATTATACAATCTGGGTGGGTTCATGCATCTTCATTCAGTCCCAGATGTCAGTTTCTAGATGGCCTAGTTCCTTAGTTATCTATATTAATAAAAGTCAAATGCCTCATTGACTGACTGACTGACTGACTGACTGACTGACTGACTCACTAATTCTCATTCCCATGTAGGTAGAAGGCTGAAATTTGGCAGGCTCATTCCTTACAGCTTTCATTTCGAAATTCTACGCGTAATGGTCATAACTGGAACCTATTTTTTCATCCATATACTGTAATAGACTGCAGCTCGATGGCCGTGGGAGGTGGAGTCGCGTCTTGCGTATATATATATATATATATATATATATATATGTGTGTGTATGTATGTGTGAATATATGTAGATATGTATATATATATATATGTATATATGTGGATGTATGTGTGTATATAAATATATATATATATTGTGGAGGATGGCCGGCTGGAGGATGGCCGGCTGTTTATCCCGGCCAATACCCCAAGCCGCCAGGTGGAGCCCTCCTTGCAGCATGTAGGTCCCCAGAAGACCAGCAGGGCATCATGGACAATGGAGTTTTTATGCACCACCCTGCTGGATGCCATGGGGGCCACGAGAGGGAGCTGCAGGGAGGACCGAAGAGTTCTTCGTGCCCTATGACCCGGAAGTTCGTCATAGGAAGAGCGACGGGCTTCCGGGGTGAGAAAAAGCATTGTTTACCCTGACCCGGAAGGAATAAGGATTTGTGGACTTTTGGATTGGGAACACTTCCAGGTCGGGGGATATAAAAGGACTGTGGGAGCTCCCAGATGGCGAGCTGAGCTGGGTGGAAGGGTGGCAACGCGTCTGGGAGCTGGAGGATTGTTTATTGTATTTTGTGATCTATTATTGGAGTATTTGGGAGTGGAGCGTGCTTTGTGCACGTTATTATTATAATAAATAATTATTTGGACTTTTATCTGGTGTCTGACGTGTGGTCCGAGGGTACAAGGGT